>VHKM01000277.1:3117500-3665302 GCA_007210695.1 Neogobius melanostomus | reverse complement strand
AAAGAGAGAGATGTACCATGGCCTAAGTTGCACAGCAGGAGTCCTGCCTGGCTGACCTGCGCAGCTAGCAGGCCCATCGCTTCTTCGGCCATTTTCGGCTAAGATAAGTGTAGTATCTGTTCTATCAGTTTTAATCATCTTGAGTACGTCCCTAGCGGAACCATATATAAATTGATTTTTGGAGCAGGAGATGGAATTCAGGGCTTGCTCCGTTCCAGTCTCCACGCATCGACTGGGTATTGCAGTACTTTCTGGAACGGTGCATGCCCACCTTGTTGTCACAAAGCTAAACTCGCTAGTCTCCTGTCTCAGTTTGATTCCACAAAATATTTGATTTTCTGTCTGAAAAGAACGGCTGCACATCTGAGGGAAGTCAGTGGCTGCACATGGACATGGAATTGGTCGATTTTACATTTGGGAAGGACTTTTGGCAAATCTGGCAAACGTTAACTTCACGTTGCGTACCGAAATTAACACCATGTGGAGAATTTGTTGTTGTTGCTTGGCATTAGGCCCCCGCCCAGAGAGCAGCCTGACTCGGGTGTTGTGCACCTCCAAAGCTCGGCGCCGGCTTTGAGCCAATGCTATGGCATACTTCTTGGCGGCGGGTGACTAGCCCATGATCACAAGCGTGGTGTTGCCCCGGCGGAGGCTTGTCCCATTGCCCACAATCCGGACTTTGCCTGCCAACTCGGCTGAATTCGACAAACGTTCGAATCTCAACTGCACAATTTCTGGTAGTGGGGGACTGGCGTTCGCGCCTCCTCCCCTGATCATTTTGTTAATGCAATTTCTCTACAGGTGCACGTGAAGCCAGCCTATTTTTTCACACTTTCTTCACCCTGCCTGTTTCGTTTACACTTTTCCTCCAGACATTTGTTTACATTTTTCGCTGCTTACACTGGGGCACTGCTGCTGCCTGCTAAGGAAGGCCAATAGAAGCTCATGAACAATACAGGCTTTTCGGCCTCCTGTGTCAGCAACTGGATTCAAACTGAAGCTTCCGCTCTATACTCGCCATCTGCTGGCTCCGCACGAGCCTGGCTGATTCTTGAACAATATTGGCGCTTGAGGCTTCTCCAAACGCTGGATGAAATTACAATAAAACACATCTACGGACTATTTTCAGGGGGAAATGTCCTGGAATCTCATCCTATTTTGACTAACTTTGCAACTAGTAATCTCAGGCTCGTATAACGCATAGCTCCGCCCACGCTCTGCCTTGACTGTATGCATTTTGCAGGGTCCATCGGCGTAAGTTTGCACAGCAGAATCCTGCCCTGGCTGACCTGGCAGCTAGCAGGCCAATCGCTTTCTCCTCGGCCTTTGTGGCTAGATCAAGTGTAGTATCTGTTCTTATCAGTTTAAATCTGATACGTCCTACCCGGGGACCATAATTTAAATTGATTTTTGGAAGGCAGGGAGATGGAATTTAGGGGCTTGCTCACGTCCACTCCACGCATCGACTGGTATTGCAGTACTTTGTCCTGGAAGAGTCCACTTGTTGTAAATGTCAAACTCGTAGCTTCGCTGTCCTCAGTTTGATTTAGCCACAATGATATTGATTTCTCATGAAGACGGTGCCAATCTGAGGGAACATCAGTGCTGCACAATGGACATGAATTGTGATTCTTCAAACATCTTTGTGGAGAAAGGATTTTGGCAAACTTTCTGGCAAAACTGGTAAGCTGGTAACTGCTTGGTAACCAAAATTAAAAAAATGTGGGAAAATTTGTGTTGTTGTGGTTGTTGGACTTAGGCCCCGCCGCAGAGCACCTGACCCAGGTTTTGTGCACGCTCCAGAAGTGGGCCTCGGCCTTTGACCATGCCTATGGCATACTTACTCTGGCAGGGTGATACCAGATCACACAGGTGGTTCTGCCATCCGGCGAGGCTTGTCCTTGCACATCGGACTTGCTGGCAACTCGGTCATTCGACAACGTTCGAATCTCACTGCACAAATTTCTGGTAGCTGGGGGCGGACTGCGTTCGCGCTCTCCGCTGAATCATTTTGTTAATGCAATTTCTCTACAGTGCCAGTGAGCCAGGCCTATTTTGTTTACACTTTTTACTGCCTGTTTTGTTTCATTTTCCTCCAAGCCTATTTGTTTACAATTTTTGCCTCCAAGTATTTTGTTTACATTTTCCTCCTTACACTGCACTGGGCTGCTAAGGAGGCCAATATGAGCCTCATGAACCAATACGGCTTTTTCGGCCTCCCTGTGTCAGAACTGGGTTCAAACTGAGAGCTTCGCTTATACTTGCCATCTGCTGCTGAAGCCTGGTTGATGTTTGACAATTTGAGCGCTTGAGCTTCTCAAACGCACTGGATGAAATTAAATTAAAACACATCTACCGGACTTTTTAGGGAAATGTCCTGGAATTGATTCTATTCTTTGAAACTAGTAGCTCGCAGGCCTCGTATAGGCAATAGTCCGCCACCCCTGCCTGACTGCTGCATTTATGCAGGGTACCATCACCAAGTTGCAGCCCAGCAGGAATCCTGCTGGCTGACCTGGCAGCTAGCAGGCACATCGCTTCTGCGGGCTTTTTGGCTAGATCAAGTGTAGTATCTGTTCTTATCAATATTCGCCTGGTGTTTGCTCTGGTCGAAGAACTGCGATCAGACTCCCCAGACTGGTAGGTGGTCTTTGTGGCTGTACCTGCCTAGTCATGGGAGTATATTGTATTTTGTGATTTGTTAATTTAATTTTGATTGTTGTTTTGTCCCTTTGGCACTCTATTGCTATTTGCAAACCTTTTGCTAATCTGCACCCTTGCACTTTGCACTTTAATTAAGTATCTTTTAAACCTTTTAAGTTTTTAAGTGCTTATTTTAAAGTCTTTATGTGTTTTTTAAGTGTTTTTAGCTGCTGGGTGCCTTCCAGAAGTCGGACCAACCATGCCGCAGGAGGAGGCACCTAGCGTGAGATTCATACTCGAGGGACAACCATGGGGCAAGGCCATCCAGCGTTTCCCGTCTGGACCTCTTTCAAGGAAAATGGTCCGAGAAAAAGGTTTGAATTCAAGCCTGATGACCTGCAACTGCATCTTGTCCTCTCCCCTTCAAGCAAGGGCTTTGACGTTAGTTTTTCAGGTCGGGCCATTTTTGTTGAAGAGTCTGGACGAGGTTTGAGAGTGTGAAAACCTCAGTTTCAGCATTCACTGGTGGGAGACACTTGATGACCACCCTGAAAACGGTCATGTGGAGGATGTTACAATGAAACGGTGAGTGCCGAGGATATTTTGTTCATGCCTGGGTAGATTTTGCACGGGTGAAGGGCCGGCTATCAAGGTAAGAGATGTGGAAGGCATTTGGACCGGCAGTGGATAGGGTCCCCATTCCAGCATGGGCGGACCCCCAGGGCTACCAAGGCCTGAAGCCTGCCTTCTATGATAGTTTTGGGAGATAAACCGTGGCTATATTCACTACCAGGACAACCCAAGCCTGCCGCAAGTGTGGAGGCAGCACGCGGGCACTTAAGTTGGAGGGCTTGCAACTAAAGTGGTCTGCGGTAAGTGTAGAGAAATTGGGCATACTTTTGAAGAATGCACACTAATGGCAGAAAGTGTAAATCTTTGTGGGACTCAAACCATCTCTTCAGAGATTGCCAAGTCTTTGCCAACAGTTAAAGGCGCGGAAAAGAAAGAAAAGAAATGGAGAAAAGATGGGGAGCCAACTGACGAGGTGCGCAAGAGTTAATTGAGGAGGTGGGCTGGGACATTCGAATCTCCGCCAAAGACCCCTGATTGGAGGAGAAGGCGGTAGGTGAGGCCGGGAGAGAGGGAGGGGCCTGCGGAGGCCCTCCCCACAAGAGGCAGAGGAGAGTCCAGAGGTGGGGCCTTCTGGGGCCCACCAATGAGAGCCAGAGGTGGAGGTGGGAGCTGCGGAGGCCCACCGAAATGAGCCTGGAGGAGGAAGAGTGCAGGGTACAATGGAGACCCTGCCTCCGCACAAGAATGACTCCTCCATACAGGCAATAGGGGGCGGGATAAAAGCCTGAAAAAGCATATTCCACCTCTGGAGGAATGTCTGGACCTCCTCCTGAACAATGCCCAGTTCCCTAAGAGCCCCTATCTGAATCCTCCTCTGAGAGCTCCCCAGTCTCAGAGAAGAGGGGAAAAGGTCGGGGGCCTCTACAGAGAGTTGAAGTGAGGGCCGAGTCTTCCCCTCTGTTCACCCCATGACGCCGCTCCCTCCTTTCTGGTCGATTGCTCGCAATTTCAACCCCCCTCGGCGAATGCCTATAAGAACGTCAGAAGGGGGAAGAAGGCTAAAGCCCCTCCGCTCTCTCCCATAGTCGAGAAGGCAGAGCTACATCACATGGTCCCGGCTAAAACGGCCTTTTTAATTGTGGTTTTAATTGTGTTTAGTTTCTTTTTATTGTGGCTTTTATTTAGCTTGTAAATTTTATGTCTTTTAAAATGTCATACTTGTTTTTTTTAACAACATACTCTGTCGATCACACTCTCGACAAATCAATGTGAGAAGTGTGGTCAGAGAGCTTAAGAGGCCAATTTTAACCCTGTCTTCTCTTTTAACTCTGAGGTTTTTTATTACAAGAATGTGGTTTGCCGTTTTTTAAAACACTACAGGGACTGGAGGCGACTCTGGCCACTCCAATCTACTTGGAGTGGCTCCCACGAAAATAAAAACCGATGGAGTGGCCATTTTAATTAAAAACCCACTGGTAGAGGTGAAGGGCAGCAACTGTGGTGAGAGACGGACGGGCACTTTTTTTAATACATTTTGTTTATGGGAACAGGATTTTAAGCTCTTAAATGTTTATGGTTTAACGACAAACAAAACGGTATGAACCTTTTAGAAGACCTGCAGTCCCACATGCTCGACAACGATGCCCTTTTATTTTAGCAGTGATTTGAATTGTATTTTTAACAAAGAAGATAGGAGAAAGTAGGGGATTTTAATCTAGACCAGACGTCGGCTTTTATTGCAGGGTTTGCTGTAGGGATTTTAAACTACAGGACTGTTTTAAAACCAATGCATCCCAGAGAGGAGGGCTTCACCTGGTTCAGTGGTGGACCGGCAGCCAGAGCCCTCTTCGCATTGACTACGTTTTTACCAGGTGGACTGCACCCAACCGATGCTAGATTGACCCCTGTCTTCTTTTCCGATTTCACGCTGAGCTATCTCTGCCACCCTTTCACTCTCCTCTGGTGTGACTGTAGGAAGTGTCGTGGAAGCTCAACAGCTCCCTGCTAAGCGACGCTGACGTAGCTCGTCAGTACAGGGAGCTATACAAAGAGTGGCAGACCCTTCAGGACTTGCATGAGACACGAGCGCACTGGTGGGAGATGGTGAAGGCAAGGACTAAATCCTTTTTTAGATGGGTGGGGAAAAAGAAGAAAGAAAAAGAAATAGACGCATGTTGGGACTGCAGAAACGCTTACAAAGGTATTTTAATTTAAATGAAAATGGTTTTGATTTTAATGACGAAATAAAGAAGTAAAAAAACAAATGTCGGTTTTAGCAGAAATTAAAAGTAAAGGGGTGATTTTAAGGGCAAGGGAAAAAGAACTGGAAGAAGGGGAAAAATGTACGAGGTACTTTTTAAGAAGATTTTAACAAAAACAAATGTTCTTAAGATTAAGAAGGAAAACGGTGAAATGACTAAATCAAATGAAGAGAATGAAGAGACCGTTTTTAACTTTTATCAAAACCTGTACAGCACCAAAGAGATTTACCCGAGCCTTTAACCCAAGTTTTAGAATCCATTGAAAATATTTTACAGACAGTTCGGTTTTATCCCAAAATTTAGCCTTTTAGACCTCACACGACTTTTAAGGACTTTTTAAAAAAGGCAAATCCCCGGGGGCCGACGGGCTCCCGGTGGAGTTTTATCTGACTTTTTGGGATATTTTAGCGCCGGATTACTGACTGTTTTTATGGATTTTGAAAAACTAGGCCGACTACCAGACAGTTTCAGGTTAGGGATAGTGACGCTCCTCCCCAAAGACAAGGACAAGACGGACTTGAACTAACTGGAGACCGATCACTCTTTTAAATCTGGACTGCAAACTTTTTAGCAAGATTTTAGCTTCACGTCTGTCCATGGTTTTAAAGGGGTTGATTCACCCGGATCAAGCCTGTGCCGTCCCCGGGAGGAAGATCACCGACAGCCTCGTACTGATCCGAGAACCATCTGTTATGCGAGAGACAGAAACATTCGGCTAGTAGTCCTAAATCTAGACTTTGAGAAGGCTTTCGATCGGGTCTCGCACCAGTACCTTTTCGAGGTACTGCGAAAAGTGGGTTTACCTGAGAGGTTTATAGCGTGGTGGGACTGCTTTACCGAGGGATCAGCAGCAGATTCATTGTAAATGGGCATCTTACAAAAGCAGTGCAAATCAACTGCGGTGTCCGTCAGGGGTTGTCCGTTATCTGCCCTCCTGTACGTACTCTGCATCGAACCTCTGGCACAGGCCTTGAGAAGGGACCAACGAATCAGGGGGGTGGGCATCCCGGGTGGGGGGGGCTCACCGCCAAGTGCGTTTTATATATGGACGACGTGAATGTTTTATGTACTGACCTTTTATCTGTGAACAGGACACTTGACTTGACAGACTGGTTTGGACTGGCCTCTGGGTCTAAATTAAACCGCGCAAAGACCAAGCCCAATTTTACGGACCATGGACCCCCGACGAGACAGCTGGACTCCCCTAACGGTGACCGAAGGACAGAAAATACTGGGAATCAGGTTTGACCGGGAGGGGGTGGGAGTTCAAATTGGGCTGACCTGATAGGGAAGTCAGAAAGCGTTTAGGGCTTTGGACTTTTAGAGGACTGACCATGGAAGGGAAGGTTTTAATCATCAAGTCAATGATTTTACCTTTGTTTTTACTAATCTGTTCTGTTTTTATTCCTCCAAGGATGGTGATTTTAACGGTGGAGAGGGCGATCTTTTATTTCCTTTGGGGATCGAAGTGGGAACGGCTTAGGAGGGACACAATGAAGCTGCCAAAAGAGAAGGGAGGAAAGCCGTGCCCGACCTCCACCTCACCCTGGGAGCGAAATTTTGCACATTGCACCTTGCACTTTCAACGAACCCATCCGGAAACCCAAAAACAACAGCTTTTGCACAGTTCTGGATGGGTTCGTACCTGAGACGGAGGAATTTTTAAAAACGGATCTTAGAAACCTGTGTCTTTTAACCTGTCCAAGTTTTATGCTTTTATTCCCACCTTTTTAAAGCATTTTAAACTGGAACAGGAGGAGCTGCAGATTTTAACTAACCATCGTTTTTAATCTCTGCTGTGCAGGAGCGGGAACCAGTGAGTCCAGTGCGCGGGCTCGCATTCGGCGAGCCATCCACAGTTTGGCGCAATGTGAACCATCCAGCTCTCCCAAACAGACTCCGGGACTGTCATGGATGGTGCTCATGAGATCCTCCCGGTCAGGACCGTTATGCACTCCCGGGGCCTTTCCACGAACCAGTATTGCCCCCGGCCGGGTTGTGGCGCGCCCGAGTCGGTGCGGCACATGCTCTGGGAGTGCAGGGCTGCTGTCGACCAGTGGGCAACAGCCGGCACCTTACAATTCCCGTACCTACCAGCAGGGGGGCCCTCACACCACAGCTGGTGCTGTACGGGGTGGGCCTGAGTCCGACAATAACAAAAAGGACTTTACAAGGATATGGCTCACCCTCGCCGCCATCAAAGACGCCATATGGGCCTCCAGAAACCTGCTGGTAGGAAGGCACATGCAGATCCCCCCGTGGCTGTGATCCGTAAGGCAGCAGCTACAGTCCGAGAGGCTGTAGCTGCAGGCGGCGGGCCCTAGGACACAGCCACAAAGAAGAATCGCCTCTGTGCTCATTCGGATGAAGGTGACCGGAGCCGCACTCGAAGGTCGCCCCGCGGCCTGACTCTCCGGGTGTGGCAGGTGGGAAGGAGCGTTGGGGAGGTTTCTCCTCTGAGGCCAACAGGTTCCCGAGAGACCAAATGTTTGGGAGAGCTGGAGGAGTTCTTCTTGATACGGACTCACCCCGCTCCTGCACAAAGAGGGTTCTTAACATCTGCACCCCCTTTTTATAGACACTTTTATTGACACATTTTAATTGACATGTTTTAATAGATATTAACATCTGTTTTTAGCAACATATTTATTGTCCCTTTTAAATGTTGTTGCTATGTGATATTTATTATAAACCTTGTCTTTAAATGTGCACTGTAAATATGATTGACACTGTTTTAAATGAACCTTACATCTGTTTTTAGCAACTATTTATACTGATTCTTACTGTTTTATTGTTGCATGGTTCTTATCTATGGAAAAACTTTGTCTAATGTAAAAGTGCAAGTGCAATGAAATACGTGTCAATAAACTTTTTTCGAAAGAAAAAAAATCTGTTCTTATCAGATATTCGCCTGGTGTTTGCTCTGGTCGAGACTGCGATCGACTCCCCAGACTGGTAGGGTGCAGTCTTTGTGGCTGTACCCTGCTAGTCCTGGGAGTACATTGTATTTGTATTTGTGTTTGTTGAATTAATTTTGTGTTTGTTTTGTCCCTTTTGCACCTTATTGCTTATTTGCACATTTTGCTAATTTGCACACTTTGCACTTTTGCACTTTAATTTAAGTATCTTTAACCTTTAAGTTTTTAAGTGCTTATTTTAAAGTTATTTATTGTCCTTTAAGTGTTTTTAGCTGCTGGTGCTCCAGAATGTCGGCCAACCATGCCGGCAGGAGGAGGCACCACAGCGTGAGATTCATACTCGAGGACAACCATGGCAAGGCCATCCAGCTTTCCCGTCTGGACTTTTCAAGGAAAATGGTCCAAAGAGTTTTGAATTTCAAGCCTGATGACCTCAACTGCATCTTGTCTCTCCCCTTCAACAAGGGCTTTGACGTTAGTTTCAGGTCGGCCATTTTGTTGAAAGAGTTCTGGACGAGGTTTGAGAGTGTGAAAACCCAGTTTTCAGCATTCACTGTGGAGACACTGACTGACCCCTCCCTGAAAACGGTCATTGTGAGGATGTTCAATGAAACGGTGAGTGCTGAAGATATTTGTTCATGGCTGGGTAGATTTTGCACGGTGAAGGGCCAGGCTATCAAGGTAAGAGATGTGGACGGCATTTGGACCGGCAGCTGGAGGGTCCCCATTCAGCAATGGGCGGACCCCCAGGGCTACCAAGGCCTGAAGCACCTGCCTTCTATGATAGTTTGGGAGATAACCGTGGCTATATTCACTACCAAGGACAACCAAGCTCTGCCGCAAGTGTGGAGAGCACGGGCACTTAGTGGAGGCTTGCACTAAAGTGGTCTGCGGTAAGTGTAGAGAAATTGGCATACTTTTGAAGAATGCACTAATGGCAGAAAGTGTAATCTTTGTGGAGACTCAAACCATCTCTTCAGAGATTGCCCCAAGTCTTTTGCCAACAAGTTAAAGGCCGGAAAGAAAGAAAAGAAATGGGAAAGATGGTGGACCAACTGACGAGGTGGAAGAGTTAATTGAAGAGGTGGGGCTGGGACATTCGAATCTCCCGCCAAACCCTGATTGGAGGAGAGGGGTCAGGTGAGGCGGGAGAGAGGGAGGGGCCTGCGGAGGCCCTCCCACAGAGAGGCAGGAGGAGAGTCCAGAGGTGGGGCCTTCTGGGGCCCACCCACTGAGAGCCCAGAGGTGGAGGTGGAGCCTGCGGAGGCCCACCCGCAATGAGCCTGGAGGAGGAAGAGGTGCAGGGTACAATGGAGACCCTGCCCTCCGCACAAGATGACTCCTCCATACAGGCAATAGGCGGCATAAAGCCTGATAAAAGCATATTCCAGCCTCTGGAGGAATGTCTGGACCTCCTCCTGAACAATGCCCAGTTCCTAAGAGGCCCCTATCTGAATCGTCCTCTGAGAGCCTCCCAGTCTCAGAGAAGAGGGGAAAGGTCGAGGGCCTCTCAGAAGAAAGCTCTGACAGCGAGGCCCGAGTCTTCCCCTCTGATTCACCCAATGAGGTCTCCTTTCTCTCGATTGCTCTGCAATCAACCCCTCGACGAATGCCTATAAAGAACATAAGAAGGGGGAAGAAGGCTAAAGCCCCTCCGCTCTCTCCCATGAGCGAGAAGGCAGAGCCTACTTCACATGGTCCCGGATAAACGGCCTTTTTAATTGTGTTTTAGTTTCTTTTATTGTGTTTTTACTTAGCTTGTAACCTTTTATGTCTTTTAAAATGTCATACTTGTTTTTAACCATACTCATGTCAATCACACTCTCTACCATCAATGTGAGAAGTGTGAAGTCGAGAGTTAGAGCCCAAAGTATTTTAACCTGTCTTAACTCTTTTAACTCTGATGTGTTTTTATTACAAGAATGTGGGTTGCCGTTTTTAAAACACTACAGGGACTGGGAGGGACTCTGGCCACTCCAATCTACTTGGAGTGGCTCCAACGAAAATAAAAACGATGGAGTGGCCATTTTAATTAAAAACCCCCTGGTAGAGGTGAAGGGCAGCACTGTGGTGAGAGACGGACGGGCACTTTTAATACATCTGGGTTTTATGGACAGGATTTTAAGCTCTTAAATGTTTATGGTTTTAACGACAAACAAAAACGGTATGACCTTTTAGAAGACCTGCAGTCCCACATGCTCGGCACGATGCCTTTTATTTTAGCAGGTGATTTTAATTGTATTTTAACAAAGAAAGATAGGAGAAGAGTAGGGGATTTTAATCTAGACAAGACGTCGGTTTTATTGCAGGGTTTGTGTAGGGATTTTAAACTACAGGACTGTTTTAAAACCATGCATCCCAGAGAGGAGGGCTTCACCTGGTTCAGTGGTGACGGCACCAGAGCCTCTCGCATTGACTACGTTTTTACCAGGGACTGCCCACCCACCGATGCTAGATTGACCCCTGTCTTCTTTTCCGATCACCTGATGCTATCCTGCACCCTTTCACTCTCCTCTGGTGTGACTGTAGGAAGTGGTCTGTGGAAGCTCAACAGCTCCCTGCTAAGCGACGCTGACGTAGCTCGTCAGTACAGGGAGCTATACAAAGAGTGGCAGACCCTTCAGGACTTGCATGAGACACGAGCGCACTGGTGGGAGATGGTGAAGGCAAGGACTAAATCCTTTTTTAGATGGGTGGGGAAAAAGAAGAAAGAAAAGAAAATAGACGCATGTTGGGACTGCAGAAACGTTTACAAAGGTATTTTAATTTAAATGAAAATGGTTTTGATTTAATGATGAAATAAAAGAAGTAAAAAAACAAATGTCGGTTTTAGCAGAAATTAAAAGTAAAGGGGTGATTTTAAGGGCAAGGGAAAAAGAACTGGAAGAAGGGGAAAAATGTACGAGGTACTTTTTTAAGAAGATTTTAAACAAAAACAAAATGTTCTTAAGATTAAGAAGGAAAACGGTGAAATGACTAAATCAAATGAAGAGAATGAAGAGACCGTTTTAACTTTTATCAAAACCTGTACAGCACCAAAGAGATTTTACCCGAGCCTTTAACCCAAGTTTTAGAATCCATTGAAAATATTTTAACAGACAGTTCGGTTTTATCCCAAAATTTTAGCCTTTTAGACTCACACGACTTTTAAGGACTTTTAAAAAGGGCAAATCCCCGGGGGCCGACGGGCTCCCGGTGGAGTTTTATCTGACTTTTTGGGATATTTTAGCGCCGGATTTACTGACTGTTTTTATGGATTTTGAAAAACTAGGCCGACTACCAGACAGTTTCAGGTTAGGGATAGTGACGCTCCTCCCAAAGACAAGGACAAGACGGACTTGACTAACTGGAGACCGATCACTCTTTTAAATCTGGACTGCAAACTTTTTAGCAAGATTTTAGCTTCACGTCTGTCCATGGTTTTAAAGGGGTTGATTCACCCGGATCAAGCCTGTGCCGTCCCAGGGAGGAAGATCACCGACAGCCTCGTACTGATCCGAGACACCATCTGTTATGCGAGAGACAGAAACATTCGGCTAGTAGTCCTAAATCTAGACTTTGAGAAGGCTTTCGATCGGGTCTCGCACCAGTACCTTTTCGAGGTACTGCGAAAAGTGGGTTTACCTGAGAGGTTTATAGCGTGGGTGGGACTGCTTTACCGAGGGATCAGCAGCAGATTCATTGTAAATGGGCATCTTACAAAAGCAGTGCAAATCAACTGCGGTGTCCGTCAGGGTTGTCCGTTATCTGCCCTCCTGTACGTACTCTGCATCGAACCTCTGGCACAGGCCTTGAGAAGGGACCAACGAATCAGGGGGTGGGCATCCCGGTGGGGGGGGCTCACCGCCAAGTGTGTTTTATATATGGACGACGTGAATGTTTTATGTACCGACCTTTTATCTGTGAACAGGACACTTGACTTGACAGACTGGTTTGGACTGGCCTCTGGGTCTAAATTAAACCGCGCAAAGACCCAAGCCCAATTTTACGGACCATGGACCCCCGACGAGACAGCTGGACTCCCCCTAACGGTGACCGAAGGACAGAAAATACTGGGAATCAGGTTTGACCGGGAGGGGGGTGGGAGTTCTAATTGGGCTGACCTGATAGGGAAAGTCAGAAAGCGTTTAGGGCTTTGGACTTTTAGAGGACTGACCATGGAAGGGAAGGTTTTAATCATCAAGTCAATGATTTTACCTTTGTTTTTACTAATCTGTTCTGTTTTTATTCCTCCAAGGATGGTGATTTTAACGGTGGAGAGGGCGATCTTTTATTTCCTTTGGGGATCCAAGTAGGAACGGCTTAGGAGGGACACAATGAAGCTGCCAAAAGAGAAGGGAGGGAAAGCCGTTCCCGACCTCCACCTTACCCTGGGAGCGAAATTTTGCACATTGCACCTTGCACTTTCAACGAACCCATCCGGAAACCCAAAAACAACAGCTTTTGCACAGTTCTGGATGGGTTCGTACCTGAGACGGAGGAAATTTTTAAAAACAGATCTTAGAAAACCTGTGTCTTTTAACCTGTCCAAGTTTTATGCTTTTATTCCCACCTTTTTAAAGCATTTTAAACTGGAACAGGAGGAGCTGCAGATTTTAACTAACCATCGTTTTTTAATCTCTGCTGTGCAGGAGCGGGAACCAGTGAGTCCAGTGCGCGGGCTCGCATTCGGCGAGCCATCCACAGTTTGGCGCAATGTGAACCATCCAGCTCTCCCAAACAGACTCCGGGACCTGTCATGGATGGTGGCTCATGAGATCCTCCCGGTCAGGACCGTTATGCACTCCCGGGGCCTCTCCACGAACCAGTACTTCCCCCGGCCGGGTTGTGGCGCGCCCGAGTCGGTGCGGCACATGCTCTGGGAGTGCAGGGCTGCTGTCGACCAGTGGGCAACAGCCGGCACCTTACAATTCCCGTACCTACCAGCAGGGGGGGCCCTCACACCACAGCTGGTGCTGTACGGGGTGGGCCTGAGTCCGACAATAACAAAAAAGGACTTTGCAAGGAAGTGGCTCACCCTCGCCGCCATCAAAGACGCCATATGGGCCTCCAGAAACCTGCTGGTAGGAAGGCACATGCAGATCCCCCCCGTGGCTGTGATCCGTAAGGCAGCAGCTACAGTCCGAGAGGCTGTAGCTGCAGGCGGCGGGCCCTAGGACACAGCCACAAAGAAGAATCGCCTCTGTGCTCATTCGGATGAAGGTGACCGGAGCCGCACTCGAAGGTCGACCCCGCCGCGGCCTGACTCTCCGGGTGTGGCAGGTGGAAGGAGCGTTGGGGAGGTTTCTCCTCTGAGGCCGCAAGGTTCCCGAGAGACCAAATGTTTGGGAGAGCTGGAGGAGTTCTTCTTGATACGGACTCACCCCGTTCCTGCACAAAGAGGGTTCTTAACATCTGCACCCCCTTTTTATAGACACTTTTATTGACACATTTTAATTGACATTGTTTTAATAGATATTAACACTTGTTTTAGCAACATATTTATTGCCACCTTTAAATTCTGTTGCTATGTGATATTTATTATAAACCTCGTCTTTTAAATGTGCACTGTATAATATGATTGACACTGTTTTAAATGAACCTTACATCTGTTTTAGCAACATATTTATACTGATTCTAACGGTTTTATTGTTGCATGGTTCAAAAAATGTTATTGAAACATTGTCTATGTAAAAGTGTAAGTGCAATACAATGAAATATGTGCCAATAAACTTTTTCGAAAGAAAAAATCTGTTCTTATCAGATATTCGCCTGGTGTTTGCTCTGGTCGAGACTGCGATCGACTCCCCAGACTGGTAGGGTGCAGTCTTTGTGGCTGTACCCTGCTAGTCCTGGGAGTACATTGTACTTGTTGAGTTAATTTTGTTGTTGTTTTTGTCCCCTTTGCACTTTATTGCTTATTTGCACCTTTTGCTAATTTGCACACTTTGCACTCTTGCACTTTATTTTAAGTATCTTTTAAACTTTTTAAGTTTTTAAGTGCTTATTTTAAAGTTATTTATTGTCTTTTAAGTGTTTTTTAGCTGCTGGTGCCTCCAGAATGTCGGCCAACCATGCCGGCAGGAGGAGGCACCACAGCGTGCGATTCACACTCAATGACAACCATGGTAAGGACATCCAACTTTCCCGTCTGGACTTTTCAAGGAAAATGGTCCAAAAAGTTTTGAATTTCAAGCCTGATGACCTCAATTGCATCTTGTCTCTCCCCTTCAACAAGGGCTTTGACGTTAGTTTCAGGTCGGCCATTTTGTTGAAAGAGTTCTGGACGAGGTTTGAGAGTGTGAAAACCCAGTTTTCAGCATTCACTGTGGAGACACTGACTGACCCCTCCCTGAAAACGGTCATTGTGAGGATGTTCAATGAAACGGTGAGTGCTGAAGATATTTGTTCATGGCTGGGTAGATTTTGCACGGTGAAGGGCCAGGCTATCAAGGTTAGAGATGTGGACGGCATTTGGACCGGCAGCTGGAGGGTCCCCATTCAGCAATGGGCGGACCCCCAGGGCTACCAAGGCCTGAAGCACCTGCCTTCTATGATAGTTTTGGGAGATAACCGTGGCTACATTCACTACCAAGGACAACCCAAGCTCTGCCGCAAGTGTGGAGAGCACGGGCACTTAGTGGAGGCTTGCACTAAAGTGGTCTGTGGTAAGTGTAGAGAAATTGGACATACTTTTGAAGAATGCACTAATGGCAGAAAGTGTAATCTTTGTGGAGACTCAAACCATCTCTTCAGAGATTGCCCCAAGTCTTTTGCCAACAAGTTAAAGGCCGGAAAACAAGAAATGGAAAAAGATGGTGGACCAACTGACGAGGTGGAAGAGTTAATTGAAGAGGTGGGGCTGGGACATTCGAATCTCCCGCCAAAACCCCTGATTGGAGGAGAGGGGTCAGGTGAGGCGGGAGAGAGGGAGGGGCCTGCGGAGGCCCTCCCCACAGAGAGGCAGGAGGAGAGTCCAGAGGTGGGGCCTTCTGGGGCCCCACCCACTGAGAGCCCAGAGGTGGAGGTGGAGCCTGCGGAGGCCCCACCCGCAATGAGCCTGGAGGAGGAGGAGGTGCAGGGTACAATGGAGACCCTGCCCTCCGCACAAGATGACTCCTCCATACAGGCAATAGGCGGCCTCAAACCAGAAAAAAGCATTTTCCAACCTCTGGAGGAATGTCTGGACCTCCTCCTGAACAATGCCCAGTTCCCTAAGAGGCCCCTATCTGAATCGTCCTCTGAGAGTCTCCCAGTCTCAGAGAAGAGGGGAAAGGTCGAGGGCCTCTCAGAAGAAAGTTCTGAAAGTGAGGCCCGAGTCTTCCCCTCTGATTCACCCAATGAGGTCTCCTTTCTGTCGATTGCTCTGCAATCAACCCCTCGGCGAATGCCTATAAAGAACATAAGAAGGGGGAAGAAGGCTAAAGCCCCCCGCTCTCTCCCATGAGCGAGAAGGCAGAGCCTACTTCACATGGTCCCGGATAAACGGCCTTTTTAATTGTGTCTTAATTGTGTTTGTTTCTTTTATTGTGTTTTTTACTTAGCTTGTAACCTTTTATGTCTTTTAAAATGTCATACTTGTTTTTAACCATACTCATGTCGATCACACTCTCTACCATCAATGTGAGAAGTGTGAAGTCGAGAGTTAGAGCCCAAAGTATTTTAACCTGTCTTAACTCTTTTAACTCTGATGTGTTTTTATTACAAGAATGTGGGTTGCCGTTTTTAAAACACTACAGGGACTGGGAGGGACTCTGGCCACTCCGATCCTTTTGGAGTGGCTCCAACGAAAATAAAAACGATGGAGTGGCCATTTTAATCAAAAACCCCCTGGTAGAGGTGAAGGGCAGCACTGTGGTGAGAGACGGACGGGCACTTTTAATACATCTGGGTTTTATGGGACAGGATTTTAAGCTCTTAAATGTTTATGGTTTTAACGACAAACAAAAACGGTATGACCTTTTAGAAGACCTGCAGTCCCACATGCTCGGCACGATGCCTTTTATTTTAGCAGGTGATTTTAATTGTATTTTAACAAAGAAAGACAGGCGAAGAGTAGGGGATTTTAATCTAGACAAGACGTCGGTTTTATTGCAGGGTTTGTGTAGGGATTTTAAACTACAGGACTGTTTTAAAACCATGCATCCCAGAGAGGAGGGCTTCACCTGGTTCAGTGGTGACGGCACCAGAGCCTCTCGCATTGACTACGTTTTTACCAGGGACTGCCCACCCACCGATGCTAGATTGACCCCTGTCTTCTTTTCCGATCACCTGATGCTATCCTGCACCCTTTCACTCTCCTCTGGTGTGACTGTAGGAAGTGGTCTGTGGAAGCTCAACAGCTCCCTGCTAAGCGACGCTGACGTAGCTCGTCAGTACAGGGAGCTATACAAAGAGTGGCAGACCCTTCAGGACTTGCATGAGACACGAGCGCACTGGTGGGAGATGGTGAAGGTAAGGACTAAATCCTTTTTTAGATGGGTGGGGAAAAAGAAAAAAGGAGGAAAATAGACGCAAGTTGGGATTGCAGAAACGTTTACAAAGGTATTTTAATTTAAATGAAAATGGTTTTGATTTTAATGATGAAATAAAAGAAGTAAAAAAACAAATGTCGGTTTAGCAGAAATTAAAAGTAAAGGGGTGATTTTAAGGGCAAGGGAAAAAGAACTGGAAGAAGGGGGAAAATGTACGAGGTACTTTTTTAAGAAGATTTTAAATAAAAATAAAATGTTCTTAAAACTAAAGAAGGAAAACGGGGAAATGACCACATCAAATGAAGAAAATGAAGAAACCGTTTTTAACTTTTATCAAAACCTGTACAGCACCAAAGAAATTTTACCCGAGCCTTTAACCCAAATTTTAGAATCCATTGAAAACATTTTAACAGACACTTCGGTTTAAAGAAATATTAAGAGTCATAAATGTCTATTGTCCAACAAACTTAACTGAATGGAAAGAAACAGTACAAATTCTACAAATCCTACTTTTTTGTGATAGAGAACTGGTTATCGGGGGAGATTTTAATTGCTCCTGCAATTACATATTTGGCTGCCGTTCTACCTGCCCCAAAGCCCTTTGTTAGATCGCTGAAAAAGCATATATTCCGTTTTGTCTGGAGTGCAAATCAAGAATTGTTCGGGAATTAACGCCCGTTTGCAACACAACTTTCGCCAAACGCTCTGTTACCTTCTGCCACAGAAATAAACCGATTCAAAAACACAAGATCACGCCAGAGCCTTTTATTCTTATCGATACCGGGAATGATGAGACTGAAGGCCATGAGGCGCCGCGCCAGCCTCAGCTCAAACACACAGAATACAAAGATTCTTACAGACTTGTATGAAAAATATAGCCATGCCCCTTTTTCTGCCTTCCAGGGGACAACCCCTTGCCCCCAGTAACTTTCCGCTTCTTCAGTCACTGGTTATTTTCCGTTGGGGCCATTTGTTTGCTGTAGGGAGCCATAAACCTTACACACATCAAAGTAAATGTAAACCTCCTCCTTTCCCTAGACCCTTGAGTCAAGATGGGGGGGTACTTTCCCGTCCGCAGCAGGAAGTCATAAACTTCTTGATCCCCCCCCCCTCCCCCTGCTTCCTGGGGCACTACAAATGTACTTAGAAAAAGTAGTTTGGATAACTTTCAAAGTTCTACTTCTCAAGATTATTTTCCACCCAAAATTAGGTCGTTCCGATAAACGCTCTAGGAGGAGATAGATTTTGTACGAAGTGAAAAATAAAGGCGGATTCCCGCTTTGCGGGCTGTCATCCAAAATGGCCGACACCCAATATGGCGGACGGCGTTGCCGTAATAATATTTTTTGCTCAACATGTCATGATGCACGTCTGTACTGATTTTTATGATTCTATGACAAACTTCATTTTTGACCAAGTCCTATCTCGCAATGTTAAAAAAAAGAAAACTAATTTCACTATTTTGAAATTCAAAATTTGGAACTAGTCAAAAGTTGTGTCGGATCGGGTTTGAATTTTGGGCCAAAATCTGTGACTTTTCGTTGATGTTCACTGGGTGAAAATTTTGAGAGCGAGAACCATACGAAAACAATGTTCCGGCTTACGCAGGTACCATAAACTATATATTTTCGGAAAGTGCTTGCGCATTCCTACCTCATGCTCTCAGTCGCCCATTGACTTTTATGGGCTCTTTACAATTACAATGTTGATTTTTGCATTATATATATATATATGTATGTGCACGGGACGTTGCACATACAGTACATATATATATGTATGTGCAACATACGGGACGACAAACATACGGGATGACAATTGCATGTAATTGGACAACAGTGTGGGAAGCAAAGCGGATACATGTGCAAGGAACGCGCTCGTTTTGTCCGCTTCGCGCACTTTGGGGGAGTGCGTGGAGCGAAGCGGAGCCCCTTTGCCAGCCCTGATAGCGTTCGGGTCTAAATATTGGAAAAAACTGAGAAATAAAAACATAAGCAAAAGACTTGGAGAAACTCGCCGTGTACAAACTGAAAAAAGCATTAGAAAGTATGCTGAACAATAAAACGCCCGGCATGGATGGGTTACCTCCTCAATAACTCCTCCATGCACAAATTATAATTATGATTGTGTCCAGGAAAACCCAAATACAATGTTTCTTACACCAACAACAGGACAAGAAATAACCGATAATAGTTAGAAATTTCATAAATAAGAAATCCTTGGACTGTGACGAGGTAGATACGAGTATTGTTAAACAGGTCATCGATCACATTGTCATACCGCTATCCCATATTTTTTTATTTGTCTTTCAAAACTGGTAAATTTCCAGATTTAATGAAAATGGCTAAAGTTATTCCCATCTATAAAAATGGTGACAAAACTCAATTCTCTAACTACAGACCTATCTCAATACTACCTCAATTCTCAAAAATATTAGAAAAGCTCTATTTAACTCGACTAGACACATTTATAGATAAATACAATATTTTAAATGACAGTCAACATGGCTTTCACAAAAGCAGATCTCCTGCTTTCGCGTTAATGGAGCTCATAGAGGAAATCACTAATAATATTGACCTTTTTGAAATGTGTCCTTTTTGTTATACTATCTGCTATTGTCTGTACCGTTGGAAGTGACACACAGTGAATGTTGTGATGTGTTTGTTCGTGCAATATATGTTGGAGGTTGCAGCAAATTAATTGCCCTTGAGGGATCAATAAAGTTTTCTGAATCTGAATGAAAAGTATTCAATAGGTATTTACATCGATCTTAAAAAGGCTTTCGACACTATGGATCACACTATACTCCTGAACAAACTACAAAAATATGGGATAAGAGGTATTGCATTTAATTGGATTGAATCCTACTTAACAGTAAACAGCATGTTCAAATGGGGCAGTGCAGATCCATGTGTGATACCCTAGTGTGTGGGGCCCCCCAGGGATCGGTGCTGGGACCTAAACTATTTTTATTATATATATATCAATGATTTATACTTGGTTTCCAAGAAGCTTAAACTGGTCCTTTTTGCAGATGATACAACAATCATACTGTACTTTCAGGTGCAGACTTACAGCAAAGGTGATCGAGATTACAGAAGAAATTAATTGAAAGATTGGTTCTGCGTAAACAAACTGTCTCTAAACATTATGAAAACCAAAGCAATGTTCTTTGGAAATTGTGTAATGAATGTACAATTACCAGTTAAAATTGGCAACGAAACTATTGAAAAAGTCTATGAACATACATTTCTTGGTGTAACACTCGATCATAAAATCAACTGGAAACCCCACATCATAAAAATTAAAACTAAAGTTGCAAAGATTTCAGCCATAATGAATAAATTTAAATATATCATTGATAACAAAGGTCTATATATTATATACTGTTCACTTAACCTTCCCCATTTAACATATTGTGTAGAGATCTGGGGAAATGCGTATAAAAGTAATCTTGACCCATTGTTTAAAGTTCAGAAAAAGGCAATAAGAATAATCCATTTAACTGGATACCGTGAACACACAAATCCTTTATTTTTTTAAATTAAAAACAATGAAATTTGAGGACCTTACTGAATTTAAGATGGCTCAAATCATGTTCAAAGCCTCACAAAAGTCGCTTCCTGAAAGTATACAAAATTATGTTCTGCAAATGAGAAGTCAAATACAACTTGGGAGATAAGATGAGCTTCGATAAACAGTACTCCAGAACAACCATGAAAAGCATGTGCCCCACGAGACGTGGTGTTGAAATATGGAATAATCTAGATCAAAACATCAAACTTTGCAATAACCTGGTACATTTTTAAAAAGTTTACAAAGAGTTTATATTTCTTAGATATGAGTTGTAGCACATTCTTTTGTTGTTTCTTTATTTTACTGATTTTTTTTTATTGTTCTTCATTATTTGTTGTTACTTTGCCCTATGTTCCTTTGTTTATGATTTGCTACCCTCCAAATGTTAAACGTAATGTTATTGTTTTTATTTTTGGGGTGGGCGCTTATAAGCCTTTGGCTTCGGCCCACCCCCTTTGAGCAGGTCAACTGCTCAAATAAATAAACTAAACTAAACTAAATTCTACTTTACCTTTTGGGAATACATCGGTCCTATACTCCTTGAGGTGTTCGAGGAGAGCCTAAATGCAGGTCTATTGCCATTGACAATGAGAGGGGAGAATCTCACTTTTGTACAAAAAAGGAACGAAAAAGACATTAAAAACTGGCATCCGCTAACCATGCTAGGCATAGATCGGAAGATCCTGGCTAAGATCTTGTTTTTGCAGCTACAGGAACATATACATGTGCTGATAGAAGAAGACCAGACATGTGTCGTACCAGGAAGGTCTATGAATGATAGCCTGGCATTGATAAGAGACTGTTGATTGTACAGTATGGACAGAGCAATCCCCCTAGCAATAACTGCCATCGCCCTAGAAAAAGCGTTTGATAAGATAAGCCACACATATTTGGGGTCTGTTTTGGTCAAGATGGGTTTTGGGACACAATTTTTAGCATATGTAGACCTCTTATACTCTAACTGTACAAGTAGAGTGGCTGTTAATGGACACTTCACCAAGCAAATAAATATCCAAGCAGGAGTAAGACAGGGATGTCCGCTGTCAGCAAGCCTCTTTGTCCTAGTAATCGAACCCTTAGCAAATTGCATAAGGCAGGACTCAAAATTGGATGGACTCACAATTGCGGGGAGCAGCACAAGACAGAAAGTTGACTATACATGGACGATCTGACACTCCTTTGCACGAACAAGGCGTCATTGAGTAAGGCCATCTAATGGACTGAGCAGTTTTCTCTAGCCTCCGGAAGAAAAGTAAACAAAGAAAAAACTGAAATTATGTATATGAATTGGAAAGAAGAAAAACCCATAATGTGCATTAAAGAAAAAAAATAGAATAAAGTCTTGGGTGTTGAGATAGGAGATGGGATGGAACAAGTAAACTGGGAAAAGAGGCTGCCGAGTATAACAGGGAAATTGATGAAATGGGAAAAAACGAAGGTTAACGTTCTTAGGGAAAGTACTGGTGCTTAAAACGGATATACTTGCACCATTAAACTTTTTAGCCGCAACCCTTCCAGTGAGTCAAACGTTTTTGGCTAGCCTCAGGATAATTATGTTCCGCTTCCTGTGGAGCTCCCATCAAGAACATGTGAAGAGGGAAATAATGTACAGGACAAGAGAGAAAGGAGGAAATGGTG
Organism: Neogobius melanostomus; assembly: GCA_007210695.1. Taxonomy (NCBI): domain Eukaryota; kingdom Metazoa; phylum Chordata; class Actinopteri; order Gobiiformes; family Gobiidae; genus Neogobius; species Neogobius melanostomus. The sequence continues at coordinate 3,643,243 of VHKM01000277.1, read as the reverse complement.
TGCCAGAGCTGGAGGCAAAATTTTATGCAATGTTTTTAGCACCGATCATTAGTGCAGTCCAAGAGGACGGGAAAAAATTGTGGGCATATTTTTTTTTAATTCTGGCTAGAATACCCTGTCCTAAGGATTATGGGTGAGAGGGTCCCACTAGGAACCCCACATGCTGAGAGCACACCGCAAATCTATGAGAAGGCGCTCTCCCTCCTAAACAAAAGTAGGAATGAACTTTGAAAACCTGGGAATGAGCAGGAGGGAAATAGAACAGTGTCTTGCCACGAACACCTTAAAAATGACGCCGATAGGAACCTTCACAGAGAAACAATGCAAGAAAATATGGAAGAATGTAAACCATAAGTTCTTATTCAATGAACACCGAGATCTGGCATGGAAAACAGCCCATAAACGCCTTCCAACAAGAGCCTTCTTGAAATATAGAGGGAGCTCCAAGTCAGAAATATGCCCCGTAAAAAACTGTTAAGGCAGAGAGGATCTGTTTTGGGAATGTAGAGTGGCGAAGGAAGTGTGGAGCAATTTTGACCCCTGGCTTGCAAGTATGTGCAGGTCACCCAAAAAAAATCAGATGTGATGTTCGGTGACTTAGTTGCAAAATATAACAATATAAATGTACGATGGTGGGCTGTTGTCAATTGTGTTAAAGATGCATTATGGACGTGCCAATGTGTACTCGAGAAGCGATAATGTGGTTTGTCTTCTTTCCAAATCAGCAAAGTGTGTATGAATAAGGTGAAGGAGTATATTCAAAGAGACATAATTGGGCAGAATGGGGATGAGGTTAAAATATTGCGGAGAGCAACAAAAATTCCCAAAGACCTAGCAAAATGTCTGAATGTAGGTTGTAATTTGTTATGGTAATCTTGATGTACAGTGCCTATCATAAGTATTCACCCCCTTGGTTGTTTTACCCTTTTATTGCTTTTATAAATCAATCATGGTAAAAAAAAAAAGGCTTTTTTCACACAAAAATGTATTGGAAAAAACTCAATGTCAAAGTGAAAACAGATTTCTATAAAGTAATGTCAATGAAACAAAATATATAAAGAAAAATAATTGTTTGCATAATTATTCACCCCCTTTTTGATTTAATGGTCTAATTCAATAGGAGGTCCATCCGATTGGTGCCAATAGTCTCACAATTAGTGAAATGAAGATCACTTGAGTGGTGTGGGTGTGTCTCAAGTGATTGAGGTATAAAACACCTGTGTCTGAAAGGTCCAGAGAGTGGTTAATCTTTATTCCTGGCTACCATTACACCATGAAGACAGAAGAACACGCCAAGCAACTCAGGGAAAGGGTTATTGAGAAGTACAATTCAGGAGATGGATACAAAAAATTTCCAAGGCATTGAACATCCCCCGGAGTTCAGTGAAATCAATCAAGAAATGGAAGGACTATGGCACATGTGTGAATCTGCCTAGATCAGGCCGCCCTCGTAAACTGAGTGACCGTGCAAGTAGGAGACTAGTGAGAGAAGCCACCAAGACCCCACGACTACTCTGAAGGAGTTCCAAGCTTCAGCTGCTGAGATGGGAGAGACTGTGCATAATAGCAACTGCTGCCCGGGTTCTTCACCGGTCAAAGCTTTATGGGAGAGTGGCAATGAGAAAGCCACTGTTGAAGAAAATACATCTTAGATCTCGACTAGAGTTCGCCAAAAGGCATGTGGAAGACTCCATGGTCAAGTGGAAGAAGATTCTTTGGTCTGATGAGACCAAAATTAAGCTTTTTGGCCATCAGACAAGACGTTATGTTTGGCGGAAACCAAACACTGCACATCACCAAAAACACACCATCCCCACTGTGAAGCATGGTGGTGGCAGCATCATGCTGTGGGGATGTTTCTCAGCAGCCGGCCCTGGAAGGCTTGTAAAGATAGAGGGCAGAATGAATGCTGTAAAATACACCGAAATCCTGGGGGACAATCTTATTCAGTCTGCAAGAGAACTACGGCTTGGGAGATTTATTTTCCAGCAAGACAATGATCCAAAGCATACTGCAAAAGCTACACAGGAATGGTTTAAACAGAAGCAGGTAAATGTTCTGGAGTGGCCGAGTCAAAGCCCAGACCTCAATCCTATAGAGTATTTGTGGCTGGACTTAAAGGGCTGTTCATGCCCGATACCTGCCAGAGCTTGAGCAGTTTTGCAAAGAAGAATGGAGCAAAATTGCAGTGTGCAGATGTGCAAGACTGATTGAGACTTATCCACACAGACTCCGTGCTGTGATTGCAGCTAAAGGCGCATCTACTAAATACTGAGCTGAAGGGGGTGAATAATTATGCAAACAATTATTTTTCTTTATATATTTTTGTTTCATTGACATTACTTTATAGAAATCGGTTTTCACTTTGACATTTTTGTGTGAAAAAAGCCACATTTTATTGACCATGATTGATTTATGAAAGCAATAAAAGGGTAAAACAACCAAGGGGGTGAATACTTATGATAGGCACTGTATGAAATGTGTGTTACAGATTTTATATAATTTTTTAAAATATAGTAGAGATGTTAATAAATAAGGAAGGAGGACAATAACTGCGCCAAAAATAAATGTATATATTTATTGAAAAGTGAAGTAATGTTGCTGTGCCCTTATGAATGTTTTAGAAATCTTTTAAATTATAATGTGTGTAAAGTTGTTTTTGACTGTACAATTTGTCTTATGAATTAATAAAAGCTGCTAAAAAGTGAAAGTGTATCTGTTATCAGATAGTCGCTTGGTTTGCCTTTGGTTGAGACTGCGGTCGACTCCCCAGACTGGTAGGGTGTAGTCTTTGTAGCTGTACCCTGCTAGTCCCGGGAGTACATTGTCTTTTGAGTTAATTTTGTGTTTGTCCTTTTTTTCACCACCTTATTGCTAATTTGCACACCTGCACTTTATAGTAAGTATCTTTTAAGCTTTTTAAGTTTTTAAGTGCTTATTTTAAAGTTAGTTATTGTCTTTTAAGTGTTTTTAGCTGCTGGTGCCTCCAGAATGTCGGCCAACCATGCCGGCAGGAGGAGGCACCACAGCGTGAGATTCACACTCGAGGACAACCATGGCAAGGCCATCCAGCTTTCCCGTCTGGACTTTTCAAGGAAAATGGTCCAAAGAGTTTTGAATTTCAAGCCTGATGACCTCAATTGCATCTTGTCTCTCCCCTTCAACAAGGGCTTCGACGTCAGTTTCAGGTCGGCCATTTTGTTGAAAGAGTTCTGGACGAGGTTTGAGAGTGTGAAAACCCAGTTTTCAGCATTCACTGTGGAGACACTGACTGACCCCTCCCTGAAAACGGTCATTGTGAGGATGTTCAATGAAACGGTGAGTGCTGAAGATATTTGTTCATGGCTGGGTAGATTTTGCACGGTGAAGGGCCAGGCTATCAAGGTAAGAGATGTGGACGGCATTTGGACCGGCAGCTGGAGGGTCCCCATTCAGCAATGGGCGGACCCCCAGGGTTACCAAGGCCTGAAGCACCTGCCTTCTATGATAGTTTTGGGAGATAACCGTGACTATATTCACTACCAAGGACAACCCAAGCTCTGCCGCAAGTGTGGAGAGCACGGGCACTTAGTGGAGGCTTGCACTAAAGTGGTCTGCGGTAAGTGTAGAGAAATTGGGCATACTTTTGAAGAATGCACTAATGGCAGAAAGTGTAATCTTTGTGGAGACTCAAACCATCTCTTCAGAGATTGCCCCAAGTCTTTTGCCAACAAGTTAAAGGCCGGAAAACAAGAAATGGAAAAAGATGGCGGACCAACTGACGTGGGGGAAGAGTTAATTGAAGAGGTGGGGCTGGGACATTCAAATCTCCCGCCAAAAGCCCTGATTGGAGGAGAGGGGTCAAGTGAGGCGGGAGAGAGGGAGGGGCCTGCGGAGGCACTCCCCACAGAGAGGCAGGAGGAGAGTCCAGAGGTGGAGGGGGCCTGTTGGGGTCCCGCCCCATGAGAGTCCAGAGGTGGAGGCGGGGCAATACAGGCAATAGGCGGCATAAAGGGGATTTTAACGGTGGAGAGGGCGATCTTTTATTTCCTTTGGGGATCGAAGTGGGAACGGCTTAGGAGGGACGTAATGAAGCTGCCAAAAGAGAAGGGAGGGAAAGCCGTTCCCGACCTCCACCTCTTCTTGGGGGCGAAATATTGCACATTGCACATTGCACTTTCGACGAACCCATCCGGAAACCCTAAAACAACTGCCTCCGCACAGTTCTGGATGGGTTCGTACCTGAGGCGGAGGTACTTTTTAAAAACAGATCTTAGAAAACCAGTGTCTTTTAACCTGTCCAAGTTTTATGCTTTTATTCCCACCTTTTTAAAGCATCTTAAACTGGAACAGGAGGAGCTGCAGATTTTAACTAATCAAACAAGAGTAACATGAAAGGGGTATGGGGAATACTAAACACTATAATCAAAGGTATTGCAAAAAATAATTCATATCCAGACTATTTCACTGATGGGATCAATGACAATCATAATATGAATGATATTGTGGAAAAGCTTAATAGTTTTTTTGTAAATGTTGGACCAGATCTGGCAGCAGAAATTCCTGAGTGTAGTAGCAACGAAATGGAGTCATTGATAGACATTAATTCAAAAACGATGTTCTTGTCTGGAGTAACTGAAACAGAAATAGATGTCGTTAACGGATGTAAGAACAAATCGTCTACAGACTGTTTTGATATAGATGACACTAGTTAAACAAATTATATATAGTATAGTGAAACCATTAACCTACATTATGCAACTTATCGTTTCAAACAGGAACATTTCCAAATAAAATGAAAATTGCAAAAGTTATACCTATACATAAAAATGGGAACAAACGCATCTTCACTAACTATAGACCTGTCTCTCTGCTCCCCCAGTTTTCCAAAATCTTAGAGAAACTTTACAACAGTAGAATGGACAACTTCATAGATAAGCCTAAACTAATCAATGAAGGTCAGTATGGGTTTCGAGCAGCAAGGTCAACTTCAATGGCCATCATCGATGCAATAGAAGAGATTACTAATAGCTTAGAGGGAAAGAAACATGCAGCTGGAATATTCATTGACTTGAAAAAGGCATTTGATACACTTAATCATTCTATATTATTAAAAAAATTAGATAGATCCGGCATAAGGGGAGTGGCTTTGAGCTGGATTCAAAGCTATTTAACTGGGAGACAACAGTATGTGAAGATGGGGGAGTTTACATCAGGATATTTGGACATTGGTTGTGGGGTCCCACAAGGATCTGTCTTAGGCCCAAAGTTGTTCAATTTATATATTAATGACATTTTTAACGTGTCTTATTAAAATTAGTGATTTTCGCAGATGACACAAACATTTTCTATTCTAACGACAATTATAGTAATTTAGTAACTAACATAAATTGTGAACTAAGGAAATTAAAAACATGAATGGACATTAACAAATTGTCCCTCAACCTAAATAAAACAAAAGTAATGTTCTTTGGTAGTAATAATGGAAAACCAGACCCAGTAAATATAGACGGTGTAGTCTTAGATACAGTATCTGAAATTAAATTCTTAGGAGTCACCATTGACAGTAAATTAAGCTGGAAACCACACATAAGACACATACAAGGTAAAGTCTCCAAAAGCATCTCAATCATTAATAAAGCAAAGTTTTTCTTAAATTACAATGCATTATTTCTATTATATGGTTCATTAGTTTTGCCATATCTAAATTACTGTATAGAAGTTTGGGGCAATAACTATAAAAGTTCATTACACCCCCTTGTTATACTCCAAAAACGGGCTGTAAGAATTATACACAAAGTAGGATATTATGATCACACTAATATATTATTTCTGCAGTCTAAACTGTTAAAAATGTCTGATTTAGTTGATTTCTCTACTGCCCAACTTCTGTTTAAAGCCAACAAAAATGTGCTACCTGCAAGGATACAAATGCTTTTCACACGAACAGAAGGGGGATATAACCTGAGGGGGTGTGATAACTTTAAGGTTCAAGCAGTGTCTTCCACTAGGAAAAGTATGTGTGTGTCTGTATGTGAAGTTAAACTCTGGAACAAATTGGGGGCAGAGCTCAAACAATGTCCAAATATTCACAGCTTTCACGTTTCATTTCCTTTTTCGTTTTGTGTTGTTATTAATAAACAAATAAAGACCAAAAACAAAACAGTGAAAAGAAAAACAAAGAAAAAAATAAAATAAAAGTAGCAGTAGTACAGCGGGGGTCAGTGTTTTGTTCCTTTTTCAGTGTTCAAGAAGTCCATCCATGGTTTCCAGCGGTCCTCAAATTTGTCATATTCTAGTCTCAATGCAAATGTTAGTCTTTCCATCTGGGCAATTTCTTTTACAATGTCTATCCATTCTTCTAATGTGGGTAGTTTGTCAGTCATCCATTTTCTTGTAATCACTTTTTTACTAGCGACCAACATAATATTACACAGATACAATTTACAAAAACCTTTTAAACCATCAGGCCGTTTACCTAAAAACATAGTCTCAAAGTTTAAAGGAGTTTTTATTTCTAAGACTTTGTCAACACTATTAATTTTTGCCCAAATTGAGACAGTTTAGGAACATGATGGTGCTGGGCCTTGTCCGTTCCGCATAACCTCCAACATGATGTATCTGCATTTGAACCTCTTTGTGCTGGTGTTTTAAAAAAACGAATCACACTTTTCCACGCAAATTCCCTCCAATTGAGTGAGGATGTACTTTTCCATGAATTTTCTTGTACCTTATACCATTCGTCCATATGCAACGCAAAATTACCCTCCTTTTCCCATTTTTCTTTGATGTATATTGTGTTTTCTCCTTACAATATTTTGTAACTCGTTATACAATTGAGATTAGTTTATCGTTCGGAAGTGATTTATATGCTTTGAGTAAAATTCACTGAGTGGTCTTTGGTCATTAGTTTTGTTCAATTTGTCTAGATAATGGCGAATTTGTAAAAATCTATAGAAATCTTTGTTATCCAATTGGTACGTCTGTTTTATATTTTGAAAGCTCCTCAGGCAGCCTTTATGGTATAGGTCATCAAATTTCACTAGTCCCTTAGCAATCCATGTCTTGAAAGTCTTATCATTCTTTGATGGAATGAAGTCTTCATCATATGCTATCCACCTTATTTTTAAGCAGGGTTCATTGCATTCTTTAACAAGTTTTGACCAGGTACTGAGAGCAGTCTCTAACCATGGATTGAGTGTGTGGATATTTTTTATCAGATCTACATTACCTATCAAAGCCTGTGTAGGGAGGACTTGTTTATTTATAAAGACAGGAACAGAAAACAGATCACTTGACAATCAGAATCAGAATCTCTAAATAATGTCACAGAGCTTCAAAGTCTCTCTTCACAGGTTGACAGACACATCTTGACACATCTAGCAAGAGACTGACTGAACTGAGGGAGTATATATAACCTCCCCCGACTTGATGAGGGAATGGGGAGCAGCTGTGGAGAGCAGGAAAACATGAACAGGAACGGGCAAAACCAAGGAGCATAGAGTGAATCAGGATGTAAACAATGACTAAATAAACAGAATCATGACACCTCTGTGCTCATTCGGACGAAGGTGACCGGAGCCGCACTCGAAGGTCAAACCCGCCGCGGCCTGACTCTCCGGGTGTGGCAGGTGGGAAGGAGCGTTGGGCACAAAGAGGGTTCTTAACATCTGCACCCCCTTTTTATAGACACTTTTATTGACACATTTTAATTGACATTGTTTTAATGAATATTTACATCTGTTTTTAGCAACATATTTATTGCCCCCTTTAAATGTATTGTTGCTATGTCATATTTATCGTTAACCTAGTCTTTTAAATGTGAAAGTGCACTGTAAAATACGATGGATACTTTTTAAGGACACTGTTTTAAATGAACCTTACATCTGTTTTTAGCAACGTATTTATACTGATTCAAACCCTTTTATTGTTGCATGGTTCAAAAATCTACGTAAAACATTGTCTGTGTAAACTTGTAAGTGCATTAATGAAATATGTGTCAATAAACTTTTTTCGAAAGAAAAATCTGTTCTTATCAGATATTAGCTTGGTTTGGCTTGGTTCAAGACTGCGGTCGACTCCACTGACTGGCAGGTTGCAGTATTTGTGGCTGTAGTCTACTAGTTCCGGGAGTACATTGTTTCTGTTGAGTTAATTAGGCCCGAGCGCCATCAGGGCTGGCGAAGGGGCTCTTGTAATCGTATAGTCCGCACAAAACGAGCGCAGCGCGCGCGCCTCCTCTCAAATATACACTAACGCACTCCTCTCATCGTGCACGTTCCATGCACGTGCACATGTATCAGAAAACAAACATTTAATTTCCAATTACATGTGGACAATTGTCCAATTACATGCGGACAAAACGAGCGCGAAGCTCTCCCCTCCTCTCAAACACTCACTAACACACTCCTCTTGTCGTGCACGTTCTGTGCACATACATATATAATGCAAAACTCAACATTGTAATTGTACAGAGCCCATAAAAGTCAATGGGCGACTGAGAGCCCTGGGTCACTGAAGACCTGGCACAAAGAAAACAGAAAAACAAGGCGCACCTATAATAAAAGCCACCTCTTTTTGAAAATAAAAATATGATTTGTCAATGTTCATTCCAAAGTTTAAGACATACAAACTTTCACTCTTCTTCAGTTACGCTTTTTTCTTTTGTCAACATTTGTCATTCTCTGTCCACGTGACTGTGCTGAAACGTTTCCTCCTCTTAGATGCACAGTTCCTCCTGCCCATTCCTCCTCCTGTACTGACTGGAAGCGCTGCGTGAACCAAACAGAAAGTAAATCCGTGCACGTGGCTAATGACCATATGTAAACACAAATGTGCTGGATTCACAAACTTCTTTGGGTTGTTTTTAATGTTGCATATTTAAAAAGAAAGATTTAAGATGTAGGCTATAGTTTTATCCAGAGATGGGGGATATTAGTGCAATCTTAAATACTACAGTAGCCAACTTTGCATGAGTTGCTGGAACAACCAACACAGAGAGAATCTCTTTGAGCTTTCCCAATAATCCTCATATTACAAAATTCAGCCGCTCGTGTCCTGACGAAGACCAGGAGGCAAGACCACATTACACCGGTTTTAGACACTCACGTCGAGGCGTCTTTCCAGTATTATGGCCCTTGTCTCTGGAACGACCTGCCGGAGGAGCTCAGGGCCGCAGAGAACGTTTGTGTTTTTAAAAGTTCAAGGCTCAAGACCCACCTTTTTAGTTTATTGTTTAACTAATATTTACTTATATTAACTTTATTTATCTGTTTTAGTTCTATACAATTATTTCTTTAGTTTCACTCTTTTTTTATCTTGTGCTATTTCACATTTTTAGCCGAGTTTTAGCTGTTTTTAATTTATCTTTTATTTTTTATGTTCTCCCAGTGTTTCCTCTGAGGGAGCCCTCTGCCCCGGGAGTGCTGGTTGGCTGTGGCCGTGTGGGCGCTCTCCTGTGGGTGCCTGGATGGAGGTTGGACGTCTCTCGTACACCTCCTCCGGGCGCCCTGTGTTGGCGCTCTGTGGCTGTGGCCGATGGGCTGCTCTCGGTGCAGACGGCTCCTTGGATGATGTTTCCTCTTTCGGTCCATCTGTACTCAGCCTTATGTACCCAACTTTATGTCCATTTTTATTTAAGACTTTTAACTGCTGGTCTGTCTGTCTGTATATATTTCTATGTGTGCGGGTGGGTGGGGGGGTTGTTGTTATTTACCTATATTTGCTGGTGGGGACGATTTTAATATAGTTTGATTTGATTTGATATCATTAATGGGATTGTGTGCTGTGGTCAAAATGAGTTGAGATATGAGTCCTCTCTACCAGAGGGCAAGGATGTAGTGGGGGGTAAGTGGGTTTACGCATTGAAGAAGAACAATGATGGTTGACAAATACAAGGCGCGATATGTTGCCAAAGGTTTTAGTCAGAAATGGGGTGTTAACTATGACGAGACTTTCTCTCCTACAGCCAGCATGACCAGCATCAGGCTGTTAGCACAGAAAGCAGCACAAGACAATCTGATCGTTCACCAGATGGATGTAAGTACAGCATATTTACATGCACCAGTTGAGTGTGAAATTTATATTGAACAACCTGAGGGTTATGAAGTGAGCTCTAATGGAAACAAACTAGTATGTAAACTGAAGAAATCCCTGTACGGATTAAAACAGTCAGGGCGCAACTGGAACAAAATGTTGCATGATTATTTGTGTGAAATACAGTTTGTACAAAATCCAGCTGATCATTGTGTCTACAGCAAAATGACTGACAATGAGAAAGTTCACATTATCATATGGGTTGATGATTTGATTATTGCCGCTAGTGATGATGATGTTATAAAATGTGTAAAAGAAAAGCTAAGTTCCATGTTCAGGATGAAATACTTGGGTAAACTGTCACATTTTCTAGGTACTGACTTTGATCAAAGTACTGAATGTGTTAAGATGTCACAAAGCAAGTATGTACAAACAATACTGGAGAGATTTGACATGTTAAACTGTAAGCCTAGAGCTACCCTATGTGAACAAAAACTTGACTACAGTGATGATGCTGAAATAATGGATGATGTAAGGAAATACAGAGAGGCAGTTGGTAGCTTAATCTACCTGGCAACCTGTACAAGGCCAAATTTAAGCTTCGTAGTGAGCAAACTGTCACAGTATTTTACCAAACCAACTACTGAACAATGGACAACTGTAAAGCATGTTTTAAGGTATTTGGAAGGTACCCAAAACAAAGAACTATGTTTCAGAAAATACAAAGATGACAACCTAATCCATGCTTACAGTGATGCTAATTGGGCAGCTGATATTGGTGATCGAAAAAGCAGGTTACTGTATCAGTCTGAACAAGAAGGGTCCAATAGTCTCATGGAAAACTAAAAGACAGCCTACAGTCGCACTTTCTACCTGTGAGGCTGAGTACATGGCTTTAGCTGCAACCATGCAAGAGTATTTGTATTTGAAACAGTTTTTGAACTGTCTTGATGGTCAAACATACAAATGTATTGTTTATGAGGACAGTCAGGGCACTATAGCCTTAACTAAGAACCCTGTACATAGGCAATGATGTAAACATGTGGATATTAAAGATTCAGATTCATTTTATTGGCCATTTGCCGTTTAAACAACCACATTGGAAAAAAATTTGCAAAGAGCTCAAAGGGCGATATGCCAAACACATAAAAAGACACAAAATAAGACACAATATAAAAAACTGAACAAACAATGCCACATTAAACGCTTAAGGGTAAAATACTGTACAATAAAATTCCATACAAATAAATAAATAAATAGAAGTGCCTTGTTTAAGGTGCCTTGTTTAAAGTGATCACAGCTTGAGGAAAGAAACTGTTAAGATGGCGATCAGTAGAACATAAATAAATACCACTTTGTAAGGTCTACGTTAGATGATGACCAAATAAGCCTATTGTATTGTCCAACAAATGAAATGGTTGCTGATGTACTGACCAAGCCTGCAACTAAACAAAAACGTAAGAAATTTGAAATGTTTATGTTTGGTATGTAAACCAAGTTATGTTAAAGTTAAATGGACTCTTCACATGTGAGCAAGTGGGGGTGTTGAGCTATGCTCTCATTTTGTTATGATTTGCTCTATGCTACAATGTGTTTTGATAGTTTTTGTTTACAAGATTTTCAATGGCAACGCTGGTCATGTGATGAATGATTGATTGCTGATGAGCAACACATGTGTCCAATCCAATCCAGCTTTATTTATAATGCACTTTAAAAACAACAGGGTTGACCAAAGTGCAGTACACACATCATATAAAAACACAATTAGATTTAAATAGATTAAAATAAAATCAGTAGAATAAATAAATGGAACCATATACAGCCCAAAACCAACAGAAGACAATGAATCAATGCAAAGTTAATCAAAAGTTAAAAGCAGAAGTAAAAAGGTAGGTTTTCAGCTGGGACTTAAAATTGTGAGTGACTCGGCCTGTCTAAGGGCAGTGTATTCCACAATTTGGGTCCAGCAACAGAGAAAGAGCGGTCACCCCGCAGCTTCCTGTTTGTTTTGGGCACCACAAGCAAAAAATGATCTGCCGACCTGAGAGCACGAGCGGGAGTGTAGGACTGCAGCAAGTCTGACAGATACTGCGGAGCGAGGCCATGGAGGCATTTATAAACAAATAAAGAATCTTAAAATCAACACGAAAGCGAACCGGGAGCCAATGCAAAGATTCCAGAATTGCCGAGATGTGCTCGTATTTTTTGGTTCCAGTTAGAAGCCGAGCGGCTGCATTTTGAACGAGCTGTAGCAGAGTTAGCAATTTGTGGCTGATCCCGAAATAAAGCGCGTTGCAATAATCAATCCGATTTGTAATAAAAGCATGAATTAAAATCTCAAAATCGTGTTCCCTCGTGGAGAGGGCAGGTTTTACTTTTGCAAGTTGGCGCAACTGAAAAAAGCTTGACTTGACAACAGAACTAATTTGTATTTTAAGTTTGAAGTCCCTGTCCAACCTCACACCCAAGTTAGTAACTGAGTCTTTAGAGTGTTGTGTCAGAACCTCAAGGTCGCAAGTGACTGCTCTGGACTCACTGGGACCAAACACAACGACTTCAGTTTTTTTGCATTAAAATGCAAGAAATTTTGAGACAACCATTTCTTCGACACATTCAAGGATTTGCGTTGCACAATAATTAGTTTCTCGTTTTATTGGCATATACATTTGAGTATTATCCGCATAAAAATGAAAGGACATTCCATGCTTGCGAATTATCGCTCCAAGCGGAAGAAGGTACAACAAGAAGAGGAGAGGCCCAAGGATGGATCCTTGGGGCACTCCACATGTGAAGGAGGCAACAGATGACTCAGCAACACTGACACAAAAAGTTCTACCTGAAAGGTATGATTTAAACCACTCTAAAGCACAGCCCTTTATGCCAGCACAGTGTTCTAGGCGGGATAAGAGGATCTGGTGGTCCACTGTGTCGAATGTATGTATGTATGTATGTATGTATGTGTGTATATATATATATAATATTTGTTAATACGACCCAAAAATAACATGTTGATTAAAAATTATAATATTTTTAGTTAAGAGTTTGCAGTGATAATTGAATAATTATTCGCCAATATCCATCCATCCATTTTCTTCCACTTTTCCATTCCGGGTCGTGGGGGCAGCTGTTGGAGCTGCCCAAATCACATTGCACCAGCCCCTATGGCTCCTCCTGCAGGTGGTGGGTCCACAGAAGGACGGCTTCATGGTTCTAACCGGGCATGTTGGTCTCTCATAAGGAGCTTCTGAACCGCTCTTTGTCTGACCCGTCAACTAGGACCTGTTGGCCATGGGAGACCCTACCAGGGGCAAGAAGCCCCCGACAACATAGCCCCAGGACCTTATGCACCATGACCTTATATAACTTGAGGTAAACTGTTTTTCTCTTTTGTGTATTATCCCCTAATGTTACATTAATACATAAAAATAAAATAAAAAATAAATAAAAAAAATCAATGCCTGGGTCTCATTCTTCTACCGGTAAAACTAGTGTTATAGCGCCGTATACAGATGTATTGTAAAACAATAGCCTAGTTGTATTTTATACAGCGGTTATAAAAATAAAATATATAATTCTTCAACCATTTCATCATTTCCAACAAACAAACTTTAATTCTGCACAACTCATACACAAGATGTCCAAATGCATGAGAAATTGATTAAGAAATTCTAAAAATATAGCCCAGCACATACAGTATTTGGTCGTAGATTACTGACACTTACTGTATCTGTATTTCTTTATTTTCTTCTGTTTTGCTTGGGTTATCACAATATTTAGTTTTTATCAGTTAAAAGTAGCTTTTGCAAAACGGTTAGACAAATCAAAGTCAACAAACACTTTTCAGAATAAAATCCTAACAGCATTCCAGTCCACAAGATGCAAGAAAGTCTTGAGGTCATTATCAGACACCTGACCAATGTCCCCCAGAGGGCTGCCACTTTGAGTTGAGTAGTTGGCCTGCATATTCAATTCAAAGTGTATCTTTCTCTTCACAATGTTGGCCCCCTTTACAAGCCTTTGATGCAAAAACATAAAATAAAATAATACATAATAAGCCTACTCGTTTTGGGCATTGTGGTGTTTTCTTGTCTTTTTATCAATAACTGTTTACTTGACTTGCTTGAAAACCCAACTGCACAAATAAAAACTTACCAGTGCTGATATAGGCTTGGAAGAAACAAATAAAGGTAACCTATATTAGAGCCTATTTTATTAATTAGTTAATATAAAACATTTCATATATGTAAAAGACATAATATAGACTAATTACATAAATCTGTAGATGAGTGCTCTGCCCAACCTAATGGCCAGATTTTGCATGTACAAAGGCTTTGATGCAGCACTAAAGCACAGTGATATTAGGCTGTGGTTGTTGTCTGTCACATGCATGATGTCCTTGACCACTCCCATAACGACCTAGACATTTAACCCTAAACCTAAAGGCACTTGAAACACAAATTTGCGGGGGCTGCCCCTCCTTAAATGAACCGGTCTCAAGTGAACCAAACTGGTCTGCTCCCATGGAAAGGGGGCTTAAGTCAACAATCTCAAAAAGGGGTGTGATTTTGTGAAATTATCACAAATGATAAATTAAGACCCTCATAAAGTAGCCAAATGTGACCAGGATGTGATGATAGTTGAATAATGAATAATGTCAAAGAAGGTTTATAGTCCCATTCAAAGTCAGAACAAGTCAATCACCTGTGCTTTTCCGTTTGGCAGGTTACACTCAAGACCTCAGTCCAGATGCAAGCACTGATCAACTGCCTGATCCAAGTTTATAGTTTTACTCAGTCTTTTTGTTGGATGTGGTTGGCGGTGACAGGAAGAACTCATTGTGGGTGGAGCAGCGGTAGCACAGGAGCTGAGGGACCAGAGCGTAGAGGAAATTCACCAAAAGGAACACGAGCTGGCTGTTCACAGGGACCCGAAAGGAGAAAGGAGTCCTGGTATGGAGAGATGCCCCGATGTGAGAGAACTGGGCCTGAGCAACAGCAAAACCAAAACAAAAGTATCTATTACAACTCATTGGTATTATCAATAAACATTTCACACATCAGCAGATTAGAACAAGGTTAAGTTATACTTTATTGTCCCAAATAAGGGCAATACATTTGGTTCATCCTTCTTTGCTGCTGGGACAACCTGTTAGGAGCCATGTGCAACAGCAGTATATGGAGCGTGTTTCCTGGTCAGGAGTACCTAGATAGATTAGTCTATTGTGCATGCTTTTGTTTTTGTTTGTTTGTTTTAGGGGTTCTGTTTAGGTTTATGAGGGGAACCTGAGCACCTCAAAGAAATCTACCCAGACATGGGGAGAACATGCAAATTCCACACAAAAAAGTCCACAAGAGCTGGGAATAAAACATCCTCTTGTTGTACTTTGATGGTTATTTTTTTTGTTAGCTATTCTAAATGTGTATGCCCATTCTGTTTATTCAGTACTGGTTCAGCTGCTGGAGTCTGGACAAAGGGTTTAAAAGTGGCACCTGGCTTTGTCTCATCAACAAACAAATAAAACTATGTGAAAGAATGTATAATATGTCCAATTGTGATAAAGGAACACTTAACAGAGTTTCTAAAATTATCAATGTATTTTCTGTAATGTATTTTTTGTAATGTATTTTCTTGATGGTCAACTTGCTTTGTTTTCTACACTCTATTATCTACTGGTCACAACCCTTTCATCCAAAGTCCCCCCAAAAATGCAACACGTCTCTGGGCAACCACTGTTTTCGGCCCGTCATTGTGTCTATTTTGAGCTCGACTCAACAGCTGACATTTCAGTGAATACCACCAATACCTCCATTCCTGCTGCTCTGAAGTCATCGCTGATCCCACTACTGAGTGACGAGCCAGTCTGCCCAACACAATGACTACTTTGTGTTTCCAAAGGTACTCTTTATATGAATGTGTGAGCACTTGAGAATCTTTAATGCTTCAGTATATTATGTTGAGTTATGTAAAGTTTTTGTAACATTTCCCCTAAGCTGAGAGATGTTCCCCAAGTTGGTCAAACTTGGCCCTTCATCAGCCTTGAAACAAAACTTAAACCAATTATTTGTAGCACAGATAAAGGAAAAATATCAGATCTATGTGATGTGTTTGTAAATCATAAAAATGTCTTCCATTATACAACAAATACTGCAGTCTTAAGTTTCTGATTAAATGATGTAACATGCCCTATGTTATAATGCATCAATAGAATATATTGTTCTTAGTTCTGTATAACATATTTAACTGCTTTCAACCACATAAAATTGCTTTGTTAAAAGACCGAAATATTCTACTAGACAGTATAGATTTTTACCTTCTATAGACGATTACGTAAAAGTATTTACTGAAGCTCTTGAGCCAAGCATTTCTGGAATAATTGGTTGTGTGTTGCTAGTCCTAAGATGCAGATTTGTGCCTGTGTAAATGGCCTTTTCAGCACTGGCCATGTCAGCAACCCTGTAGGAGTGGGTACAAGGGGCAGTAAACACTGTATGCCCTCTCACTCAAAGGGCAGGAGCAACTATAACCCTTTGACTCTGCACACTTTGGCAAAGTCCCAGCAATGTTTTTCAGTCAGTGCATGTCAATGTCATGGATTCATGCTACAATGAAATGTGTTATTCTCCCTCTTATTACAACATCTGTTTTGACTTTTCATTCCCATACCATTAAGATTATTAAATTCACTTTTTTCCTCTTTGTGTGAGCTCTCAGTCATACGAGAGTTTCTTATCATGGACAAAGCCGTCATCTGTACTGGGGTTTAGTGTTGACTTCAGTCACATAAAGAGGCTTTGTCAGCAAATAATGATATTTTTAACCGTAGCCTGGAAATACAGTGATCTTGTAGGGAGGGGTTTATCTTGTCATTAGTCCATCTTTATTTAAAAAAGCTACTCTCAACTTGTTCAATAGCCAAATCAATTATGAGTTAAAGGAGCTATATCATGCAAAAATCGACTTTTTGGAGCTTTTAGCCATGTTGTTATGCTATTTCCTTATCAAAAACACCCCCAGAGCGGTTTTTGGCTTCATTCACGCAGTTCTAAGTAATCCTCCTGAATCCTGCTCTCTGAGCAGCTGTTCCGCCCTCTCCTGGTAAACGACTGAGCTGTTCAGTTGTGCCGTCACAAAGGAACGGAAGTGCTCGACGTCTGTAATGTAATACCTTACGGCCTGATTTTAATTTATAAAATAGCTCATTATTTAAATAAATAAATAAAACTCTCCGTCTGTGCTGTCCCAGGAGGGTAAACAAACGCACCCCCGGCTGGAGGATCCATGGATCCCAGCAGAAGTGTTGTTTTTGAAGACTGAGCTCTTTCTAACATACTCTGGACACCGCCTGTTCTTTTTTCTTACCCAACGATAACGTCACGGATGCGCGTTTGGCTACGAGAGGAACAGGACTATTCAACCTTCCTAAAGAAGAGTGCACTCGCCAGAAGTTGGAATTTCTTTCCGGGATTCAGCTAGCTACTATATCAACCAACCTGATGGATGCTTGGTGAACCTTGGCCAGAATCTAAGTGGATTAACTTTTATAACCAACGCGATCCCATAACCCGATGGGGAGGCCAGGCTGAGCGGTGAGTCACTCAAAACGTGTGTTAGCGTGTGTGTTAGCCATTTATGAAACTGTGTTGTACATGTCAACTCCTTATAACTGCATTATGTGAAGTAACTTCACTTTTTGCAGCGATATTTATATTTATAATACTGCAAATGTGGAATGAGCGGAGAGAGGGGCGGAGTTAACAGAATCGAAGCGTCTTGTCTTCCGGGTAGGGAAAATACCCCCAAAAATACTTATATTTCTCTCAAAAATGAGTACTCCATAGTGATAGAGGTACAATATATCATATAAATGCCTATACTTTACTTTGGAATGGCTAAAATAGCATGATACAGCTCCTTTAAAAAAATTGAATAAAAATCCTTTCCCGATTTACCAATATTTGTGCATTTGTTCTAAATGGAAACTGCAATTTCAATCAAATCATAATTGAGTAGCGATTATTACACAACTGCAGTAAATCTATGAGTGACAAATGTTTCAATACAAAGTCCAATACAAAAAATCCACACAACCCACTTCTATTGTGTCTATGAACAAAATCTTTTAGTGTCTATGGCACCAACAACAATATAGAAACTTACATGACAGTTTCATAATGAAATTATTTTTAATTCAGCTTTAACAGATAATAATAATGAATAAATAAATAAATAGTATGGTCTTATTAATCTGTTTTATGGTTTTAGAATGTTTAATGCAGCATGGATATCTTAAATGGTATGGAGAAAAAAACAGATATTGTTTATAAACTGGTATCAAAAAGGGTGAGAGCTCAATCATTGACACATTATGGGAAATATGGTTGAACTCACCTGTGCCAGTGCTCCTGAATGTACAAGAGTCAGATCTGGCATCCACTCACATCCCGGGACAATCAGAGCATACAGAGCCAGAACATAGTACGGTCCAGAGTACAGCATGTTCACCAACATCTGGAACAGATTATACTGACTATAGTGTTTACTGTCACTGTAAACGGCAAACAAATCTCAATGTGCCATAATCACAGAAATTAAATTAAACAGATAGAAATGTGTTGTGTAGTCAGATAATGGTATTTACTTTCATAAGACACAATACTGTTTTATTTCTGCATTATATTTGGGTATTGCCTATAGGACATTGAGTTTAAACCCATTTAAATTATGTTTTTGTTTGGTTCATACCTATTTTAGTTCTATTTTAAGGCTTGGATTTAGTATTGGTTTAGTCCTGGTAGAACCATTGGTACATTAGTACTGCAGGTCAGTTTTAGACACTGCAAAGCAATGTATAGTTATAGTTATACCTGAACTTTTGGATAAGCCGTGGGGTCTTTGAGGTACGGTTCAAACTGGAGCATGTAGTTTTGGCACCATTCATTGGGGCAGTCCAAGGCAATCTAAAGCACACAGAGGGTCAAATGCAGACCACAGCATGGCCCACTGTCCAAAATGAAAAGAAAGGAGTGAGAGGTTTCTCACCAAGCCTCTGAAGACACAGAAGACAAACGCAGGAATGAGGTAGATCACAAAAAACAGGTCCATTGGACGATGGAACAAGCTTTTTCTCAAAATTTCCTAAAATAACACACACACAAACAACCAAAATCTGGTTCAGTTTGTTTTCCGTTTGTTTTTTTACTTACTGTAGTTTTGTTGTTGTCTTAATTAACTCAAATCTTTTTAGAGGTGAAACTTAAGCAACGTAGTTTTTGAAAGTATTATATAATGCATATCCTTTAGTGAACTGCTGACAGAAAAAGAAGTACAATGCAGAAAAATATTAAAAAGCACTAATTGTATTTGAACTTAGAAAATAATAGAAGCAATAGTTGCTGCAAGAATTTTAAGCATTGTAGCACAGTTTTAGTGTATTGTTTGAGCAAAGGTTTGTTTGCTTTCAACCTCTACTTTTGTAATACTTTTAGGTTATCAGTCCCTGTTTGAGTAGGGAATGGTACTTATTTAGTAGATACTTATTTAGTACACACATACAGTCAAAAATAATTATGAGTTTGGATCTAATGTTTATTTAAATATCTTATATACAGTGAAGAGTCAGATATTTACAGTTGTGCTCAAAAGTTTACATACACTGGCAGAATGTTTGATTTATTTTTACTATTTTTTGAAAGAATATGAAAGATAACACAACACAGTTATTTTTTCACTCATAGTTAGTGGTTGTGTGAAGCCATTTGTGGTGAAAAAATTGAGTTTGCTCTTTTTAAATCATAATGAAAAAAGAAAGTACCAAAAATTACCCTGATCAAAAGTTTATGATCAAGAGGAATGGGCCGCTTTACCATTAGATTATATACAATATACAGAACCTTTTCCACAGCTATCATAAAAGACTCCAAGCTGTCATTGATGTTAAAGGGGACAATACACAGAACAGGGGTATGTAAACTTTGGATCAGGGTCATTTGGGTAGGTTTTTTTTCATTGTGAGTTAAAAAGAGCAAACTCTGTTTTTTCCACCACAAATGGCTTCACACAACCACTATGAGTGAAAAAATGTGTGTGTTATCTTTCATATTCTTTTAAAAATGGTCCCAAAAATCGTCTGTCTACTCAAAGATACACTTGATTGAAAACAGGTTAATTTAACTTAAACATAAGTTTCTTACAGCGGGCAGAGGCCCCTGGGTGGAGGGCTGTCTGAAGATGCGGAAACAGGCCCAAACTGCCACAGAGATGTACAGCCAGTTGAGCAGACAGAGAGTGCCCAGCTGAGTGCCATATTTACCTGTAAACAATATTTTTATATAATAGATAATATATAATATATTATATTATTATACATATTTAAAATGAATGTGTGAAATATTCTTTCTCAATCAGTTCTCCAATAACATAGTGGATTAGCAAAGTCTATTATTATAATTCAGAGCTGGGTCTTTAGGGGCTGGGTCTTTAGGGGCTCCCCATCTAAATATGGCACACTATTTTAGTGCACTTACCAACAGCGCTCCCGAGAATGTAGACAATGGCGTGCATGAGAAAGGACCCCACCCAGTAAAGGCCAATTGCCCGGTAACTGTCCCTGCCATTGTCAAAGCCACATGGACAAACAGTATGTTGACAAAAGGCCTTAATAATGATTCATACTCATAAGTAGAAAGAGGAGGTATAATTTTAGATGACTTACCCCCATGTTATTGCAGCAATCACAAGTAGATACATAAGATAGTGCACACAGCCATCCCAATAGGAGATCATGTGACCGTACGCTGTGTTAATATGTGGATCTGCCTGAGGATTAAATTCATAATAGAACGTACATAAAGATGCCATTTAAATAAATCAAACCTCAAACGGGATGCTTACCTCTTTGAGATAAAATGTAACAAATCCATCAATGACGTTATCCTGCTCCAAGCCAATTATAAGATTGACGACACTGAGAAAGGCAAAGACTGCATACACTGCAGAAACACAAAGTCCATATAAAATCACAATGCACTTTGTGATACCTTTTGGTATGAAAAGCGCTTTATAAATAAAGTTTGATTGATTGAAAATATTATTGTGTAACATGTAAGTTATGTAAGCAGTACATCAACTAATGAACGTCAGGGCTCTTTATCCAACATTCTCATCCAAAACTAAACCAGGGTTCCTCAAATAAAACTTGGGATTATAACATACGAAGAGCCCTATAGGCTACTAAAATATATAATTCTTAAGTCAAATTTGTGACTGGGTCTAGGAATAAGGAGTAACACAATAGCAAAAAAGCAATAAATCAGTACTGACTTTCATAAAAAATAGTGCTTTGTCTGTTTTTGGAAAAGGGTATGCAGGTAATTGCATAAATGTACTGAAGTTAATAGGCAAGCATACCATAAAAGAGAGGATCTGACGGAGCCTTCTTAGTGAGGATAAACTGCCCTGAGATAAATAAAGTGACAAAAGTGCCACATCCAGCGTAGAACAGCGCTTCAGCACTAAAACAAAACAGTAACTTTACATTAGATACAAGAATATTACGGCGTTTATTGTCCTGGAGGTGTCAAACTCACCTGTTGTTGCAAATGAGTGAGTTGGATAAATAACAGATTGGGATGGACGTGAGGGACAGCACAAACACGCCTGTCCCCGCAGAAGCACTCATTTTGGAGCAGTTCTGTGGCCGCCTTAATAGTTGCTTAACTGGATATCCACGTAAGAATATCACATTTTGTTGATTGTGGCAGAAGTCAAAGTTGTGGCGTACAAAGCGTGCAGCAAAAGGAATTTCTGCTGCCGGAGACATGCATGTCAAGACCGATCGGTCTCCTTGACGAGCTGGTCCGTCTGGTCTGGATCCACTGACTGTGGCTTTGTCAGGCCCCCGTCCGGCCCTCCTCCTCCCTGCCCTTCTCTCACACACTCCACAGATGCGCCGGCAACATCCAATTAATTATATTACAACATCAGACAGTCAAATGTGTTTGGCTTTAAAGTGGTCCATCTTTTATTTATATGTTTTTTTCATTTATTTATCTTATTTTGTTTTTTGCTTTTCTCTTTTCAAAGTGTTGAAATAATTATTCACTCTAGGCGTCTCTGTTCCTTAACAAATATAAATTCATTTAAAACAAAGTAAAACTAACGGAGGAATGAGAACAGTCTGGTAAGCTTTGTGGATGTGTTGGCACACTCGGTACAGTAGGGGGCGGCATGCGCCGTACGTGCGCACGCGCTGTTCCGGAAGCGTTAACAAACAAGAGGGGATGGCGTTTGCTGCGATGGACGGGACGTAAATAAAGATCTTATTCAGCCACATCATTTTGCTAATGCCACCGTTGCTTTGTAATTAAGCAGCATTGACTTATATAGTGCAGGATAATGGCGACTGCCGGGGGCGGCGGCACTGGTGCTGGCGGCGTGGCTTCAAACCACAGTGACCCTGCCGCCTGCGGCTCCAGCGCGGCTCAGGCTGCAGCTGCTCCCGGGCCGCCCGCCTCTTCTCCGGCTCACTGCCTCCACCGGGAGCCCATGTACAACTGGCAGGCCACGAAGAGCTCTCTGAAAGAGCGCTTTGCTTTCCTCTTCAACAACGAGCTGCTCAGCGATGTGCGCTTCATAGTCGGGAAGGGCAGGCAGGCCCAGAGGATCCCAGCGCACAAGTTCGTGCTGGCCGCGGGCAGTGCAGTGTTTGATGCGATGTTCAACGGAGGGATGGCCACCACTTCAGCGGAGATAGAGCTGCCTGATGTGGAGCCATCTGCCTTTTTAGCCCTGCTCAGGTAGGACGGGACTGTTACAGGACTCCTCAAACAACAGAAAGAACCATGGAAAATGTATTATCAATTATAATCAAATGGCACAATCACAGTGACAGACCTTGTAATTACACTGATCACATCAAATTCCTATTCATCCCAAGTCTTAATACTTGTAATATGTCTCTTACTACTCAAATTAAGACATAGCTCTTATTGTAAATTATTCTCATACTGAATTCACAGCCTTTTATTTAGACCATGCATTCAAGAGATTTATTGTTTACAACCTGTAATCGTTTACAGAAGCACAAGGGCTTTGATCCAACCAATAGTTCAATTGCAACAGTATTTTATGAAATAGCTGTCCACATACTGCAGTATAGCAGCTGCCACATGTTTGTATGTAATACCTCATACATTTATTGTTATTAAATACACAGTACTATAGTTTACAACACTGTCAAAAGGTGTGTAAAAGACACAAGTACAGAGTTCAAGATGTTGAAGTTATTTTTGCTTATAACGAGGATAGATACAATTAGAAATGAGTCCTACATCAGGGGAAAGAGCTCTTATTAAATATTTTGTCAGTGGCTTTTTGAAAATATTGAAAGAATATGTGTAGGAAATAAAAGAAAAGGCTGTTTGCTTTAATTATAGCTGCTACACTGCAGTGCTTAATATCCAGATTTCTCTTGTAGTAAAAAGAGGAAATTGAGTTGTAAGAAGTTGCAGTAGAGTTGGTTAGTGCTATGTTTTACATGATAATGCTACTGAAGTGTGTATTATTGCTTAGATAGGCTGATGCAGCAGAAAGATAATGGAGCAATATACACTCACCTAAAGGATTATTAGGAACACCTGTTCAATTTCACATTAATGCAATTATCTAAACAATCAATCACATGGCAGTTGCTTCAATGCATTTAGGGGTGTGGTCCTGGTCAAGACAATCTCCTGAACTCCAAACTGAATGTCAGAATGGGAAAGAAAGGTGATTTAAGCAATTTTGAGCGTGGCATGGTTGTTGGTGCCAGACGGGCCGGTCTGAGTATTTCACAATCTGCTCAGTTACTGGGATTTTCACAACCATTTCTAGGGTTTACAAAGAATGGTGTGAAAAGGGAAAAACATCCAGTATGCGGCAGTCCTGTGGGCGAAAATGCCTTGTTGATGCTAGAGGTCAGAGGAGAATGGGCCGACTGATTCAAGCTGATAGAAGAGCAACTTTGACTGAAATAACCACTCGTTACAACCGAGGTATGGAGCAAAGCATTTGTGAAGCCACAACACGCACAACCTTGAGGCGGATGGGCTACAACAGCAGAAGACCCCACCGGGTACCACTCATCTCCACTACAAATAGGAAAAAGAGGCTACAATTTGCACGAGCTCACCAAAATTGGACAGTTGAAGACTGGAAAAATGTTGCCTGGTCTGATGAGTCTCGATTTCTGTTGAGACATTCAGATGGTGGAGTCAGAATTTGGCGTAAACAGAATGAGAACATGGATCCATCATGCCTTGTTACCACTGTGCAGGCTGGTGGTGGTGGTGTAATGGTGTGGGGGATGTTTTCTTGGCACACTTTAGGCCCCTTAGTGCCAATTGGGCATCGTTTAAATGCCACGGACTACCTGAGCATTGTTTCTGACCATGTCCATCCCTTTAGACCACCATGTACCCATCCTCTGATGGCTACTTCCAGCAGGATAATGCACCATGTCACAAAGCTCGAATCATTTCAAATTGGTTTCTTGAACATGACAATGAGTTCACTGTACTACAATGGCCCCCACAGTCACCAGATCTCAACCCAATAGAGCATCTTTGGGATGTGGTGGAACGGGAGCTTCGTGCCCTGGATGTGCATCCCACAAATCTCCATCAACTGCAAGATGCTATCCTATCAATATGGGCCAACATTTCTAAAGAATGCTTTCAGCACCTTGTTGAATCAATGCCACGTAGAATTAAGGCAGTTCTGAAGGCGAAAGGGGGTCAAACACAGTATTAGTATGGTGTTCCTAATAATCCTTTAGGTGAGTGTATAATGGACAATTAAAATTGATAATGGTTTAAAACAATAACATGTTTTTTTTAGGTTTCTGTATTCTGACGAGGTCCACATTGGTCCGGAGACTGTTATGACGACGTTGTACACTGCAAAGAAGTACGCCGTCCCAGCACTGGAGAGTCACTGTGTAGAGTTTCTAACCAAACATCTCAGAGCTGACAATGCTTTCATGCTTCTCACTCAGGTAATACACCTAGATAATATAGTGAAAAGTAGGGCCAGTCGGTGGAAATATCTAATAATGAGGCATTACCCTATAAGGCTGGTTGTTTTATTACATGGTATTAAACTGGTATTAATACCATAAAATAGTATTATTCAGGTTTAGCCTGGATGTCTAAACCTGAATAATTTTATAATGTCATAGAGATTTTCTGTCTTATAAATCTGTCCTGACTGTCTTTTCCTTGTCATTGGCTAATAATAACTCATGCTTGTAGTCCTTGTCCTTTTAAGTTTCTTCTGGGTTACAATTAGCTTCGCAATATCAACTTCTACTAAATTATTTAAATGCAGACTGTTTCAACCCAAGTTTCTGAGCTATTTTGGCCTCAGCTGGCTTTGTGATTTATTCAACTATGTGAAATATTTTCAGATGTTTCCAATATCTTGTGAATGCAGCATGAACAACAGCCAAGTAACTTTTAGTGATTCTATATTTTGTTTGCTTGATATGGATCTAAGAGTGCACAATGGTATTGCTAAATTATTTTACATTTTTACATTTACATTTTTACAATTTGACACTTCATCATATACTGTCAGGTCATATCATTTAATTCAAAGACACAAAAATAGTTATGTAGTTTGCTCTAAGCTTATAACAATACATGAGTCGTTGGTTAATAATGGGAAAGGGAAGCACAGGGGACTTGTGTCATGTTCAGTTCATCGCTTTTCACATGACGCCAAAAGTGGCAAAGAAACTGAAAAATGAATATGGATTCTTCTCCATTTTGTCATTGCAGCATAATTAATTGCTTTGTCATTTATTTCATTGTATCTTATTGTAGGCCAGATTATTCGACGAGCCTCAGCTTGCTAGCCTCTGCTTGGACACAATAGACAAAAGCACTGGAGACGCAATTAACGCAGAAGGATTCACAGACATCGACCTCGGTAAGATTCTTTGTTCTGTAAGCCTCTGGTTTTGCTTCGACTTGAGTGTTTTGTAAGTTGACATTTGTCTTCATGATTCGGTGTATAGACACGTTATGTGCCGTGTTGGAGCGGGACACTCTGAGCATCAGGGAGAACCGTCTGTTTGGGGCTGTGGTGCGCTGGGCAGAGGCCGAGTGCTACAGGCAACAGCTCCCTTCCACGTCCGAAAACAAGCAGAAGGTTTTAGGGAAAGCTCTGCCGCTCATACGCTTCCCGCTCATGACTGTGGAGGAATTCGCTGCAGGTAAGTGATTAATGATATAGATATGAAGTAATGGGCCTCATTCATTCCTCATTAAATTGTATTCATGACTATATTTCTTTCTTCACTCGTTTCAGTCCTCATAGCTTTTTCCATTCATATTTCATCACCAGAAACAGATAACCTTTTAGATTTGGTCAACCTGGCCATTGCATTGTCATCACCTTGTTTAATGTCGCGTTTTACCACTCACTGTTGTTGATTGAACAAGTCATCAACGAATGACTTGTTTCATCAATAAGTCATTCGTTGATGGCAGTCTCTTTTGCCCACTCAAAAAAGACTGGTCTCTGTGTCTAAGCAGATATACAATTTATGCAATGTATTTTCTAGTTGTGTAATCCAACAACAGAAAAGCTATGACTATGCTTAAATTCTGCTTGATGTCGTCAAAATAATGTGTGCGACCAATTTATTGGAAATAAATTTGCTTCAGATCTATTTTGTGAATGAGGCCCATTCTCCTCAAAGTTAAACTATAATCATTCTTATTTTAACAAAGTGCACAGTGTCCGGCTGAGACCACAGAAACATATTCTCTTTTGTGCGACAGGGCCTGCCCAGTCTGGGATATTGTTCGATCGGGAGGTGGTAAATCTGTTTTTACACTTTACAGTAAACCCCAAACCAAGAGTCGAATACATCGACCGGCCGCGCTGCTGCCTCCGCGGAGAGGAGTGCAGCATTAACCGTTTCCAGCAGGTCGAGAGTCGGTGGGGGTACAGCGGCACGAGCGATCGAATCAGGTGAGGCCACTGTTCATTTATGTTTATTGTCAAGCCTAAACGAATGATTGTGAATGCTGGTAGCTTTTTTCTGTTTCTAAATGTTTTATATTGTAATAAAGATTTAATTCATAACAATTGAAATATCCTGTTGGTGCATGCACAGAGGGAACTTGCAAATGCATGAATCTTTATTCCTTATTTTGTTGTCTTCTTGTCTTTAGGTTTAACGTAAATCGAAGAATTTGCATAGTTGGTTTTGGCTTGTACGGTTCGATACATGGACCGACGGATTATCAGGTTAACATACAGGTAAACTTTAATATAGCTTGTCCTTTTAGACACAAATGCAGCAGTTACTCAGAACAAAGGAAAACAAATGCATTTTTACAACTTAGTCATTGTCTCGTTCACTTTATATTCTGATTAATTTCCCTCACAGATTATGGAAAGTGACAAGCGCATCACCCTCGGTCAGAACGACACAGGGTTCAGTTGTGATGGGACAGCGACTACCTTCAGGGTCATGTTCAAGGAGCCAATCGAGATCCTGCCTAACGTCAGCTACACGGCATGTGCAACTCTCAAGGTTAGTGAATGGATTTTCTTATGCAAGACAACAATGCTGACCATTAAGATGCATTTGTATATTTGATCATAATTAGTTCTGAAAGAGTTTGAAATTGAGTTTTGCTTCAACTAGTAAAACCTATAAAAGCGACATCCAACCCCACTGGATACACTGTATATTGAAAATAGAAATATCACAGAGCGATTTCCCATGTACATATAGTGCCTCTCGAAAGTACTGATACACCTTGAACTTTTGCACATTTTGTCATGTTTACAACCATAAACATAAAGATTTTATTTTGAAATTTTTTACTGAAAGTTCACACACAAGTAACCAACAACTGTGAAGTGAAAGCAAAATGATACATGATTCTGTTATTTTTCAGAAAAGTGGGGCGTGCACAAGTCTTCATACAGCATTTTCTGAGTGCATTAAATTGCCTTTATAACATTCCTAATGACTGCAGAATGTTCACACCTTGCCGGTTAACGGTTAAATACAGGCCACGTGTGTGTAATCCACTCTCAGTATATTTACAGCTGTTCTGTGAGGGCCTCAGAGCTATGGTCAGAGCAGACTCTCCGTTAGCTGGCTGTCGCCGGCTTTTGGCCGGTTTGAAAAGCAAATGGCCGGTAAAAATAATTTCCATCGGCCAAATTGGTCGACAGTAAAAAGAAAAAAAAATATGGAGGGAATATAGAAAAATATATTAAATACAACATTTGACCTAAGTCAGTGACTAACACAACAAAGGGTTTTCAAGATGGGCCTAAATATTAAAAAAGGTTCAATATTTCTATCAAAAAAAGTTTCGATTTACGCCCTTAGCCCATTTTACAAAGTGCAGTTGAAGCACCATTATCGCTCTCTGGATTATGTAACGCTTTTTCTTCGTGCTTCGTCACATTTTCCAAAAAAATGGTGAACTACAGGTACATTTACTTTTATAAAAGTGTGTTAATAGCTCAACAGCTAATACATTCAATTAGGATGTTCTGTAAACTCCGTGTGTTCAGTCAGACTGAGCGGCTCTTCCTGGGAGAGTGGCCAGGTTTAGAGGCGCTTCCCTTGGTCAGTCTGCGCAGACGCCTCGGTTTAGTTACCGTTCTTCTGAGCCACTCTAGAGCATGGCAGAGCTGTGTCCATGTTGAAATGCTCGAGACTAACTTTTGATGACTTTAGCATTGTCGTTTTGTCCCTCCATAATATTTCAGCGGTGTGAGACGTCACTAATTTTACACCTGAAGCCTCGTTAAAGCACAGAAGGGCATCTTACAGCCCGACCCTCCCTGTGCAGCTGATGCGGTCAGATCTGGACAGCGTTAGGGTCATATATATACCTTCTGTCGGAGTTAAAGTGCAGATGAGTGGGATACGTCCGCGTGGCACCTGCAGCTCTATCGTCTCCACGCGCACAACTTTATGTTTGGATTTGAGCTGTTGTTGCATTTTTTCACGTCGTTCTTTCATTAGAAATAGCCGTGTTTTGGACAAAGCACTCGTGTAGCGCTCAAATGTAGATTGTTATTGATAATAAGCCACACGCATTGTATATATTTTTAATGGCCGGTAATTCTTGTGAATGGCCGACATTTTCGACCCAGCCGGCCAAAGTGGCCGACAAAAAAAAAGTCTAGCGGAACCTCTGGGTCAGAGTGTATTGGTCACTAAACAACATTATAAAGGCCAAGGAGCACACCAGAGAGGTCAGGGATAAAGCTGTGGAGAAGTTTAAAGCAACGTTAAGTTATACGAAGACTTCCCAAGATTTGAACATCTCACGGAGCACTGTTCAATCCATCATTCGGAAATGGAAAGAGTATAACACCACTGCGAACTTACCAAGACACGGGCGTCCACCTAAACTAACAGACCAAACAAGGAGAGCACTGGTCAGAAATGCAACCAAGTGCTCCAAGATAACTGTGGAGGAGCTGCGACGTACTGCTGCTGAGCTGGGGGAATCTGTACATGGGACAACTATAAGTCGTACTCTACACAAATCTGGCCTTCATGGACGAATGGAAGAAGAAAGCCATTATTGAAAGGAGGCCAAAAGAAATCCCATTTGAAGTTTGCTAGAAGTCATATGGAGGACACAGCTACCATGTGGAAGAAGGTGCTTTGGTCAGATCCATCCATCCATCCATTTTCTTCCGCTTTATCCGGGGCCGGGTCGCGGAGGCAGCAGTCTCAGCAGAGATGCCCAGACTTCCCGATCAACGCACACCTCCTCCAGCTGTTCTGGGGGACCCCGAGACGACACCAGGCCACCTCGGAGACATAGTCCCACCAGCGTGTCCTGGGCCTTCCACGAGGCCTCCTCCCAATAGAACAGAACCGGTGACAAAGGGCAGCCCTGGCGGAGACCAACACGCACCGGGAACAGGTCTGACTTACTGCCGGCAATGCGAACCAAGCTCCTGCTACGGTCATACAGGGAACGGACAGCCCTTAGCAGAGGGCCCCGGACCCCATACTCCCGGAGCACCCCCCACAGGGCACCACGAGGGACACGGTCGAACGCTTTCTCCAGATCCACAAAGCACATGTGGACTGGTTGGGCGAACTGCCACGAACCCTCGAGCACCCGATGAAGGGTATAGAGCTGGTCCAGTGTGCCACGACCGGGACGAAATCCGCATTGTTCCTCCTGGATCCAAGGTTCGACTATCGGCCGGATCCTCCTCTCCAGCACCCTGGAGTAGACCTTAAGTATTAATTCATGCTGTATGAATACTTATGCACGCTCCACTTTTCGGTCATGTATCATTTTGCTTTCACTTCACAGTTGTCTGTTACTTGTGTGTGAACTTTCAGTAAAAATTCAATATACAATCTTTATGTTTATGGTTGTAAACATGACGAAATGTGCAAAAGTTCAAGGTGTATTAGTACTTTCAAGAGGCACTGTATGTTAATTTGATCAATGGAACTTAAGCCAGAGAGTTTATAGATTTACTTTTAAATGTACAAAAATCCAGCAACACCAAAGCCGTTTTTCCACAGGGGCTGTACAGGACTATACAGGGTGGTACGAGTCGGGACGGAGTAATGTGGGGATATTTCCTTAGCCTAAACTGAACCAATCCACACCCGAAATGGGGAACAAGTTACTTCAACCTGGGACCACCTTTGCTGTGGGGTCTGGAACAATTCAACTGGAGAATGCACACACAAGCAAATATAACTCTACTAAAAGCACCAAAAGCTAGCAAAACAAAACTAGCTTATTATTAGCAACAGCTATTTTCTATTGGGCACTTGCTTCGAGAAGAAAAAATTATGCATTTCTTGTTTGGAAAGCATTTAACTCTAGTCATATCCATTGCATTGCGTGAAGAGTTAACATGTGAGAGGTGTGAAATTAATATAAAAGGTTGGCAATTAACAGGAAGTAGTTTTCCTGTGAGCTGTGGCTTGATCTAAGCCCCACAGCGCGACAAGACCTGTTGTTCGGTCACACCCACTGTCTTCTAGACCAGCTTATTCTTTAAAACCACTCTCATGTGAGAGCTCCCAAAAGTCGCCTCAAATACTTATCTTTGACCTTTGTCGTTCATGTCTTTACAGGGCCCTGACTCTCATTACGGCACCAAAGGTTTGAAGAAAGTCACTCAGGAGTCGGTAACAGGGACCAAGACTACTTTTTCTTCTTCAGTTCTCCCGGAAACAACAATGGCACCTCAGTGGAGGACGGGCAGATACCAGAAATCATATACTATTCCTAAAACCCCTATAATAAAAACATTACATTGACTGAACCAGGAAGACCTCAGAGAGCGAGAGAGAGCGAGAGAGAGAATGGAGAAACTGGACTGCTGGATATTTAGTGCCTCGTAATAGGCTGCGTTCACGACATTGATGTCATAATCTCAGATGGAGAGCAGGGGCCTGTAAAACTACTTTAAAGGCTGTTTTCTGAGAACTAATCTACATATGCTGAAACTGAGGCTGCACGAAATGAGAAAAATAATGCAACAATTGGTGTCCGTCTTAAAACACTATAATTTCAACACCTACCATGCAATTTGTAACGGCAGCAAATTATGTCAAACCAGACAATGTCAGGATGACGCAAAAGCTCAAATGTAGCTTAATTTGGAAAATAAATGACTTGAACTGAACTTTTGCACATTGTATTGTGATGTCACGTGAACGCAACTTATTGAAAACGATAATAATGCTCCCATGGACTAGATTGTATGTGCTGTGCGTCCCTGTCTTTAAAAAAACCATTGTACAGACGAATACCGATAGATGCTCGCTCACAGGCATCGTCAAATGCTGAAATATGACTGTCGTGTGTCTATATGTAAAAAGACAGAACACTCACCTCATGTTGTGTACAGTTAAGCCCGAAAGTATTCGTAATTTTTTAAATTTCTCAGTTGTGCTCGAGTTTTCCATAGTAGTCAAAGGTTCTTGAGCCATAATCAACACTTCAAAATACAGAGTACAGGTGACAGCTCACGAACCTTTACAATGGAAATCCCAGTTCATATTTTGCACAATTTTGAAGAAAAAACGTTGAAGGTTCATGTCACTACGCTTCCTTGTCATTAATCTGTGATTGAACATAAGTTCTATATTGTTCCCTGGGTCAACTAACCTCCCGTTTAGTTGTGCTGATCAAAGAACACATTTGGGCTGAACTGTATGTCAGACCAAGGCCATTATAGCTTGTCAAGGTTATTGTTGATGTATTTCTCACAGTGCACTGATGTCTTTTTTTTTTTTTTTTGGCATTGTTCTACATATCTGTGTTGTGAACATTACCATTGGTACATGCTGTAATGCATAAGCGCTTCTCACACCAATGAAAATAAATTAATGACCTGTGTCTGGTTATTAATGATTATTATTAACCATTAGTGTAGCTTGTCAAGTCTAGGATGCCTTCATAAGCCCGTTTTATATCATTCTGTTATTGCCACTTGTGTGTCAGGCACCGTTAGCTTCGGTACAACACCAGTACTCTGGCTCCACCTGCTGGCCTCATAGACATATTGTAAATTTGAAAAGTCATTGGCTTCATGAAACTGGGGGAAATTTGCCAGAAAAAACTTTCACTATAGCATGCTTTTTGGAGAACACATTTATTGCAAACATGAACAATTTTCAATTGTCAACTTTTATTTTATTTTTTTCCCTAAACTTTAAATATAATGTCAAATAATCAATAACCAAATGTTGAGAACTAATGTTCAATTATTTTTTGATGTTTTTTTGGTTTTTTACCAAATTCTAGTTCTAGGCTTTAAATTCGTGTCCTTGAGGCAACCCAAATTTAGCTGTAGTGCTGTTTTCGACAACATAAACTTGTGATTGGAAGGTTGGTGGTTGAATCCCAGCTCTGGAAGACTGTCATTGTGTCCTTGGGCAACTTAACCCACCTTGCTTGTGTGAAGGCAGTGTGTTTGTGAGTGAATGAATGGTTGTCAGAGGGCCAATGGCACAGATGGGCAGCATCGCTTTCGTCAGTCCACCCTGCAGGGCAGTTGTGGCTATTGGACAGGATGCCAGATCAGACCACACTGTTCCAAAAGCTTGTTGAATTTGTTCATATTTTTATGCTTGTCTTATTCCAGATGTTATAGCGTCACTGTTACTTCTTGTCAGGTTGGGTGACAGATTTCTGGGACCCGGGCATTCCGCATCACATGGGGCCCCTAAAAATAGAAAATAAACACAGAAGGACAATTTACAGACCCCAACCCCTGACCTAAAACAAAAGCAGGAACAGAGTCTCTTCTGGCCTTTTTACTATAATATATTTTATAAACCAAACGGGGAAAGAAATATTCTTAATTTATGTATTGCCTTGTGCCAAATCCCAAACAAGCTCAGCTTCTCCTCAGTTGGTCTATGGGGCCTTACTGTGTCCCGTTCAATCCAATATGATGTGACAGCGCGTGAGCCTCAGGACATGTCCTTGATGGCAAGCTCGTGTGCTACACAATCACCGCTCGGTCGCCTCCTGCACTGTCTGTGTCTGAGCGCACAATGCTCCCCGCGCCGCACCACACACACCATGCACGAAAGCCCCTACAGCGCTGACCGGCCTACATCTGTGCGGAGGAGGAGCGAAGGGAGCGGGCTGCGTGACTAGGGTTGGTCCGGGACAGAGGACCCCAGCGGCAGACAGTACAGTGTGTTCCTTCCATAAAGGTGGTTTTCTGCTTTATTGGTCGCAGTGCCCATGAGATAGATTAGAAGAATAAGATAGACAAGACAAAGTCAAATAGCCTATCATTAAAACACTGTGTGCCCAAAGAATGTGATAAGCTGACTACCTGAACATCCTGCATGGCCCAGTTATTCCATCACTGGACTTCGTCTTCCCTTATGACACAGGCGTATTATATAGTCCAAGATGACAATGTCAGGATTCCTTGATTGATCACAGAGTCCAGATCTTAACCTGGGATGTACTGGAAAAGACTTTGCGCAGTGGTCACACTTTCCCATCATCGATACAAGATAAATGAATGCAACACTGGATCTTTGGATATTGCAGAAGCTTGTTGAAACAATGCCACAGTGAATGTGTGCTGTAATCAAAGTTAAAGGGGGTGTCGCCACAACCTTTTTTTTGTTGTGGCGACATTTTCTTTTTTCAGGCATATGCCTCAAAAATGATGTATCATTACTATAAGTGAACGCCCCTCTCCTCAGATATGACTCGTAACTTTGCTGAGAGCTGGGCATCCCCACCAAGGAGATGTTGCTTGCTTTGCTTTGAATACAGTGAGCCAAACATAAGGTTTAAAAACAGTACTCTTCTAAATGCTTCATTGATATTTGACATTTTTGACATTGACATAGCAGACATGTAACATATAAGATTAAATGTTTTCTGCTGTGTGACTTTAACTGCATTGATATTACACATTTCTATGTTGGTTAATAATTGTAAGAGACTATGAAATAAAAATGGTTTTGGTTTTGGTTTTCGGGGCCAAAGATACTGTACTCGAACTTCAAGGGCCCTGTAAAATAAAGGATAAATATTCCAATATTCTTCTTCAAATAAAGAATTTACCCCAAAACCAGTGAGTGATAGCTCATTTTCCACAGTCTCTTTGCTCTTTATTTTTGAGAATTTTTGGAAGAAGTGACGATTTGCACTGCTCAAAACACTGGATGATAGAGGGTAATTGATATAACTGTGTTGTGTGACCTTGTGGGAGGAAAGTATAACAATGCACTTCTCAGCATCCTATAAAGAATACTACAACGCCTTTAGTTAATGAGCTTTTCTTTTTTTTTTTTAGGTCTTTTATGCTGAGAAAACACATTACATAAGCCTCTCCAGCTGGACGCCTCCCCTGCAGGTCGATGTGGAAGGAGGATAACGAGCTTCGCTGTCTCACACCAAACATCACAGCCCTGATAGAAAAAAAAGACCTAATGAGGGTCCTCTAAGGCTGCTGATGCTGATAACACTCACAATATATAACGCACCTACAGCTGAGACAGAGGCAAGACAGAAAAGGCATTAAGAAGACACATTTCTCAGAGGGCAGGGGTGTGTCCAGACAGTTTTTCTAAGGGTGTTGGGCCCAGAGCCGCCCCATGTCTTGGAGGCTTTAAGCAAAATTGGAAATGAGAACTGAACACCTAAATCTGAGATGATCAGTAGCAGGTAACGGGGCAGCGATCTTAGCTGGTGGTATTGACATGCACAAAACCAAAAAAGACCGCCCGCTGCCGGTGCTGTTGCCGACGAAGCTTCTGGAATGAGAAGTGAAATGTCCATCACTTAAAGAACAGAGTGATGGCAGCTCAATAACTTTAAATGTCCAACAATTTTCCATTTTCTTTCAGCTACAGCGGCTGCTTGGAGACAGACGTTGAGTTGAGTCACATTCGTGGTGGGAGGCAGCACCCATTTTGTTTCTGTCAGAGGGGCATTTGGATCCTGCTGTTAATGATGTATAAAATCTATCACCACCTACACATGAGAAGTAATATGAAGTCATATCCCATACAAGATGATAGAGACGTGCCAGTGACAAGTTACACAAGCTATAATCATGACTTTGGTTAGAGCCACATCAACAACTACAGTAAATGACTTTTACTGGTGGGAAGATGTACAAAAAAAAGATGATTCAAAATTATACTATGGGAGAGTGGGGTAGGTTGGGTCATGCAGTGTTTTAGAGCTAATAAGAGAGACCATGCAAAACTGAAAGGTCATGGTCACATGATGTGATGTCACTACTGTTTATGGGTGCTAGATAGCAGCTGCCTGAGAGGTGAGTAAACCAGAGCAAAAAAAAAAGACAACTTTTGTAAACTTGTCAAGTGTGAGTCAGCTTTCACCCTGAAGAACTTGACTTTCATTCATAATAATTTCCATGATGAATATAATCTATGTAGGTTATGGGGAGAATAAAGTATACCTTAACCTTAACCTTAATAGTCTAGTAAAAAAATCTGGAAAAAAACACTTTTGTGGTTCTGGAATGTTAGGGGTTGGCAACCTTGTTTTTATGTTAATATAAGATGTTGGGAACATGTTTCATGAATATGCCACTCGCGTATCGCGTTCGTCTGTTTTTTATTGAAGAAATAAGAAGAGAATGTTTACCAAAAAGTCGCACCTTCAGTCATGCACTATCTGTCAGATAAAATTAAATATCTGCAATATTAAACAAGATTTTCTCATGAAATTTGCACTGTATGTGTAGTTTGACATTATGTCACCTCACAGGAAATCTTTGCTTTATAGGTTTAAAAATAAACTAATTATGTCCGTTTTTTCATAGTGGAAACAAGATGGTCGCTGTAACTGAACTGGCTGATACTCAGTTCGATTGTTGTATCTTCATAATTATACCAGATTTTCTGAAATAATTGGCACTGTATATAGACTATATCAACCTCATGCAGTGTGCCACATTTCATCTTCACCGGTTAATGCATAAATAAATTACATGACATTTAATTGGTGAATGTTAACCGAAATGGCTCATTTTCATACATGTACTGTTGTCACATAAAATGAAATATCTTCAATAAAATAAGATTTTCTCATAAAATTTGCACTGTATGTGTAGTTTGACATGATATCACGTCACAGGAAATCTTTGCTTTATAGGTTTAAAAATAAACAAATTATGTCCGTTTTTTTATAGTGGAAACAAGCTGGTCGCTGTAACTGAACTGGCTGATACTCAGTTCGATTGTTGTATCTTCATAATTATACCAGATTTTCTGAAATAATTGGCACGGTATATAGACTATATCAACCTCATGCAGTGTGCCACATTTCAAATTATGATACGCGAGTGGCATATTCATGAAATATGTTCCCAACATCTTATATTAACATAAAAACAAGGTTGCCAACCCCTAACATTCCGGAACCACAAAAGTTACGATTTCAGATTTTCGTACTAGACTATAATCATTGACTAAATGCCATGTGTTTTTTGCATTGGGTCAAATGTGGGTAGGGTTGGGTCACACAGAAGACATTGATGTCCCAAGTCATTCATCCTTGACTCCTAGTATACCTGTTTTTGGTGAAGTGCCCAGCCAAAGAAACACTTTCTCTACAGTGCTGAAGTGATTGAAGAGGTGGTGAATGGTCCTTGGAAAGAAGAGAGGTTGTTCAATTTTGTTTGCAGACCCAGACAAGGACGACAAAGAACTTATGAATCCAGAGAAAGTTGTTCTCATGCTGTAGGCCCCCTTTATCTGTAAGAGGTACTGGCAGGTCTGCTGGTGTTCTACGTGAAGGACTTGTTTCATGATTCAATATTCAAAACTTGTACCAAATAAACCATAAACATTCTGTAAGATACCATCCTGTCATAGATACATGTTTGTGTGTCTATACCTTTCATAATAGTGACCCAACCCTCCCCTTGGACTGGCCCAACTGGGTCAAATTTTCGCAATAATTAAAATGTGTAATATTCTGTTTCTATTGAATATTAAAGCTTCATGATTAAGAAGTATCTACTCATTTTTTTGGCGTGTGTGCATACTTAGCATCCTGGCAAAAATATTGAAAGCCTTGGCAGTAAAGCTAAGAAATGTCTTATGTGACCCAACCCACCGCTCTCCCGTATATTGTTTGATTGTTTGATATTGTTTAAAGTGATGTTTGTGGGCTGCACTTTACTTTAAAAAGCTACAGTTGAATTTGAGTTGCCTTCAGCTGCACATGTTTACAAGCTATTTGAAAGCTAAGAAGCCTGCACTTTTACTCACTAGGACTTGACTTGACTTTCCTTAAAGAGGGGGTATTATGCTTTTTTCAATCACATAGCACCAGTCTATAGCATACTACAATGATGACGTAACCTTCTGTTGGTCTGTATATGCAGTAAATTAAAATAACTGCCTTGAATAAAATTGCTCTCTCAAAATGGCTGTACTGAACGTCTTGAAATAGGCCTCTGTCTCTTTAAGAAGCTTTCCGACACGCCCCCTTCAGCACACTGCTGTGGCATCTAAACAACAACACTGTGTGGGGAGGGGGCTCTGCTGAGCTGAGGAGCAGTGGTTGGTGGCTTGGCTGGTGACAAAAGGTCCAGAGGCGTCTCCAGGAGGTGGGGGCATTCCTAGGAGGACTGAGGCATAGCTACACCTAAAATGGCTGCCGTCTAAGTTTTTACTGATTACTCAAAAATATGTGAATGAGCCAAGGCAACACTCCAGGCATGTGTTTAATGAGGGAATGACATAATAACATGATATAAAGCTTGAAAAAGTCGATTTTACATAATACCCCCCCCCCTTTAAGGATCCATCATATACAATTATAATTGTTCGATAATTGTCTTGCTAATAGAATGACATCCCCCACCAACACCACAAAAAACACAAAACCTTTCATGTTTAATAATAAACACTACATCAGTGTTTATTATCAAACATTTACAATTAACATAGTACATACCTAAACTTGTGCTTTGGATGCTTATGATGCTTGTATTTCAGTCAGTTGAACATGAATATTCAAGTATAAAATCTGAAGAAGAAGAAGAAGAAGAAGAAGCAGTAAGATCAATTACAAGGAGTATATTTGAACTGCATTAGATTTATTTTCTAATAAAGCTGTGGGGACAGTTTTGTCACTTCCTTTTCTCGCGCCCCACGACTTCGCACATTCTGCCTCTGACATACTCTGGTGTCCTTGCTCCAAGCTGTTGGAAACAGTTGTTTCCACTTATAGCCAGCAAGAAGACTCATCAGTTCACAAGTGACTTTTAGATTACATCCACAAAGAAACATTTACGACACAAACCCGAGATCAGTCAACGCACAACCTTGTCGACTGGGCCCGGGGGTTGGTTGAGTTGATTATGTTTAGTTTCCATCTTTTAGAAGCTCTTGTAGTCAGAATCAAGAGATCATAAAAGTATTTCTTTGTACAAAATACTCCACAACTTCATAAAAAATATCAGAAATGTCCCATATACAGTACCTTTCATTATTTTCACTTATTCATTTCTCCAATAACTCCCCCAACTCACTATTAAGGATCAATTGTGTACTTTGATACACAGTATTCAAATTACTGCATAGAAGAACAATGGTGTATTGAGTCGTTAATGTGTGGTGGGCGGCTGGTCTCAAACTGCTGTAAGTGGGCAGCAATGAATGAGTCACCAACACTTTTCTCTGAATCTTGTGCTTTATACCTGTGTCATATTATGGTCGCAAAATATGCCATACAAAAGAGCTTCATCTTAGGTTTCAAGGTGTAGTTTTTAATCAAAGGGCACTGACTACTATTTAGCCTTATTGTCAATACCACACATGTACAGATAAAGCACACAGAGAATTTAAATTGCGTTACATCAAGCCATGCAAAAACAAACACTGCTATTTGTTTTGTTATTTGTGTAGTTTTCATTTACATATTCATTTGCAATACGCTTCACATGCGTTATCTAAACTCTCCATAACTGCATAGCTGGCAGACTAGATAATCCTACAGTGTCCACTACAGTTTGTTTAAATCAAAATGTAGATGATACTACAGACTGGTTTACATGATATAAGAACTGTTAAGATTTCTTCAACAGAAATGAATGTTGGGGATCTAAGAAGGAACTAAATTAGCTTGAGGGATATTGCACACAGCCCTAGACTGATATGTAAAAAGGGGGAAGCCTGGAGCTGCTTAATTATTTACAAATGTCATTAATAGATTATTTCTACACGGTTTGCTGGCCACAGCTCACTGCCCAAAGATGTCAGTCCCTTTTTCATACAGCTACTGTATGTGTAGAGTGGCTGGAGGAATATAGTGGGATCATGGACCTACTGTATAGTCACAGGTTGGAATTGCTTTTTGAATATTTCTCACTATAACGCCATATAATCAATTGCAAGATGAATTTGCAATGAAAACAAAATTGCAAATTGAATAATGGCAATTAACAAATCACAAAGGGCTGCAATTATCTTTTATTGTGGTTCCCAACTTTTTCACCTCCTAACAAACTACTGTAATTTAAGAAAAAAAATATATCAGTATAAAACACAACTATAAAACTAAAATATTTCCAGAGCCCTTTAATCAATGGAGAAATACTGGCTACTGACACACTGTAGACTGAAAGTATGTGATGAGGCCGTCACGCTCACTAACCCACTGCCCCAAATACATACTAGCATTGTTTCAGTAGATTACTGTAATGGGTTTTCATTTCTGAACTTGCGGCGCAATCAGTGATGACAAAGAATAGCCGAGGTTGCTGTGGGGGTAGTACTTGTCATCAGAGCTGTAATCTGCAGATAAAAGGCCCTCACCTCTGATAGAAGCATAAGTGTTTCTGTTATTGTACATTTAAATACTTTAATTTAATATGCACATGACAAATGCTGTATATTGACTAATAATTTTGTCCGTGACGAAATGTAATAAACTATACTCTAATAAATCTAAGAAATTGTGAGCCGAGGAAAGTTTGATATAAAAACACATTTGAACATGATCAAAAAATAAAAACAAAACAAGAAATTTTAACAAAATACTGTTTTATTGAGATCTGATGAGTCGAGTTCATTACCATACAGTTACAGAAAAATGCGGCCACTGATTTTGTTAATTCATTGCCTGCAATGTCTGCAAAACTGGACACAAATATTAACACAGTACATGTTTCAAAACACAAGAAAAGGAAGAATAGCAAAGCGAAGTAAGTATTGGTCAGTGTTTAAATTATGTCAGGTTTTCCACCCTAAGAAGAGGGTAAATCATATTTGAATTAACTTGAAATCTATGTACGTTAATCTGCTGTTTCAGTGCAAATAAAAGGTTGTTTCCATGTGTTTCTCATTTAAATGTTGAGAAAAAATGAAAGTTGCATTTAAAACAAAGGCAAATGTGTTGCAGTGTCACAGACTTTACTTGGCTCTGGTTGATCCAACTTTTTCAACCAAAGTGAGGATCCGGAGCAAGCCTTGGTGGATGACACCACCAAGGCTTGTTCAGCTCATTCACATGAAACATGTCTATTATTCTTTGGGTTGTGCAAACATTTTAGGATGATGGGGTGTTTGCGGCAACATAAATTTTGTTTTTGCTCTAACAATCTCGATATGTTAACAACTATTCTTTTTGCACTGACCGAGATAATCAAGTTCTTTTTACACCGGCGGCCAATAAAGTGTTGAGTTAATACAGACAATAAAAGAAGAAACACTGAAGATCAAATGCTGAGTTGATCTAGTCCTATTTCATGATGTTATGGTCATATAAGTAACAATACATGATTCGATGGTTGCACATTGCCTCATGTCTGCAATGCAAGTTTAAAGTACATATAAATACCAACAAAACCTGAGAGATATTAGTAGCGGTCATATTGTGGCCTCTGATGTTGGGAGCTGTAGCCCTGGCTGGAGCGCTGATACCCTCCGCGGTACCCCCTGTCTCTCTCGCCGTCCCAGGACCTTTCTCGGTCTCTATGAGGTGACCGGTCTCTGTCACGGTCCCTGCCATAGGTTCTGTCTCGGTCTCGGTCTCGGTCTCGATCCCTGTCCTGCCGGTGCCCACGCTGCTCTCCTCCCAACCACGGCCTCTATAACCTCCACGTCGGTCCTGGTACCTGAACGGGGGGAAAAAAGTTTTGTTTTCGCCGATGAACATGTCACACATTTAACATTTAATTAGCGACAATGAGAGGAAATACAAACATACATGTCAAGGCCAATTTTGACCACTACTACTTTAAGAATTACTAGGACACATATAAATACTAAAAGCTGCACTGAAGTATGAAGGCTTTTGGAAATGAGCTAAAGATATGAAAAGACGTGCAGTATTTTAAGATTTTAAGGTTATTCAAATATGATGGATTATTTTTTTTGCCTGTGTGTAGTTTTATGTATTTTGCTACTAACGATTATTTTGGTAATCGATTAATCTACAGATTATTTTTATGATTCTTTAATTACTTTGGCCCGCATAAAACTAAGGTGGCGCTTCTTGAGGACGTGTTGGAGTAAACTTAAAGTGAATGTTTGATTTATAAAGAGAGTCCCTACAGCTGAATTTGGTTTGCTCAAAGCTGCACATGAACACGTTTGTGAGATCAAATTACTTATTAAATGGAATTACATCTACAGTAACCAATGTTACAGCATATGTTGCACGTTGCTCCACTTTGCCTGTATCCTGGATTAACATTCATACATTTCTTAAAAGTTGGGAGAGTTAAAAAGCTGTAACGTTGTGGAGTTTGAACTCTTTGAACCTGGTCAGAACCCACGTAAACAGACCCTTTCACCCGTGCCCATGACATGTGGAAATGACTGCGCCCCAAAGCTGTTCGTGTATAAATGATTGAGGAGCGCACCTGTTGTCCCTGCCTCCTCTGTGGCTGCCTCCACCGCGGCCCCTCCAGTTCTGCACAATGGGAGGCGGATCGGGCGGTCGCTTTAAGTATTCCTGGTATTCATGGTCCTCTGAGGTAAACCTGTGAGCGAACAGCTCCTCGTAGTCCTCCGGCTCATCTGTCGTTCCAGCCATCCTACAAAAGAAACCTTATATTACCGACTAGATTTGTGAATGAACGAACCCGCTCTCATGTGGGTTAAAAAGTTAAGATCATACACGTAACACGACGAAACGATAAAATATGTTTAAATATCATAAGAAATGTACATATGAAATCTCACCGCAATGCGACGTATAAATAAGAGTTGACGACCCCGAAAAGCAAAACTAAACAACAGGATCACACCGCTTGTCCAACGTAGAAATGTTTCCCCGGAAACGTGCAACGGTATTTGATGGTTGGTTCCTACCGTGGGGTTCCTATTAACGCACGCAACGTACTGTACCCATACACAAACGATACATTTTTTTAATCTCTCAGACCTGATGAAACAATAATGTTATAATAACGTGGAGACTTATATTTAATGTGATCAACTATATGTAATATTCGTTATTTAAGTGAACTGAGGTCGATATGGTTAGACATCATATTTTTATTTATTTATTGTTTTTTCCACCCGTGAAGGTTAGTAATATAAAACAATATATATTAAAATCTCTGATATACAGTTGATCAAAAACATACATACAATATATCTCAACCCAGTAAAATAGCCAAAATAATCAAATAAATGGGAAATCTAATCAAATGTCTCTCCCGTTATTTTTTTATAATTGGAAAATTATCGTAGGCTACATATAGTACATCTTGTTTTAGCATAAAATGTTTTTGAATTTTATTAATTTAGACTACATAAACTTACTTGGTCTACAGGGGAAAACGCCACCCCAAAACCCACATATTTCTCTAAGCGTGTGGGCGGCTCGTCATAGTTCGATCCAGCAGCAGCAGAAGAAGCGTGAGCAGGTGGAAGCCGCTCCGTGTCGCTACTGCCTTCTTCATTCACTCCATGCAATCCCATCGGAGAGGATCGAACAAACTCTTCCCAGCCACTCACTCAACCAACGAGGAGAGGAGACTTGACAAGCACATATCAACTTAATTAGGTCCGTTTGAAGATTATTTCGAACACCCCAAGTTTACGGAGAAGGAGGTAAAACAAACTTCGGGAATCTTGAGCTTGACAACCCCCGGTGAATCGAGTTGTGATCTCATGTTTCACACTTGTCTGTTGTTAGCGAGCCGGAGAGCGGAGTAAAAACCCAAGGAGAGGCTGGCTGGTTGGCTGAACTCTATGGACAGCTAATTATCCGTGGACTTTGCTTGGTGACAGTTTCCCCTTTCCCTATAGGACTCTTCTCTTCGGCGGTATTTTTATTAAGGAGTTGTTCCTCAAGTCCGCGGCAATGGGGTGAGTATGGAAAAGCGCTATATGTAGACTGCACCTGCACTGTGTGAAATATGTCAAGAATGCCTCTCCAAATTTAACATTTGTATCTTTACGCACGCAATATGCATCGCATTTCAAACGCGGGAGAGAGAGAGGATTCCCCCCAATATAAGCGGATCTATTTCTGGATCTCAGGCATATTAAGGGCATTTTCTAGTACTTCTCATTGACTTTCTAATGACATATCCTTATACTCGCATGAAGCAAAATCTAATAAAGCTGCCAATACCTTTCATACTCTCATTTTCAGTGGAGTGATTTTTATTACACACACTTTTTCCTCTGTCTGCTATGGGCACTTTTGGCATTGTATTGTCCACATTGCTCTAGTTGTTTACTGGGAACAGCACATTATTTTGCCTCCATGGTGTGAATGTTCAGTGGCTCATTGTCACTGTTATGCAATCACCAGACCTATTCTCATTTATTTGTTGTGGAGACATTTCCAGGCAATTCTCTATGTAAAGGAACATTTTGTGACAGTGTGACAGTGTGTGACTAGCTCTTTAATTATCCATGAAGACTCCTAATGTGTCATGCCAAGCAGCAGACATGGCAGAATAAACAA
The DNA here is from genome assembly GCA_007210695.1 of Neogobius melanostomus. Classification (NCBI taxonomy): domain Eukaryota; kingdom Metazoa; phylum Chordata; class Actinopteri; order Gobiiformes; family Gobiidae; genus Neogobius; species Neogobius melanostomus. Next base: position 3,598,760 of record VHKM01000277.1, on the reverse strand, counting down.
TAACTTGTGGAAAATAGCATTCATATCAATAGGTGAAGTCATTCAGCCCTCTAGTTTCCATGTGCTAATTTTTTTCCAAATTGTGTAACAAACCAGTCAAACAGTCCTGACTCCTCTAGAAAACTCGCAGAGTGGCTGAGCAGGTTTGAAGTGGAGAGGAAAGTATTGAGCATGTGTGGCCAAGCAGCTAACAGGGTAAGGTCACACCTACAGCGACGGCATGGCAACTGGTTTGTTTCTGGTTTCAGTCCATGCCAGTTTTTGGTTTCACTTGAAACCAAATGGTTAGCTCAGATTTAATCTTTCTTCACTTTACTCCAATCTCCTTCGGGGACAGCCGACAGGGCACTGCCAGTCCAAAGGAGACGGCACCCCGGCCAACAAAAGAACAATAGGCAGGTAATTAGCAGTGATCAGCCATGAATAGGACAGGACTGACCGATACTGGGGTGAGCAGGTCGGTAGAGACGCTCTACTTCAAAGGTGTTTTACCCACAGGTGAGGGGAGGAGCTGGGCCTACCCCAAATCCTCCTCGTGGTCTTTATCTAAGCTGCGGGCTGAGCGGAACTTTAGTCCGCTGACGAAGCCGTTTGGATGAGAGGTGAAACGTTCGATACTTCAACTACTGAGTACAGAAGATGAGTCAAGTACCTTCATTGAAGATGGACAACTCCTGTACGACTGAGAGCTTACACAGACATTTCACTTGAAAGTTTATGCCATGCTGACCAAAATTGATTCACTTTATTTATGCCGTAGCCTCTTGCTGTCTGCTTGCTGCCTCACTTTGGAAACTGGCCACGTCATTTTTCAGGAAACTATTTAAAGACCCTAAAACTTTTTTAAACAGCTTAATTGTCCCAGAAAAGAGCATCGACACAGTTTGTTGTACAAACCTAATTAATGTAACTGTGTTTCCATATATGCAAAGTGCTGGTACAGTTGCCTATACATTCATTTTATAACAAAACAAATCTATACCATAAACAAAGACAGACAATGAAATGGTGAATCTAAAACATTTCTATAGCAAATGACTGAGTTAATTATTTGTGTATTTTGTTTCTTTATGGCTGTCATTGGCTCAGAATCCGCTTCATCTAAGACCAATAGTTGCTCCACCACCTCTAATGCACAGATAAAGACCAATTTGTAAAATGTGGCTTTCTGTATCATTAAAGGAGCTATACCTGACATTTTTTTCTTTTTGTAGGGTAAAATTATTTTGCTACATAAAAGTATGTTGTAAAAGAAATGTAAAAGTATGTTGTAAAAAAAATCAGCCTGATGTTTTAAGTTTGAGCCGTATTATGATTTGTTGCTGTTGTGGATGGTTAAATAGTCACTATGTGATGAAAAGGGGTTTACCTTTTACACATAGTGACTCCGAAGGACGGCCGTGATGGTAAAAATACCTATTTTGACTAAAAAGGTTCAAAATTAGGTAGAGTCCCTTTCTGTGACTATAAATTTAAATTTTGTATGGTTAATATTTACAAATTACATCAGAATATTGTTTTTTATGTCCTTTCTTCTGACAAAACGTACTAAACAATCACTGGAGCCACAATTTTACTAGACCTTAATACACTGCCTGTGTGATGACACATCCTGTTTATGGCCTGCTTGAACGATGAGTAAACCAGAACAACAAAAACATACCAACTTTTGTAAACTTTTGGTTGTCAAGTGTGAGTCAGCTTTCACACCGAAGAACTTGACTTTCATTTATCATAATTTCCAGGATGAATAGTCATAATCTAAGGACTAAGTAGGTATCTTTATCATTTTTGCATTGTATTGTGTTTTTTGGCTGTATAGGTGAAAACATCTAAAATGGCTGACTGGGGGGTGTTGGGTCAAAATGTGTGGAATGGGTTGAGTTACACAGGCTTTCATCCTTAAACACCTGGTATTCATGTTTTAGTGAAGTACCCAACTCCAAGTGGTGGATGGCCTGTTATTTTGGATCTTCTGTTTTGTTTGCAAACCCAGACGAGGAAGACCTTTTTATTAGAACCTTTTTGAAGGTCCCCCTTTATCTGTAGGAGGTACTGACAGGTCTGCTCCATCTATTATGTTTCATGTAGATCTTAGTGGTTATCAAGAATAGTTTTCGATGTGAAGTACACTTGTTTAATGTTTCCGTATTCTAACCAAATAAAATGGCAAAATACTGAAAGCCTTGGCAGTAAAGCTAAGAAATATCTTGTGTGACCCAACGCACCGGTTCTCCCCTATGCCCGTGTCGTCAGGGAAGAAGAAATCCGTTGATGGAATAACTTGGTAATAGGATATAGTGGTGATGAATCTAGACCTGATCAACTGTAGCAACCCATAACAGTTAGATAATTCCAGTTGGCAACAGTTTTTTTTCTCTTCTGTTTTTCACTTTTTTTTTTGGTCATGCAGTGTATTTAGGCAGTGCTGTATGTCCTTTGCATCAACATATCCTGTCTTTATTGCGTCTCATTTAATTCAAACCTGCTAACCCTGTCGTTTGGACCTCTGTGTTCCGAAATGCATGTGATTCTTGCAGTTGTTTACCAGTATTTATTTCAGTCTTCTCTGAAATGCTCGTGAACATACATTATTTTAAAACATAAATTGCAAATCTGATCTCAGCGGCTCAGGACTAACCCAACACCTGAATGGAATTTTGTTGTACAGATGTACAATGACAAACAAAGCACTTACTTGCTTACTTATGATCTAAATCTATAACACTCACTCTTCCTCCTGTAGTCATTAGTCGTAATCTCTTGCTTTCTATGTCTAATGAATTTGTAATTTAAAATGTGTCCTGGACTTATTAATTAACCAAGTCTCTTTCCTTTGTCATTTATAGTTGCACTATATTGCGTAGCGAATAGATCGATTGATTATGCAACTCGCTGGTTCTAAGTGATCAGTCAATAGTGGGTGGTAGTGATGGCGGCGGCGACTATAATTTCCTTTCTCCCTCTCGTCTATGAGCTGACCTCCTGACCCAGAGCCGCTCCTCTCAGATCCTGCGTTTTCCTCCAAGACTAATTGAAAAGAGGATTCAGTAAAGCAGAGGTCGTGAGTGTAGAACTAGAGCTAAGCCTTGCATATTGTGTCTCTTCCTCTATTGCTCAGCACCATCCAATTGTACTATTTGTGTGTCCCTGGGATTTGGGTGAGTTTCCAGCTTAATGAATACATCTTGTTAAATCGCTCATATTTGGGTGCATTTGAAATTGTTAAGATGAGACTGTGCAGCGCACCTTAAAGTCCAGTGAATGCTTCCAACTTGTCTCGTCTTTGGGGCAAAGGCGGCTCAGGAGGTGGAGCAGTCGACTGAAGGGTTGCCTGTTTGAGCCAAGCTGCATCCAGTCATTGTGTCTTTGGGCAAGACACACTGTCAGTGAATGAATGAATTGGTAGGAGTGTTGGATTGATGGCCATGTTTTCATAGGTCGTGTGCAATGTAAGTGCTGTGGCTGTCTTGAAAGGCATTCATTTCTGTTGTAGCTTTTGGGTCTCTTGAAGACAATGCTCCATAGATTCAGTGGTGTATAAAGCATTCATTATAAGCTGTTGGACAAAACAACACCATGGAACAACTAAAGTATTGTCATTACCAACATTCCCAGTGTTCTGGACTGATTATCCCAGGAGCTGTAAAGGATGGATCAAATACAGAGACAAACCTCCATACGTGCCCATCATATAACTTGATATAGGGAATTATTACATTAGCTGTACATTTGGAGGTTTTAAGAATACAGCCACCTAGTGTATTACAGAATAAAGAGCATGGGCATCCCTGCTTACAAAGTCAGCCTGTTACATAGTGAACCAAGAAAAAGCTGAAAATATACACAGACATTGCATACATTACCTGAATAGTGTTTCTCGCATGTAAAAAAAAAAAAATACCAAGAAATATTAAAAAAAAAAGAATGCTCTTTGTGAATTCTTTAATTTGTATACAAACTTGACCATTTGTATTGATTTTTCAACCTGCTGTCCTTTTAATCACTTTCCTAGTGATTGCTGACAGACGAAGCAGCAGCTATTGAGTCGTGCTGAGAGAGAGTCTAACGCAGGGATATAGGGAGACTAATCCTGGCTGACCGAGGATGGACCGCTCTGGGCTTAGCGCTCATTGATTAGCCCAATGACATGTGACAGGACAGTGGCACAGTGGCACTCTTAGCTGCCCTATAGACTATAACAGGAGTATTACATAGTGGGTTTAGGCCTGCCCCATGTAGGGATATTATAATGAACGGAATGGCTCATGCTAATATAATCGTAGTAATTTCACAAGAAGAGATATTCGATTCAGAGGAGCACATAATAGATGGCAGCATAAATGGAGAAATACAATGATGTTAATTAAGCAGTTTAGCCAGAACTGTTCTAGGAATAAACATTTTGTAACAGTTCTATTTTTCATTGTTTTTATATGATCTTCAAAATTGCATCCGTAACTAGTGAGTCAGAACCCAATAATGGTCAAGAGCCTTTCCCAGGGAGCATTTTATGTTTCATGTTTACCTATTGGGAAAGTAAGAAGACTGATGGTTGAAATGACAGTTAATAAGATGTTTTGATTATAATTTCAGCTTTATTGTAATTGTATGCTTATTCCACGATAATGTGTGAGAAAATACATATTTTACATGATATGTAATTTTCTTTTTTTGATCACGGCTTGTCATCTTAAGTTGATGGTGGGTCGCGACACCTTACCAGTTGAGAACCACTGCTACGGAGGGTTTGCCGGTGATGTCACAGCATGGCAACAGATGAGTGCCAATTCTACATTGTTGCTATACATGCTTTGATATTACCCAACTAGTGGGGCATGTTGAAGGTTCTACTTGGAAGGAGAAATAGGTGAGATACATATGTCCCTATCCTCTAGAGCAAAGAAGTAAATCGGATTTAAATATTGTATAAAGATATATGCAAGTCACTTTTTACATGACACAGGAGAATGTATATTGGTAAGTCTGGCATTATAAAGTATGCATAAAGTTGCATTGTTTGTTTTTGTGCATGATTTGTCCTTGTGCCATTCTTACCTAGCAAGGACTAGCGGGAGGTTTAAGCCTGTCCCCAGGTGAAAAAGCCCAGGCACGTTTAGAAACAGGAGTTAAGGAAAAGGACAGACTGAAGCCGGTCGGACGTCCCAACAGCAGATGGTACAGTCCTGGGAGCCCATCTGCTGCTCTGGACACCCCCTCCTTATGTCCAGGGCTCACAGCTCAAGGTGGGCTTTACAGTAACAATAAGAGAAAACCTTCCAATGTTGATAGTGAAGTGAACGAAAGATGGTGAGAAGCACATGGATTTTCTTGTTCAAATAACGGCAATAAGTGAGATGGATTATTACACAAATAAAAAAATAAAAAAATAATTAAAGCAGAGCTATAGTTTAGACTTAGACAGACTCTATTAATCCACAGTGGAAATTAAGTTGTCACAGTTGCAGTCATACAAAATAATTAAAAGCAATACCAGGAAAAAAAAACAGGATAATAAGTAGAAATGGCAGAATCGGTACATATACGTACTGTATATCTGGCAATATGTACAATTTACAATTATTAAGATATCAATATAGGATAACACACATTTACAGTATATATAAAAGATGGACCTTGAACCGTCACCTTAACGTGGTGGAGGGGTTTGAGTGCCCAAATGATCCTGGGAGCTCTGTTGTTGGGGGGCTTCATGCCCCTGGTAGGATCTCCCATGGCAAACAGGTCCTAGGTGACGGGTCGGACAAAGGGCGATTCAGAAGCCCCTTATGAGAGACCAACAGGCCCGGTTAGAACCATGAGGCCGACCTTCTGTGGACCCACCACCTGCAGGAGGAGCCATAGGGGCTGGTGCAGCTCCAACAGCTGCCCCCACGACCCGGCAACGGACAAGTGGAAGAAAATGGATGGATGGATAAAAGATGGAATAGATTAAAATATAAATAATGAGAATTTCAGGCTATAACACATCACATTACACAGTTTTCCAGATTAAATCTGAATTTCTACAGATTATGGACCAGAACATTTCAGCCATAGTATATTTGAAATACAAATTGTCTTGCATTCGCCAATATCACAGTTTAAAAAATGGCCTGATCTCATGTACTTTGCCGTTTTCCGCTGAAGAATGCTGTTGCTCTTTGTTGTTGTTTAAAATGTGGCCCATTGCTCCCGTCGCACACTCATCTGTGACTGTAATGAACCTCTGGTATTGTGCGTGATGATGAGCTGCAATGACAGATAATAACAGTAATTAAATGGATTTGTAACCCTGGCATTATGAATTACTGAAGAGCTAAATGCAGCATAAGCTCCAAGACCTTACTTTTATAATCCTAATTGTTTTAGATAAGGTATAAGTTAAGTCAAAACCTTACCATTTTAAGAATAATAGTTTGTACTATGATAAGAGACTGCGAGGGAACGCCAGGTGGATTGGGTGATTGATGTGTGAGTTGGTTGGGCGTGGTCGGAGGAGTCTTTGACCACGCAGATGTGCTTCATGTAGCTTGCTCCCACTGAGTCAAGGTGGTTCAGGGAGCACGAGACATCATTTTCACACATGGATTGGGCGCCCTCAGAGTCCAGATCTTAACATTGAGAATCTTTGGGATATGCTGGAGAAGGCTTTGTGGTTTCTTTTTGAAGGGGATTGTGTACAATGGGAGGCAAATGAACCTTTTATTTCTGTTCAGCGAAGATGTCAGTTTTCTTCATAAAGACTGCCTCTTTCATCCCTTCCCCAAAGTGCTTTAGCGTAAAACCTATGAATACTTGAGGATTAATGCTCAAAGCTGTGGGGCTTCTGCAGTGCACATTTTCTGCAGCTGACAGAAAATCTCAGGTGGTGCATGGATGAGGCCCTTCTCTGCACGGTATACTCTTTCATGCAAACCTAATAGCCTCTGATCACTCGTCAGGTGAAGCGAGCACTTGACCTGACTCCACTTCTCATGCAAAACCAACGGTGCGTGAAATAAAACATTCAAATTTAATGTCCACAAATTATTTTATGTATTAAGACAATTCAGGTGACATTTCAGGTGAGCTGGTGCAATGGTTTCTCAGTGTATGTTTAAAAGTCAATTGTTAGTTTGGTAAAAGGAAACACTTGATTTTTGTGTGTGTGTCAAGTCTTGATTAAGAAATTATCCAGAAAGGTTTATAGTTGAAAGGATTTTGGTGGACTTTTGCATTAACCTGCATTATAAGTTTGGTTAGGATGTCTGTGGTTTAAAACCTTTAAGGATTTAATAAAAAAATAGTATTGAAATAGTTGTGTGTATTTGATGCAGAATAAGGCTGCTGCACATACGGCAAACACTATTCTGTCCCTGTTCAGACATAAATGCTAAATGTTTTTCCCCGCGCTTCAACCCCTTTTATCCAGTGCTGTCCCATCAAAAAAAAGCCTACGGACTAACTGAAATACAAATAGTTGTAACCCAGATTGTCCAAACTTGTCTGATCTTGGCCGGTTCGGACCTGGTTCGTACCGGGATGGGAGACAATGTGGGAATATCAAGTGCTTTAAGGCTGAGACAACAACAACACTCAGTGGTTGGAGCGAGCAAAAAGTCTGCATCAGAGTTGATTTACAGTATAGGTATCACAGGTGTGTGTCACATTTAAAGTGGAGACAACTCGTGTGACCAAAATCATGTGACAAATGCCCACCCGAGAAAAAGCACAATGTTTCCAATATTTACAAATCATAAAATAGCAGGAGAAAAGATTGAATGAGAATGAAGCAGACAGTACACAGTTTCAAAATACAGTATGGAGTGCGATCTGCGATAACAATAGTTCAATCAATGGTTGAAAACTGGCCATCATAAACAATGACATCAAAAGGCAATCAAAGAACATTATCAGTTACTCACTACATGCAGCAGGAACAAGAACGTTGAGAACGGTAAAAGGGAGTTAAAAATATACTGGTAAACTGATTTGGAGGAGATGGAGACGGGTCCCCGGGCGCAGCACTGCCACTGCCCATTAACTGCTCCCTACTGGTCGTCCAGTGGCGTTGAGGGATGGGTTAAATGCAGAGGACAGTACATCCATCCATCCATCCATTTTCTTCCACTTGTCCGTTGCCGGGTCGTGGGGGCAGCCGCCGGAGCTGCCCAAATCACATTGCACCAGCCCCCCATGGCTCCTTCTGCAGGTGGTGGGTCCACGGAAGGACGGCCTCACGGTTCAAACCGGGCCTGTTGGTCTCTCCTAGGGGGCTACCAGTGTAGGCAGACACTGGAGGCAATGTGGGTGAAGTGCCTTGCCCAAGGACACAACGACAATGTGCACCGTCAGGAGGCGGGATTCGAACCCACGACCTTCCGATCATGAGACGACCCGCTCTACCATCTGCGCCACTGTCGCCCCGACAGTACAGTTCATGTATAATGACAAATAAGGGAAGGGAAGGGAATCTTATTTGTATAGCGCTTTTTATATGACACAAGTCACACCCAAAGCGCTTCACACATGAAAGGGAGGGGGGTTCATTCACTCCATGCTGATGGTGGTAAGCTACATTTTGTAGCCACAGTTTCCCCTGGGGTAGACTGACAGAAGCGAGGCTGCACACATCTGCGCCAACGGTCCCTCCGACCACCACCAACCACTCACACATAGGCATTGGGTGAAGTGTCTTGCCCAAGGACACAACGACATAAAGCAACTAACAAAGCATATAGAACACAAAATACGTTGCCGTATGTTTATGATCACAAAGATGTACAGGTGAAACTCGGAAAATTTGAATACAGTAGAAGAAGAAGAAGAAACTTTATTTATATAGCACCTTTCACAGATAAAATCACAAAGTGCTTCACAGGGGCACAAAAATAACAAAGGTTACAGAGAAATGTATTAAAACAAATAAATTAAAACAATCACAGCCTTTTCAACTAAAAGCTCATCCAAACAGCCATGTCTTTAGCTGTTTTTTAAAGGAATCGTGAAAAAGTTAATTTATTTCTGTAATACAACTTAAAATGTGAAACTAATATACGATATGGACTCCTGCCATGCAAAGTGTCATATGTCAAGCCTTTATTTGTTATAATTTTGAAAATTATGGCTTACAGCTTGTAAAAACCCCAAATTCAAAATCTCATAAGATTAGAATATTACATGAAATCCATTTAAAAAAAAAAAGGGATTTTAAACAGAGAAACATCGGTCCACTGAAAACTATAATCATGCATATGTACTTGGGTTGGATCCCTTTTGCTTGAATTACTGCCTTAATGCGGTTGCGTGGCATGGATGCTATCAGCCCGTGGCACTGCTGAGGTGTTATGGAAGACCAGGATGCTTTAACCAGAGGAATACGACATCTGAGTACGATCGATCGGCCCTGGGTCTCTATAGCTTGTCCGTCCATGAGAGTGGATCTCTCCTTTCTGTGGTTCTCCTCCTGGGTTTTTGAGTTTTTCCTTGCTGGAGAGTCTGACGGGGGACACCCGCGCCGCTCGTCGCCACCCACTGCTGACGCTTATTTGGACATTATACCTTATGACATTATTGCCTTAATGTTCGGTGCAGCCCTATGAGGCAACTCCTGTTGTGATATTGGGCTATACAAAACCATTGATTGATCTGAAGCTCATGTCCAGGATCCGTCTGCGTGTGGTGGCTCTTGATGCACTGACTCCAGCCTCAGTCCACTCCTTGTGAAGGTCCCACACACTTTTGAATGGCTTTTTCCTGACAATCCTCTCCAGACTGCGGTTGTCCTGAGATGTTTTATTGGGTTTTTTACAAGCTGTGAGCCATAATTATCAAAATTATAACAAATAAAGGCTTGATGTATCTCACTTTGCATGATGAGTTTGGCTTACAACTTGTAAAAACCCCAAATTCAAAATCTCAGAAAATTAGAATATTGTGAAAAGGGACTATATTGTCGGCTCAAAGCGTCACCCTTTCATCAGCTAATTCATCCAAAACACTTGCAAAGGGTCTCTGAGACTTTAAATGGTCTCTCAGTGGTTCAGTAGAATTCACCATCATGAAGAAGACTGCTGACCTGACAGTTGTGCAGAAAACCATCATTGACACACTCCATAAGGAGGGAAAGCCTCAAAAGGTAATAGCAAAATAAGTTGGGTGTTCTCAAAGTGCTGTATCAAAGCAGAAAGTTAAATGGAAGGGAAAAGTGTGGAAGAAAAAGGCCATTCAAAAGTGTGGGGGACCTTCATAAGGAGTGGACTTAATTGCATCAAGAGTCAGTGCATATTCTAATTTTCCAAGTTTCACCTGTACTTTCCCCATCAAATACACAGGCAAACAGTTGGTAGTAGAAAGTTGGAATCAGGAAGTTTTATTCTAGAATAGTACAATTCAAAGTCCTTGATTGCTTCCTTTGCATTTCAATTCATTTTCTAAAGTCCATTGTACTTGTGAAATTCTGTGATGGAGCAGAGAACGGGCCGTCAGACTTCTCCCATTATCGCACATGAATTTGACGAGTGCGTTGCGCAGCTTCTGCCGTCTCTTTTGAACAGCCTCAAATTCACTGTGTCGACGGCGTTATGCAACAAGTAAATTAAACTTCCATTGGTTATCAGCGAGTGAAGCCTGATTCATCAGACAGCGGCAGACAGGAGGCGGGCAGACAAGGGAGCGCATCAACTGTGGAGGAGTCTTGAATGACCCTTTTTTAAATAAAACAAGCGGCTGTCGGTCATAGCGTTTTGTTACAGTCAGGCTTACCAGTTGTGGAAAAATAATTGCGCTTTTTGTTCTGACGAGAGCTCCATGAATTGATGAATAATATGAATTAAAAAATGTGAATGTGAAACAACGGTCTCTAATTCGGCAATATTGTAATTATTAGCGTGATGTTTTCAATTTCAACACTGCTCATTTCATTAAATGTAACATTGTGTCAAAACAACACTTAAAGGAACCTTTCTACATGAAAAGTGAGCCATAGCTGTACTTATATTGACTCCATTGATGCCATATTTCCCTCCGAATAAAGTGTAGTGCGACGGATAGAAGTGATAGTTGGTTTTGGCCCGGGGAGGTTTGAAGTGAGGATCCGTGTCTCTGAACAGGCCACTGACCTTCTGTGTCCCGCTGGCTCAGAGCTGGAGTGTGGCTAATGAGGAGATCCTATTATGGAGCTACACACTCATTCATAACATGGCCCAGGGCTGCACTCTGCGTCAGAGCAGCGAGATGTGCAGTTTGTTCAGTCCAGCCTTCTCTACTCCAGTGCAGAAGTGTCATTGTCTTTGATGGGATGGAGTGGACCACAGTTTATGAATGCGTGTTGAAGCAGAGGGAGAGGGGGCGGGGAAGGGAGAGAGTTCAGCCTCCTGACAGTTTGGTGGATTCCAAACTCTGGAACAGCTTACTCCCCAAACATCATAAATGCTTTGGCATTCAACTATTGATTTTTATATTGCCTACATTGTGTCTGTGTTTGTAGGAGCCATTTATGATTTGTGGCTGTTATTTCACCCCCTGCCTCTATATGGCGCTATGTCTCTGTTTTTCCTTCCTGCGCCTACAGGCGTGGTCGGATGTAACCGGGTGCTGTTTAATGGGGACAATTCTTTTTGACCGTGTCACGTCAAGTCATTTTGTGGAAGTGGATATTGGTTTGTGGAGCCAAATAAATCAGTTTATATAAGTGGAACACATGTCTGGGAACCTTTCATTTAAGCAGCCTCAGTTGCCATTCTATTCCATGGCTTTAAACTCTATTCAGCTTCTATAAGGCGTCTTCTACTGAAGAAAACTACTCCTAGTCCAAATGAAAAAGTAAAACTATTCTTTTCCATCACAAACTGGTCTGTGAGTACACTCTGTTTCTAAGTGTGGCAGGTTCAGGCTCAGTAACATGATGTTCGCTGCTGGAGGAACGTGAAGAATGTGGCGCGTCTCATTTATGCAGGAGCAGAAGAGGCAGTTTTGCGATTGACAGGCTGCCTATGACAAGTACGATAGCGATTGCAATTTGCAATTCATGTTTGGAAAGTTGGTCTCCGTTCTCCGCAAATTTTAAAAATGTCCAGGAGCATTACGATTTGCGAGACGACTGGAATATGAAACTTTTATGAAAAAACAAACATAAAACCTCATTAAGAGAATATTGTACTGCCAAAGTAATTGCGTTCTTTGCTATTTACTAATTAACCGTCTATATTGGAATGTTGGTTCACACTATGATGCTGTACCTTTCACCTTTAAGTCTAGGGCTGAACAATATCCAAGTCAAATATAATACAGATGTGGTGGTTGTGATTCAGAGTTTTTGAAGAGTTATTATTATTCAGTTGACAGTGCAACATCTGGGTGAAGACTGAAATGACTAAACTAAGACAAAAGGCAGATTTTATACATTGTAACTAACACAACTTGGAGTGACGGGGATGTTTACTTCTCAGGAGAAAATATTGCAGATAAGCCAAATGAGTATTTTTGCAATTCTTAGCTTTGAGACCCAACCTACTATGAGTAGCTTAGGCCCAAATGAAAATATTGATTTCAACTTGAAGTAAATTCATTTCAGTGTTTGGCCCTGTTATTGAGGGAACACAAGTGATGCCACCGCATAGCAACGTTATGGCAACAGACGCTGAATGAGTGTCAAGTGCACACTGTTTAATGTGCATAGTAAGAAATGTACAATAGCATTTCCTCCCAGAGTTCTGTTTATTCAAGCATTGAACAATAAGTATTAACTTTTACTTATGAATGAACTATTACTTATCAGTAATAGTTTTTCTCCAGTGACCACTTTTTGTCCTACCAGTTGAGAACCATTCACTTAAAGCTGGGGCACCTGATTTTTCCTGTTCAAACAGTGACATTTTTTTGTTTTGGCCCAAACTGGCTCTAGCTCGCACAGTCCCTCCTGTGTATTCAAATTGTTCAAAGAATTATATGCACATTTCACACCCATATACAGCTTTGAGTGGTGACAAAGTGAAGCAGGGGCCGCCACCCCCAAGATAAATTCCACTAATTTAGATTAGACTTCTATCATCCATTGCTTGATAAAACTTTAGGTGTAGACAATACAACACGGTCTGTGTTTTGCTGTGTTTGCAACATACTCTGAGGTGGCAAAAATAAATGTATTCTACAACACCAAAAAATCAGGTACCCCAGCTTTAAGTGCAATCTTTGCTGTTTGTTTGTTACAACCAATCAAATTGCAATTTAGGTCCGGTTGCATAACAGCCCTGATACTCATCATTGAAACCAGTGCTCCAGCTTTAGCATTAGCTCTGTCCTTGTATGTTAAAAATTAGCTGACTGAGACGAATGCCGGGGAGGAGTTGTTCTGGGAATGAAGCTGTGGTAGATTCCTGAACAGTGGAATGTGAACCAGGCAGTTTTCCCACTCGTTTGTATCGCAGAAAACATGGCCTGTGTTTATAAAGGTGCTGCAATCGAAAGATAATGAACTACCTGAGATACTTGTGGTTAGGTTTTAGTCCCTGCCCTGTCCGACGAGTATGTCACCAACCAGAGATGGATGATGTTGTAAAATGTTTCCGTCGAAGCAGAAGTAAAAGCTTATCAAAACTGTCAAGTGTCAGTAGGGACTCCACAATGAATCACAAATGAGCATAAATGGCATTTAGCATATCTTCAAAGACCAATTATTCAGTGCAGTTGTTCTGAAACTTTCACACCATTGTTATCGTGAAACACTTTGGTCAACTGAAGTTGCTGAAGTTGCTTTTAAATTTGCTTTACAAATTAACTTGAAGTTGAAAAACACCAAGTTCCACCTCTTAATTTTTTTTTGATTGATTGATTTTTTATTTCGAGCTACACAACACACAACACAGGCACAAAAGCCAGAAAAAATATAATAAAAGAAAAAATAATTAACATTCTAGCTCGAAAAGGAGTGGGAAGAAGACAAGCTTATTGACTCCCACCCCTGTTCATACACTTAAATAATAATGTGGTTGCAACAATTATTATTTAAGTGTATGAATTTGACCTTACAAGTATCACCAGGCCAAGAAGAAGATCAGGTCAGGTCTAAACCGAGTCCACAAAGGGTGCAAAAGTAATACCTAAATTGGACCAATTTATTCCTAAACCATGTAAACCATGGTTAAAATGCATTACTTAAGCATAACTAATATTTCTAAGTAAAATGAATAAAGTCTGAAATTGGAGGTGACCCTGAGTGCCAACTGAAGAAACTCAAGTACCACACTTCAACAGCAACCGTGTAGTTTAGAGCTCTATAAACGTGTTCTGAAATTATTATTGTGTTAGGTTAAATTGTTCATTGTTATACGAATTCTAATTTTAAAAGCTGAAATGCATATCATAATTGTACATGTAGTGCTTGATGGAAAAACACACAATCAGAAACAAATGGAGCAATCCAAGTTGCCAATTATGTAAAAGTTTTACCTCTGCTGAAACTGCTACTTCAAATTTAAATGCTTTTCCTTGTGTCAAATATCCCTGAACCTCCATTAAAAATACAAATTTGACATAGTGATAAAATGATTTCTGATTTTGCCATTTACAAAAGTAAACCTATTATTATTATTATTATTATTATTATTATTATTATTAAAAGAGGAGGTATCCACATTCCTGTAAACCCTGCACACACACACACACACACCTGAAGAAGATCTGTCCGAGTCTGTCCTCAGTTTGGGAAGTCAGAGTTGGCATTCTTGCAGTTTTTGCAGTTTGCTCTTTGGGGAAAACCTTTTGCAGGTTGCAGGGGATTTGTCGCAATGCAGCCCCCATAGTGTTATGTTCTGTTTGTTCTCAATCTGTCAAATTTGAGAACAACAAAAGTCTTAACTCACAGGATGTAGTTGTTGTTGATGCAAATTGTAAACAAATGAATGCTTTTAGTTTATAAAGAGATTGTCATCAGCTACAACAAGCAACCTTCCTTGGCAAATCCATATTGCTGTATTGTAAACAAACGTACTATCTGCCTTCAATAAATTAAACATATGTTTATGTTTATTTGGTAGGGACAGTGCAAGTTAATAAACAAGCCACACCGGATTGTAGCCTTGGGCTAATTTCCATCCGTCGTCCCCCATGCGCACTCTCAAACACACTCACATTCATCCTGGCCTATTGTACATGTTTTTAGTGGTAGGGGAAACCGGAGTACCCAGAGGAAACCTACGCAGACACGGGGAGAACATGCAAACTCCACACAGAAAAGCCCTGGCCTTAGTGGGAATCGAACCCGGACCTACTAGCTGTGAAGCACGAGCGCTAACCGCTGTACTACGGGTTAAACATCATTCGACTGTTCAAATTGAGCATAAGTCTACTAAGCCCTTCCTGGCTCAACGTTCACAACATCAGTGCAGTGGACACATATTGCCACCATTTGTATTCTTTAGTTCCACAATAGGATCTATTGCTCCACAGCATAAATTTAGACTGCACACACTATCAGCCCTTGGACAATTGAAGGATAAAAAAAAAAAAAATGTATATACTGTATGTTTTCGAATTGTTTGTTCTTAATTGTAATGATCTGTTTGAAAAGGCTAAAGGTACATTTAGTTAATAGTCTTTTAATAAAATGAGCTTAAAAGTAAAAGCCTTTGTGCAGATGGAAGAAGATGAAAGTCTTTGTTCAAAGGATGCAACTCGACGTCTAAGATGGACCAAGTTATGATATACAGTATATCAATATGGCGGCGGGTTGTTCCATCCATCTCCATCTCCATGGCCTGGTCCTGTCTGTGGATGGTTGATATAGAAAGGGCCTACAACTCAAAGATCACTCTGCAAATGTGAAACAATCTGTTTGTCAAAGGTGTTCAGCTGTATAAGGGCTGCTTTTTGTAGAACTAGTTTATCATTCTTGTCTTGCTGTGTAAACCTCTGGAGTATGTTACCTGCATTCCTGTCATTGTCTTATCATCCTACAGATTGATGGATGTTTACAGACAAAGCGCTAATCTCCGTGGCTTTCAGCACGTTTTTAGAGGTGCGCTTGACTCAAACTGCCCTCGGGAGATCGCACAAACTCCAACCTGTGAATTATTTAGAGGCGCACATAAAGGCGCCACAGAGCACACGACGCAGAAGAACTAAGACAGGCACGCAACCAAAATACTCCCCAAATGCCGTCGCCTTTTATCCCCCAAAAGCATCAATCATGCTAATGCGTTGTATCTGTCTGACGGCGATTGTGTGTGTTTGTGTTGTCCGCTGTAAAGGTCGTGCGGATAAGCGGCACTCTGATCGTTTTAATGTGTTGTTCCCAAAAGCAGATGACCAGCGAGATTAGGATTTTAAAAAAATGGCCAGTGAATTTATGAGGCTTTGATTTTGGTGTAATCCGTTTGAGAAAAGGGCTTTATTAGCTAATCTGAGTAAAACTGGTCCATCTGTCAAGCTTTTTCTTTATATCAAAGAAAGAGACATATAGATGTGTGGATAAAACTGCCAAATATTATGTACAGCTGCCGGAAAAACGGTGGTGTAAAAACAGGCCCTTTTTGTTAGTTCCTTTTGCTACTTGATCATACAAAATTGACATCTTTGAGCTTTAAGGAAAAAAAGGTTATACTCTCTTAAAAAAACATACCTGGAGTGGTGGTTAGTTTTCTTAGTAAATGTTTTCTGCATTTGTAGTTCCTCTTCCTTTTTCACACTTTCACACTCACACCTTGTCATATTCTCTTCGCTGCTCAGATTAGCACTTTTGCTAATCTCCAGTACAGTTTGGTGGAATATATTTGGTTTAAAGAAGGGGTATTTCGCGGATATTTGGTAATAATATCAAATACTTCTTAAGTTAAGTTATCCTTTATTAATCTAAACCCATAACTTTGTTGTTTAGAAAATGAAATATTGATCTAAAACAACTTAAACAAAATATCCAGGGGTTTCACTTCCTGTTTTTTCAAGCAAACTAACTTTAAGATCCTCCCATTTCCCCCTTCTTGCTGCCTTCTGTTTCTAAAATTTAAATAGTTTCCAAAAATTTGTACAAAGTCAAATCTTTGTAAGTATACCAAGTATATCTTAGACAGTCTTTCTCCTCTGAACATTTCATTTGTAATTTGTAACAGACTGATGCTGTAATCAGCAATAAAATCAGAGGACCACGGACTGAGTGCTCAGTGTCAGCCCAAAACGGTTATCGGTTCAGTATCGGCTATTTTAAACCAATATCTGATTTTTTTTTCTTCTAGTATTGACTCTGATAACCATTTTTAGATGGTAATTTGACATGTTTTGCAGTTGCACCACCTGACTTTAGCAACTAATTTCAAATTAAATCGGCTTTTATGTGGACTCTTACATTAGCTTTAACATTTGTAAGCATGGGTAAACATTTACTTTTAAAACATATTAAGACTTTTATAATAAAATAATATTTTCCAATATTTACATCGGTTGTACCACCTGACACTAAAAGTGTGACAGTTTACCTATGAGTCGGAAAAAAGCTATTTTTTCTCAATTTTTGAAAGAGATTTTCAAACCTTTCACTCAGCCATAAAGACAACTTGTTCTTCTGGCTGATGTCATATCCTGTTTGCTGATACTATTCTTTATTTCAAAATAAGAGCCCTGTTCTTACGGTTGTGCCACCCTGATATTTTAAGATTACAAATTGTCGGACAAAGGTTTTTTAGTGACCTCAAAACTTTAAAACTATGAATATTCACAAATGTTAGCTTATTTGAAAGATATTTAACATACAATTATGCCATGATGTTTTATTTTTAATTGTTACCCTGAAAATACAATTTTCAGAAGCTTTATTAGTCTAATCATTTGCTTGGACGGTTGCACCACCTGAAAGTTTAGGGGTTTGAGGTGTGAAAACATAAAACAAAATTATTATTGAAATGTGATGAAAATGTGTTTAAACTAAATAGGTTTTGTAGAATAAAGTGATACATGTAATGAAAAGATCAAATTATTTTTAAAAGAAATATAACAATCGGACACAAAAATATGCACGTCATGTCAATCACCCAAATACACTCTCTTGGTTTGAAAATGTGAAAAGTATAATAGCCTTTTGGATGAGAGGCGAAACGTTCGAGACTTCAACTACTGATTACAGAAGATGAGTCAAGCACCTTCATTGAAAAAGTATAATACACTAATCTTTGAGAGTCTGGGTTTGGGCTTCTCCTGTGAGCTTGTGGCCTGCTCTAAAATGCAGCATGTGAAATTTGCTTGTTGCTCGTGCATGAGTGAATCTGCGCCAGCCCGAATGCAGTGTCAGCTTATGCCCACATCACACTCAAACTCCCACTTCACCGAGGGCAAAGCAAGCCTCCATAATTTCAACACGCCACAGAAAAATGCACGCTCATGTAACAATAATAATAATGTAACAATAAGCCGTATGCTGACTAAACACATGTGGCCTCTAGTTATATTTATTTAATGTATTCATTACCTTATCAAAAACATATCCTATGCAACTAGAGATATTATTTGACAAAATCTAGGTATTTGCTGAATCTCTCACTCTCTTTACACACTGCCTTCTGTCTAGTCTATTAAAGTCTTGCTTCCCCAACTTTTAGTTAATTTCCCCATGGCCAGAGAGGCCCAGAGCCTTGTCAGAACTGCTTGCTGTATAACAAAAATCTCATTAGGTTAAATGGACTCTCTTGTGCTTTTATCCATTATGTTTCCGAATGCAAAACCTGCCTGAAGTTGTGTTTTGTATCATTCATGAATGTTTGAGTAATCCTCCATATTCACTCTTCTTAAAATCTCCTAATCCTTAAACTGATGTGTTTTTGACATCCTCACCAGACTAGTTATGCATCTATTGCTAACTGAAAACAAACATTATTGAAACAGTTTCACTCCAGTTCTTTCTCCCATCTGCTGACAAGAGTGGTGTATTACAGAGGAATTAGCACTGAATTACTTTGTTTTCCGTATGAAAACCAATGGTAATACTGTATGTCCAAAAGTTCTTCCCCATTTTACCTTACTCATTTTTTCATTTATTCATTTGAGAGGATAACCCCTTGGCACCATCTCGTTTTCAAGAGGGTCCTCAAAATCTCCAAAGAAAGCAGAGCACAGAAACAGATACAGCAGTGCAGCATGGAATGAAACAATACAAAACAAACATACAAATAAATCCCTACCGTACAACGACTAATACACCCGCGCAAACACCCCTTGCACGCTGCAGCACACACAAGCAGCCATATACACATACACATACACATACACATACACATACACATACACATACACATACACACACAAAGCTGTCTACAGGATACTGTCCCTGGACCCTGACACATAGGAAGCCTTTTCCTAAACAGGGCACACATGTCTTTATTTGAGAGTCCCTAACACTCCACTTTTGGTTCAGACGTTTGTTGTAAGAACTTGTACTCACAGATCTGATGACAAATGGTTTCAAAAGAGCAAGGTTTTTGTGAAGCGATTTCGAGCTTTTGCTGGCTTTGTGAAGTCTGTGAATTTAGTGTAGAGGTGGAAGAAGTTCTCGGGTGTTTACTTACTGTAAGTAAAACCACAGATACAGGAGCAAAGAACTTGCTAAAGTAAAAGTAGAAGAGGACAATTCGACTTCAATGTAACATTTCACCCAATAAAAAGAATATGTTACAAGCATTTATATTATTACAGATATTTAATTGTTGAAAAACACCTAAAAGTCTTTGCAGCTCACCTCTCCTCAGACCTGACTGTATCTTTACTGGGAGCGGGACATCTCCACCTTATCTTCATGGAGATGTTGACTAAAGGCAGCCAAATGTGAGAATTAAATAGCTCCTCATCGTTCTTTGATTACCCACTGCAAAAATAGCATTTTCTGTGTCAGTCATGCCATTAGGATTAGCATTAGCATATTTTGTATTGCAACAGTATAATCCCAAATGTTACGCAGTGTGCCTTTTTAAGTAAGTACAAAAGTATCCACCTTCAAATGTACTTTGAAAATGTTCGGGAGAGTTAAATGTGTACTATTTCTATGCTGAACTGAGCTTGTTCTACAGGAGAAAGTGAAGGTGCTAGTGCTACTAGTGTTTTCAAACTATTATTTTGCTTCTGACTTCACTTTTAGAGCTAGACACTCACCATAAGTCCATAAAAAGCCGTCTGTCACACACCAGAATGGCATTGACTGTCCTGCTCTACTGCCGATAAGAGCTGTTACAAAGCTGAACCAATAAAACCTTCAAGACAACTTTGAACCGCTGGGTAAAATCTCTCGCTCCTCAGACACTCACTTGAAGCACTGCCGATTCTCACGTGTTGGCCGCTCCTGCTCTCTCCCATGTGGCCACTACAGTTAATTACCTCACACCATGTGAAGATGACAGACCTCTGAGCGCTCACCTTTTTATAATGAAACACGGCAATGATTCAAAGCCGCCAGGTCTATTACCCATAAAGTAGCGTATCACATTTATAGTAAGTGATTTTACACCCTGTGAAAGCAATCCTCTTCTGTTAAGAACTGCACAATTTTATACTGCACTGAGAATGTGACTGGAGGCATCTTGAGTAAATTTTGCAATTTCTGGCTTTTTTTTTTTGGTTTAGTGATGGACTGTCTTTATGGATCAAGCAACCAGATGTCATTGTAATGTGTTTGAAAAGTTGCTTTTTGTTTGTTTTTAAAGAATGACTGGTAACGCTTTAGAATACAGCCCGCGAGTTCCAGGTGTAAGTACGGGTAACAAGAAAGTAATTACACATATAAGTACAGGTACTCTTACAACATGTAACAAGGGGGAACAATGTGTAACTAGGCGGAACAATGTGTAACAAGGTAGTACAACGTGTAACTATGTGTAACTACGTGTCAAGGTGTAGTAAAGGTAATCGTTTTCATTTTTTTATTTTTTTATTTCATTCAAAAGGACATCATACAATCACAACAAAACCGCCAAGCCAATACAGTATGAATGAAACGGAGCAATTAATGGTGCTGAGCTATCCCATACTTTCACAACAGTATTACTGTTGTGAAAGTGAAGACATGACTCCAGGCAAAAATACAGCAAAACAAGGAAAATGACCACGTTATCAATGTGCATGAATACTGTAACTAATGTGTACAGGACAGCACGGGCTGTAAAATGAAGTGAGACACCATTGAAAAATGCCTGGAGTCATGTCTTCACTTTCACAACAGTAATACTGTTGTCTTGCAACATTAAAATTAATGCACTATTAATAATACCACATTTCCTTTTGCCACAACTATGTGATAGCTCAGCACCATTAATTGCTCTTAGAATAACTTTACTACACCTTGACACGTAGTTACACGTTGTACTGCCTTGTTACACATTGTTCCCCCTTGTTACACTTTCTATTTCCTTGTTACACATTGTTCCCCCTTGTTACACATTGTTCCCCCTTGTTACACTTTGTACTGCCTTGTTACACATTGTTCCGCCTTGTTACACTTTCTACTTCCTTGTTACACATTGTTCCCCCTTGTTACACTTTCTACTGCCTTGTTACACATTGTTCCGCCTTGTTATACTTTGTACTTCCTTGTTACACATTGTTCCCCTTGTTATACTTTCTACTTCCTTGTTACACATTGTTCCCCTTGTTACACATTGTTCCCCCTTGTTACACTTTCTACTTCCTTGTTACACATTGTTCCCCTTGTTACACTTTCTACTTCCTTGTTACACATTGTTCCCCCTTGTTACACTTTCTACTTCCTTGTTACACATTGTTCCCCCTTGTTATACTTTCTACTGCCTTGTTACACATTGTTCCCCTTGTTACACTTTCTACTTCCTTGTTACACATTGTTCCCCCTTGTTACACTTTCTACTTCCTTGTTACACATTGTTCCCCCTTGTTACACTTTCTACTTCCTTGTTACACATTGTTCCCCTTGTTACACTTTGTACTTCCTTGTTACACATTGTTCCCCCTTGTTACACTTTCTACTTCCTTGTTACACATTGTTCCCCCTTGTTACACTTTCTACTTCCTTGTTACACATTGTTCCCCCTTGTTACACTTTCTACTTCCTTGTTACACATTGTTCCCCCTTGTTACACTTTCTACTTCCTTGTTACACATTGTTCCCCTTGTTACACTTTCTACTTCCTTGTTACACATTGTTCCCCCTTGTTCACTTTTTTTTTTTTTTTTTTTCTACTTCCTTGTTACACATTGTTCCCTTTTACACTTTCTACTTCCTTGTTACACATTGTTCCCCTTGTTACACTTTCTACTTCCTTGTTACACATTGTTCCCCTTGTTACACTTTCTACTGCCTTGTTACACATTGTTCCACCTTGTTATACTTTGTACTTCCTTGTTACACATTGTTCCCCCTTGTTACACTTTCTACTTCCTTGTTACACATTGTTCCCCCCTGTTACACGTTGTAAGAGTACCTGTACTTACATGTGTAATTACTTTCTTGTTACCCGTACTTACACCTGGAACTCGCGGGCTGTATTCTAAAGCGTTACCGAATGACTTAATTTATTCTGAGGATATAACTGGATACAAATCATTCAAACCGTTTATCAGTTTTTGTGTAAGAGACTAAAAACACGCTAAACAGAACTAGTAATTAGTACTCTGAGCACATTCTTTTCTAATAATATTTAGATTTAAAGTTTAGCCATGCAAAAGGAACAGGAAGTTACAATTTGTACTTTTCCCACTGTCAATAATAAGTATATGTTTTGTGTAAGCTGAGCTCTTTTCTGTTTGTTTTCTGGACTGGGTTGTTGTTGAATCTCACCAGAAGGGTCTTCGTCAGCATCTGTAGTAAAGTATTACCGAATGTTGAATCAGAGACTGAACAGTCTCTGCCATAGCACCCAATCGCTTCTTTGACCCTGCTGTCTAAAGTGGACGATTATCTCAGTGTCGTATTTGGAGAATGTTTTCCATTAGGTAAGAGACATACCCCCACCCCCCAGTGTCTGTGTCCCTGTGTCAGTGCCACCTCCGGCTGAGAGGGGTGAGTCTGAATGTGCTAATAGCTGCAGGATGTTGTGAGGATTCAGGTTTTTTTTTTTTTTTTTTTTTTTTTATTGGTTTATTTGTTTGGGACAGTGCATGTTAATGAACATACATGGGTCTCATCATGCATGTCAACACCGGATTGTAGCCTTGGGCTAATTTGCGTCCATCGTCCCCCATGCGTACTCTCACACACTCTCATTCATCCTGGCCTATTGTACATGTTTTTAGTGGTAGGGGAAACCACTGAAAACATGTGGTTACCCCACAGAGGAAACATGTACCACTACAGGTGATTGATCATGTTTGTGTTACATTATCATCTGTTTGTCTTTCTGCGTGGATCCTTTACGTCATGCTACCAAGAGGAGGCAGGGTTTTCGAATGCTCATGCCTTTTTTTTCTTTCTTTTTTCTTTCTTTTTTGCTGTACATTTTACATCTGTTGTTTTTCGTGACGTCACACTCACTGAACCAGTAGGCTATTCCTAGAAATGTGTATTCATGATCAATATTTAAAAAAAAATCACAAATATTAAAGTTGACCACATTAGTGAGTGACCAGGTTCAAGCGATTTGTCTCTTTTATTTTAATCATCACTTATTAACAAGTGAGTCTTGAAATTACTGAACTGTCTAAAATTGTTGATGGGGAGGGGAAAAAAAGCATGCTTCTAAAAATGACTTGTCTTCCTCTCTCTCTTTTGCCGTTGTGTCCAGGGAGCAGCCGATCTACACAACCCGTGCCCATGTCTTCCAGATCGACCCGACCACCAAAAAGAACTGGGTCCCTGCGAGTAAACAGGCCGTGACCGTCTCCTACTTCTACGACAGCACCAGGAACAGCTACCGCATCATCAGCGTGGATGGATCGAAGGTACCTGTGACACGGGCTACAGTTACATAAAGCTGGTCTAATCAATGGTTTCATCACATTTTGATGTTTGCTGAGCCTCCTGAGGACTCTCTCCTCCATCCACAATCCTTGCAGCCGACTCTAATCCAGTCCTAAGCAAGACCTTTAACATCCGGTTACTGACGTATTGCTGCTGATCTCCATGGTAATGCACGACAGTCAGCAACATACTTGGGGATAACCAACAGCTTTCCATGGACTTAAAGGCAGAAACTAAACAATCTGTAAAAGTTTGAAATTACATAATTAAACAAAATTCACTTTTTGGCCAGCAACACTTCCATACACACTTAAAGATTCAAACATTTACACAGCATCTATCAGTCGCCAGACTGTTTATAATGTATTAAGTTAGACCTGTAAGCTAATCACAGTTGTTAATCATTTGTTAGCATTTTAGGCAAAATATTTCATAATGTAGGCTTATAGCTATTTTTATGTTATAAGATGTTGCTGCATTTTGTGATGTACCCCGTAGCTGTAGTAATTCCTGTTGCCTCTCATTAGCGTTAAAAATTGAGAAGGAGGCTGGATAGATAAGCAGTTAGTAGCTTTGTAATTTTATTTTGCATGCCACTTAAAATGAGCATAACAGTGAGGTGATGTAAACCTGGCTCTTGACACTGATATCAGACCTGATTTTGGTTCAACCGACTTTGCCTCTGAGGGGACGTCTGGGTAAACAGTCCTCGAAGTGTGTGGAGACTGATTAGTGCTGATTGTGATCGCATTTGTCAGATCAAGTGCAGTTAATCACGTATGAATAAACCGTCCTGTCTCTGATGCCTCGGAATGGAGTCGCTGTTTCCATGGAGATGCAATGCGCTCCTGTGTTTAAACAGCTTCACAGACTTGCAACTAACCACTGTATGTGTTAGCGATTTGTGACGGGGGGAAAAAACTAGACCGCCGCGTCCATTATTTTTGCAAAACATTATAAACAATCTTGAACCTGGACAAATGAGTTGACGCTTTGCTCTCCACAGGCCAACTCTTACTAAAGTGGCTTTTCTCAAACCTTAAAGGGGGGTATTATGTAAAATCGACTTTTTCAAGCTTTATATTATGTTATTATGTCATTCCCTCATTAAACACATGCCTGGAGTGTTGCCTTGGCTCATTCACATATTTTTGAATAATCAGTAAAAACTAGATGGCAGCCATTTTAGGTGTACCTATGCCTCAGTCCTCCTAGGAACGCCCCCACCTCCTGGAGACGCCTCTGGACCTTTCGTCACCAGCCAAGCCACCAACCACTGCTCCTCAGCTCAGCAGAGCCCCCTCCCCGCACAGTGTTGTTGTTTAAATGCCACAGCAGTGTGCTGAAGGGGGCGTGTCGGAAAGCTTCTTAAAGAGACAGAGGCCTATTTCAAGACGTTCAGTACAGCCATTTTGAGAGAGCAATTTTATTCAAGGCAGTTATTTTAATTTAGTGCATATACAGACCAACAGAAGGTTACGTCATCATTGTAGTATGCTATAGACTGGTGCTATGTGATTGAAAAAAGCATAATACCCCTCTTTAAGGTGTAGACAATTTATCAGTTTATCAGTGACAAAACAAACATGTAAGTGAGAGGGGGACAAAAAGAGAAAATGTGTGTTTTTTGCATGTTGATGGTGAGTTGGCCACAGCTGGAAGTTTACTTTACCACACATTGAAGCAGGAGATCAGGCGCTGCTTTCTCTGTCTCCGCTCCACCTCTTGTCCCCAGAAAGTTTAAAGCTGTCCCTCTGTCTTCGTTTTCACTCATTGCAGAACTGCAAAAAGCATCCATTCAACTGATTTGAATTGTGATAGAGTCTAGCATCAAATCCATGGCAGGGCACCTCTGTGTGCGGTGGTCTTTAAAGCGCAGGTATTATCCTTTTTACAAGTGTTTGCTTTTAATGTCACGTCGCATTTTTATCATTATCTTGCGCTTTGTTGGTTAGAAAATGCAATATTGATTCAAAACAGCTGAAACACGATATCAAGTAATTTTCAAGAGATTACCCCATAAGCTCCTCCCTCCCCCTCCTCTTGCTCCCTCTCGATGGACATACTTTGTGTGGCTGTAATGAAGCAATGTGTGTGTTTTTTTAATTTGTGATGAAAGGATTAAGCATAGCAAGAGATGTGAAAAGCTCCTCCTTTGGGAACGGGATAAGCATTTGGGGAGCTGCTGCTGAGAATAACCTCGAAGGGAAGATTCAAAGATTGCTTAAAGATGCGCGAGTGGGTTGAAACACATCTCCGGGTTTGTTTCCAGAAACGACCTCCACAAGTAGCATATCTCATAATAATAAATTCCGCTGCGCTGCTGTACAGAGCCTGTCCAGTAAATCTGATCAGACAAGAGCGGAGTCCTTCTCCTTTGGTCTGTGTTTCCTGTGGCAGTTGTTAAGTGCTGAACACGACAAAAGTCACATGGAGTAGATGTTAATATAATCCAGGACTCTCGTGTCGTGTCTCGAGGAACAGGACTCTGTGCTGCTGTGCTCAGTGTGTGACCGTCTGCCAGCCCACATCGCCCTGAGTCTGAAGTCATGATGAAGGCATGAGGCAATTCAGCACTATTTGCAAGGTTTTTTTGTTAAAGGTTAATATTCTTTCTCTTGATAACAGTGATGTTTACTTTTTGCTGTGGAACATTGTAAGAAAATTCCCCCTTAACAAATATTTATCCATGGAGCCACAAAAATCCCTTTGCATCTCGTTGGCCTACTAATTAGGACAGAGGATATTATAAAGAGCGCCGCTGATTGGCATAAAAATGTGCGTCACTAGAAAGCAGTATGTCCTGATGGTGTTGGCAGCAGCGACTAGGAAAATCATTTAGCAGCTTCTCTTTATATCACACCTCGGTCTGATGAACAAACAGATTTCTTTCCATTTCTATTCGGTTTAACGTGACTCTGTAGTGATCTTGGCTAAATCTGAAGAATATATTATGGGCCAAAATGGCTGTTAATGCAACACCAATTGTCTCATGTGCAGCATTTTGATCGTAAAGGTGTGTTAATTTGTTGGTGATTTTCTTGAGCGCTGGTCTCATAGATCTTGTTTCCTTGACAACTAATGTGTTTCACTTGCTCAGAGACTTAAATGTTCACAGATTATATGTCCTGAGGAAATTGCACTTGAGTGCGTTGGGGTAAATATTGAACTCTCTAAGGAAATTAGTTTCCAGGTTATTTGCATCTATCGAAAACCCTCAACTACTGTGATCAGTTAAAGCTGCTTCTGATGTCCTGCAGTCCAAATAAAGAGATAATATTAATTGGTGATTTTAACATTACCTGGGATAATAAGAAAGAGAGGAAAAACTTAAAACAGGTAACTGACCTTTTTAATATGGTCCAATTAGTTGAAATGCCAACTCGTATAACCAATCAATCTAAAACCACAATAGATCTATTTACAAATAAAGCTGAACGAATCATAAAAACATATAATTTGTTAACTGGTCTTTCTGACCATAACGCAATATTTTTTCAAGGAAACTAACTAAAATGCATAGAAAATTCTGCATGGACTCTCTCCAACATCCTTGAATGAATTCATTAAGTTCATATCCAGTACAAGTGGTAGAGTGACCAGAGCCGCCACCAGAGGCGACTGTGTGGTTCCTTATAGACGCACAGTGTTTAGTCAACAGGGGCTATGAGTGAAAGGGACCACGGTATGGAACAGCATTCCGGCAGACATTCGAGACTGTACCACATTCATAGTATTTAAAACTAAACTTAAAGGTTGGCTGAAGGGGAATCAGACATGTAACCACTGACCATTATCTTTGTTTTATGTCTCAAGTTTTAATTGTGTGGATGATCTGTGTGATGATCTTTTGTCTTTAATGTTGTATACTGGTCTTTGTATGTTCTTGATCTGCCAGGGACTACAGATGGAAAGTAGCCATTGGCTAATTCTGGCATATTTACATTTATATGTTCATTAATATGCATTGTCCCTTTAAATAAATAAATAAAAATAAATAAATAGAGCTGACAAATAAAGTAGTGGTTAACTCGCAGAGTGGCTCTCACCTCTGCTTAGAGAGTACATATGGCTCTTTCTCTTGGCATCTACGTTAAACTCATCTAAAAAAAAACATTTTTAGGGATGTTTGTTACATACAACTAACTGTAGCTGACTAAAAGCCTATGAAGTTCATTCAAAAGTGGCATCATGCAATCACCACAAGACCGCCAATCCAACATAGCATGAATGAAACGGTCTTATAAGTCTTATAATATCTGCCCCCTTTTGTTGCTTCACACTTTACATGCTGTCTTTTAAAAAGATATGCATATATATATAGATACATACATACATACATATGGTTACAGTCTTATACAACTTTACAGTATTTTCTGATGTTTTTTGTATTCTATATTTAATTATTTACAATATATACAATAAACTACCGAACTGTCATATTCCTAAATGTTTACAAATGGTCAAAAAAGAAACAAACCATATTCATGTTTGTTCAAATCAAATATCTCACATTATTCATGTCCAAGTCTAATTTTCATACTTCTTTAACATTGCAGCTTTTATGTGTTTTTTGAACTCCAAGAGAGTTCCTGACTCTTTCACTTCTTTCTGAAGTTTATTCCATAGACTAATTCCTGTCACTGTAACAGTGCATTCCATTGCTTTCGAATTGAACCTGGGTTTTTTAAAGATGTCTGTTCCTTTCAGATTATAGTGGCTTTCTCTTTTCTCATACCTTTCTTGGATATTCACTGGCAATATTTTTTTATTTGCTTTATACAAAACCTGAAGTCAACTATATCCTCAAATTTTAGTAACTTACATTTACTAAATAGTGGATTTGATGGATCTCTTTATCTAATATTATGTATAGTTTCAGAGCCCGTTAACATGGTTAACATGGAAATCCGGCTTTATCCAGGTTTAAGGGAACAACTAAAAATAAACTGTTGTTAATATTAGTGAAAATAACATACAAAAGTAGAGAAAAGAACCTTGGGGCGGCTCCATTAGCAGCTGAGTAGGGTAGTACTGGTAAAGGGACCTCTTGCGCTCCCTGACATTGAGTCCCTGTCTCCAAACTCTGCTCTGGCGCTGCAGATTCCTCAGACTCATATTCGAGAGCCTCATAACCCCACACGGCTTTGCAGTTTGTCCTGGGCCTTAGACCGTCCACACAGAGTCCTGGGTGTTCACACAGCTGCTGCCGTCACTCAACCCCAACTCCTGCGATTACTCTTCTCTCTGTTGCTCACTCATCTGCAGTATGTCTCGATTTCTCTCGATTTGTTTGTCTTTTGGTCTGTCTGTCTCTCTCTCACTCTTGGTCTGTCTCTCTCTCTCTCTTGGTCTGTCTCTCTCTCTCTCTTGGTCGATCTCTCTAAATTCATACACATACACTCACATAAAACTCAAGAAAAAATTATCAATTAAACATAACTGTAATCATTAATTAATTACATTAAAAGCAAACAGCGCTGATAAAAAATAAAAAATAAATAAAAAACACTGTTGTCATATGCACTGCTAAAATGGACTTTTTTCAGCCTGGATTTCTGGAATTACACATTGCCCTAGCTGAGGTGTGCTAAAGTTCAGGTCCAAGATTTCTAACCTGATTTTTAGGTTTTAGTGAGGGACTTGAGGTGACTAATAACACTTTCTTTTTGTTTATGTGGGCTATCCATCTATATCTACCTAACCTGTCTAATCGAGACAGGTTTGGTACATCCTCCTCTCTTTCCCCCTCCCTCTCTCCTCCCTCTCCCTCTCTGTTAGTTACGCTGCGTTGGAGGCATTCACTCACATGCGCACCAGGCCTTGAGGCGTGCACTTGTCACAAACCCTACATCACCTGTCTGTGTCCACACAGATCTGTCTGCATGGCACTCGCTGTCGACAGAGATGTTCATTTTTATCCAGGGATTATATGAAGGATTTAAAACATAAACCCTGCACAAAATGCTTAAATTATATAAAGTTATAAAACACTTTGTTCATCTTTGATCAAAGGTGCGGGTCTTTTTCATTTACTCAGGCAGATGTACTTGAATAGTTTTTAGAAGTAACTTAAGTAACATATTTGGCCACTTGTTTACATTTGTATTGGGTGTATTGTTGTTGTTTTTTCATTCTGGACGATTTAGACCATTTTCATTTAAGTTCAAAGTCTGCTTTGGGTCAATCTGCACCATCAGCTCAGGGACATGCACTAGTCAAAGTCGGGAGTCGAACCGCAGACTTTTAGATGCGTGAACAAATGCTGTAATCACTAGAGGCCGACCGATATGGGTTTTTCTAAGGCCGATGCTGATATGCTCGGCCGATATTTTTGGCCGATTTTTTCCAAATGTCTGGTCTATAATACTGTAAAAACAAATACTTGGCCGCTCCAGCAGTGGCCAATTTTATTTTATTACTTTAGGTGATCCAGTCATAGTTTGTGTCCCAGCTTTGATTAGTTGTCGTTAGCATTAGCATAAATTGTTACTAGCTGTAGCATTTTGAGCGGCGATCAAAATAAAATAGTGGAGGTTAAAACTATGTCCATATTGAAGGAGGTTTAGTGAAACTTGTGTTTCACAAACTTGAAGCTAACCAATTTTCATTGCGATGTTTCTCACCTCCCCTGAGGCCTAAGGAGTTGTGGGGGGACTCGTTTTAAAGCCCTGACTTTGCTCTTTCCAATGCAAAATGGGAAGTCTCCATCAATTTCGGGCCCGAAGTTACTTAACCCTCTTCATGTGGAAGCACTTGAATGATTTGACTAGCACAATTGCTTGAGTCCATGCCTCCGGGACCCATATTCATAGTAAAAAAAATAAACATCTTAATCTCTAGACTTTCTGTCAAACTACTCACTCAGTTATTTCTCTAAATAGTTACCATCACCAACATCTCGCTGGAGCTGATTTGGTGATGTTCTGACTCAGCCGCTTATCATCACTATTACATTTTTGCATTAATTCACTTGATTAACTTGTATGGACAGGTAATAATGATATGCCGGGCCATCAAAACATCTGTCATGGAGACTCTTAAAATCATTACTCCTACAAAAGCCTGTCTATAAACATCTTATATAAACTCTTAATTTGTCCAAGGCCATGATCTTGCAAACATTTCAGTAAACTGCTTTAGCCATTTGAAAAGCGTACACTTGAACGTCGTAATAACTTTGTGCTGTGTTTGTAGAGTGCAGTTCACCCTGTTCCTCCTCTGTCCTCCCTGCGCGGCTCTAACCCAGATCCCCTACAGTCGTCATTAAAGTTGCATGTTATTGTAACACTTTGTTTGTGAAAAGCAATGAGGGCTGTTGAATATTTAACCAGAAGAGATTAAAAAAAAGTTTGTCCTTTCAGATGGTTAGATCTGAGCCTTTGTTTTGATGGTGCAAAAGGGGAAAGTAATAATAGTGGCAGGAGCGTGTTAGAAACATTAGAGATTACAAATGATTAAACTATATTTTTATAATCCTTGCCAGTGGGACTGTTTTTTTGTTTGTTTTTGTTTACTTTTTTTTTTGTAAATCTACCCCACATCTTGTACATAATGATTTATCTGTGTTACTATTCTCAATGGGCCTGTTTTCTTCAGAAAAGGTGTATATACTGTACTGTACAATTGGTAATGTGAATAAAGCCTGAAATGCACCAGAATACAGGAAAAGATTCAGTTCAATTTTTCCAGGACCGAGACCCTCACTCAGTTGCAAAAATGTAATACACTTGGTAAATTACACTTATAATATGCATTTTTGTTTTAGGATAAGCCCTATATATGTATACTTTTATACTAAATCATATTCAGATAGTATATTCTGTTCCAAAAGTGCAAAGGGAAGATCATTACAGGGCAGATATCACTTACAAATTTAGGATGTATATCTGAATTTATGTTTTAAACTTGAATCTCATTTCTGGACTTCTGACAGCTTTTCTGCACTTGTTGCTGGGTGTGACGTAAAAGGAAAAGGTCTGTCAGCGAGTCCAAGCTCTGAAACCAAGAACCATGTTGCTACGAAACCACCATCTCTATAATTACCCTGCTTTGTATCCGTCTTAATTGTCTGTAATTTGCCTTCACACTTGCCCTGAGATTTTGGCGAGGTAATTGCGCTGCCTCTCAAATGTGTCTGTTTTTGTTGACCGGCTTATTTAGATGTTCTACCGCTCAACTCGTCTAAATTTACAGCCAGCGTTTCTATTGGCCAACGGCTGCTAAAGCTACATATTTAGACCCTGGCAAATGTCGGTGGCAGTGCATGCACTGAATAGTTACAGCAGGTGAGCGTCCTGTCATGGAGATATGGCATTTCAGTGGTTTGGGTTAGTGGGTTACAGTCGCGCACTGCAATGGAGATCAAAGATGGTTATTTAGTTTCCTTACAGTAGTCATATAGGTCTGAAAGATTTATTACAACTGAATCAAGAGTGCAGCTTAAAGGGGTATTTCAGGATTTTGACATAGGTCCTCATTTCCTAGTTCTCCAGAGTGTTGTTCAAATTATTCTATCGACACAGACATTTATATTGTTAGTCTGGTATTATAAGTGATTTGCCTCAGGTGCACTGTGGAGTGGGTCAGACTGTTTTTAATGCAGGCTGGCTGTTACCATAGAAATGCACTAGCCTAGCGCCACTAAACTCTTCAAATATAAGGAGGACTGCATGAATTTAAAAAATATATATCTCCAGAAATCAACAACACTCTGGATAACTAGGAAATGAGGCCCTATGTCAAAAATCCTGAAATATCCCTTTAAAGCCATGCTGCGGAACATTGAAGCTTTAGTGCTATTGACAAAACTTTAAAGAGACGCTAAACGCATTGAGTTGCCTTGTGTATGAAATGCGCGGTATAAATAAAATTGCCTTGCCTTGCCTTGCCTTGCCTAAACACAACACCAACTTATTTTTTGGCTGATATACTGCATATATTACATTTGTGTGCATTCTCTTCTGTTGCCAGTCCAATTTTGGCCACTTTAGTGTAAACTAGTGTGATTTGCGCTTTTATGGTCTAATATCGCCTAAAACTGTATGTACTGCCTGTCATAGCTAACCAATGAACTGCAATATCATTGTTGTTTTTTTTACAGTGGAAGATTCTATAAAAGCGGAATTTGACATAATGACCACATAGCAATCCTCTTAGCGGGCCATTCATGCCCACGCCTCTTGATTGTTCCTGATTTTATTGCTTCTTTCTTTGAGTAAATGGCACAGGCCACACAGGCAGATTAGACTTTCCAATAGACTGCCTTTTCAAAGATATAGGAGTGATCCACCCAAATAGTAATGGCTTTTGATAACACATTCTTTTTTGCACCCTTAACATGAATTCTGTATTCTACATTGGAGCATAATGTTTACCCTCTCTCTCTGTCTCATAGGTGATCATCAACAGCACCATCACTCCGAACATGACCTTCACAAAGACTTCTCAGAAGTTCGGGCAGTGGGCGGACAGCCGAGCCAACACTGTGTTTGGACTGGGCTTCGCCTCTGAGCAGCAGCTCGCCAAGGTGAGATCAGTGTAATAGGCTTTTATACATCAGGTTTCACAATATGTAGCTTAGAAAAAATACCAGGCTGACCAATGATTCTGATGGCTTTACATGGACTTGTAATAGGAAGAGTCTTAAAAATCACTTTCCTGCTTAGAGGATAGAGCTTCAATACTCGATAACTTTGCAAAAACTACACTATAGTTACAAAATCCTGTCAACACAGAATGTCCAATTGAATTTAAGCCAAAATATATATATATTTTTTTTAACAAATTGTGCCAAAGCAAGAACAAAAACAATGGACCTAAATTAAAGAAAATTTGTACCAAAAATAAACTTATTTTAAAATGACCATGCATTTTTGCTATGTTAGCAAAAAATGTGGAAATCTAAGTCAAAGTGAAGAGTTCAGAAACCATATATTGTGACTTCTTGCAGTTTGGATATATTGTTACCTAATATTGCGCTAACGATTATTTGGTGATATGTTGTGCAGCTCTTTAGAAGGTGGAGTTTTTTCATGTGACTGGCAAGAAGTCCCCACCATGTTTCCACATTGCCCAGCTTTATCCAATGGTCTGGGAGCTCACAAAGCAGTACAAGAGGCTTTTACTTAAAAAATAATAATAATGCTGGTGTTTAAATTGAATGTTCCCAGTGAAACCAAAAGAGGTTAGAAAACACAATACATGCACGATAAGTTAATGAACCAGCTAGGTAGGCCCTGACAAGTGGCTCCAGAACGGTTTTATTCATAGCTCAAATGAAGAGGATGTATTACAGGGACATCAAAGTCTATTTTCAATCTTATTTGCATCTATATGTCTTTCTGTGTCCCTGTATTTGTGAGGAAATGTGAAGCAATCAGGCTTGGATTTCATGGATATGCCCAAATTAAGACTCTCTATCTCTCCCATTGCTTATCAGATGATAGCATTGACAAACCAAGGCAATTTTCTTTTTGCAAACTAATCCCCGTGTTTTTTTTGGGTGCATTTTCAGTTTGCCGAGAAATTTCAGGAGGTGAAAGAAGCTGCAAAACTCGCCAGGGACAAGTCTCAAGAGAAAGGGGAGACTATGAGCAATCACTCCCAGGTAAATGTGTATCTCTATTAAATAATGGCAGATGGCTGTGACTGAGTACGGGTCCCATTTTCAGTTAAAGTTCCTATGATACCCTGTTCACCCTGATAACTTTTTCAATCTGCACACTGTATCGTAGTAAAGATTTTCAAATATCATCAACTGGATTGGATTGCCACAGAGGAATTCGGATATTTCCTATGAATGCACATCCCCCGTCTGAGAGTGTCACATCATCATTGCAAACTAGAATCTGAAAACACGTATTTAACGCTTCTGCCTTCCAAGATTTGCAGTTTGCACAACATTAGCGGCACAGCAGGGAAGGTGCTGATTTAAAACGCTTGTGTTGCTCTGATTCTCGTGCAAATGCCAAAAGATAGATTTATTGTCTATTTACAGGTTCATAGTGTAGATAGCAGTGTGTGTGTGTGTGTGTGTGTGTGGTGAATTTGTACAGAACATACGTTGCACTGGGGAGGATCAATGCTGATAAACTCGGTAGGTGTCTGATGAACTATGCCCATCATTTGAAGAAAACAAAAAACTCTGAAGTTACTATGCTATGCTTTGCGGATTTTTATTCTCCTCTCTACAATTGTTCATAGATTCAAGTGCCCACTATTTACCTGGATTTAGATCAGTAATTCTCAAACTTAGTACCACATAGTTTAGTTTAGTTTATGTATTTGTTTGAGCAGTTAACGCAACATAACATTTAGCTATAAAGTGTTGCTCTTCAAGGTCTAAAACTTGACCAAGGCCTACACTTGGGCTAAGAATGCCAAAAATATACATAAGCATGATTGAAGTACTGTAGTTATAATCAAGCAAACGAGAAAAAAATAAAACTGTCTTTGAATTAGCCTGAGCACCACATCAAACTGTTCCCACAGTTTGGGAATAATATGATGTAATTTTCTTTGATTTTTTTTTTTTAACCTTGCCCAAATGCATCTTGCCGAGTGCACAGTGAACCTGCCCGGAGGCGCTACCACTGACGGCGTCTCACCGCAGTGTCTAAAAGTGCCCAAATTTCTCCTGTCATTGAACGAAACAGTGGGAGCCTTTCAAACTGAGGTGGCAGCTCTGAGCCCTGACGGTGCAGCTTTACTCCCAAAGCGACAGGAAAAATGCAGGCTCCACTGCTCCTCTGTCAGAGATGCCACCTTCAAAGTCGGCGACCACAGCCTCAATGTCAGAGAGAGTCCACTCATTTTAAAAGTGCTCAAAAGTCCGTGGTTTAACATATTAAGTCAGTTTTATGTTGGCTCATAAGTATTTTTACTGTCAGATAATCCCGCCACAAGCCACTGCCCACCCCAAAGCACATCAGAGTACAATAAATATTAAGCTCTGTCCCGTTGTGTCCACTGCAGGAGTCGGGCAGAGACACCCCCTCAGCCCCACTGCCGTCCAGCATCAACGGCACGGACGATGAGAAGATCTCCCACGTTGAACCAGAGGCCACGGTGCTAAAGACGGAGAATGATCGGCTCAAGAGTGCAGTGGAGCAGAGGTAATAGCACAGGTTTTTACAGGTTGTTACAGCATTTCAGTGATTCTGTAATTCTATGTTAGTGTCTCCAAAATGATGTATGCATAAATATAAATCATATTATTTATATACACTATTTGTCAATTGGCGGAGAAATGGTGCTACTGTAGAAGAAAAACATTTGTAAAAGTAAAATGTTACTCAAAACATTTTACTTTTACGAATGTTTCTCTTCTAATCAGAATCAGAATTGGTTTTATTGCCATGGTTATGAACAGGTTCACAACTAGGATTTTATTTAATTTTTTCGGTCGATTGGCAACATGACATAAAACATAAGATTTAACTTTAGATCAATAGACTATAAAGTCTTTAAACTATAAGGGCATAAAGATGACATTTAAACTATGATAAAGACAACAACAATGACATAGAACAACAGAGTGTCATAAAGACTAACAAATTGCAAGTCTGACAAAACTTCTGTCAGTTCAGTTAGCTTAATTGTGCAAAAAGAAGTCCAATCACAGATATGAAATCACTGTAATTGTAATTTCTCCGTTTGGCAGCATAACTGTTACAATCTGACTGCTGAACTTGCAAACTGGCAATTTAATGAAATGGTAAATGTTGATTCAGATGTGCTCCTCCTAATCACTGTGGCGTTGTTGTCAAATCCACTTAGTCTTACAGCACTTCAGAGTGCAGAGGAAATGTAAGCTACTAGCTGAATTATTTGTAATAATATGATTCAATCAGAGGAAGATAAACGAGTAGCCTTTTTAAAGTAAGGTAACTAATTCTTTAAAATAATTGTAAAGATAACCATAAGTGTTACGGCTGCACTGTTATCAAACCATGAAAGTCTGAGGTAGAGGGGTGGAAATCTCTCAGCTGTTGCCTAAATGTGTTTCTAGCTCTCATAGACCCTCCCCCACATCTCGATTGTTCACTTGAGTTCATCAGAAGCTCATCTCAGCCGGAGTTCATAGCGAGACAGAGTTGAGACGTGAACCAGGGCGGACCGCCAATGCTAACGCTGTGCTAATTTAACCTCTGACTTCCTGGTTTGCGCTGGAGGAAAATGCGCTATATTTTGATACACCACATGGTCTGTTTTTCTGGCACAAATGTTGCTTTTACAATGTAGATCCATGGTGTCAAATGAAGTTTGCTCTACTTCACAATAATAATTGGATCACCACAGCTTTAAAGTAGTGGAAAAATATATACAGTATATCACCCAACAAGCGAGAGCCTATTATTGCTACTGTAGGTTGAAACCCTTAATGAAAATAAGATGAAGAGTAAAAAGTAAGCTCTTTATATAACCTGAATGGTTCCGCTGAGATCCAATGTCTTTTTCATAGGAGAAGGGGGATTCTATCACATGTTTTTAGTGGTCGGAGAAACCAATAAAGGAATTGCAAACTCCACTCCAGAAAGGCTACTTCTGGAGTGAGCTAACTGTTATAACAATATAACAATATATTTGACTTGACATTTTTATAATCATTGTATTTCCTGAGGTCACAACAATTTTGAAAAAAAAAAAAAAAACTGTCTAGTGCAATAACACTACATTTATGTGACTCCCTCAATTAAAGTGAACAAGAATCCCCTGCATCCAAAAGCTCATACATGTTGGTTGAATTTGTGACATGTTTTTGCGTCTTTGCTCCTTAATATTTAATGAATAGTAAATCAAATAGTTGTTTATCCACAGTGCCTTGCGAAAGTACTAGTACACCTTGAACATTTGCACATTTTGTCATGTTTACAACCCTAAACGTAAAGATTTTATTTTGAATTTTTTTACTGAAAGTTCACACACAAGTAACAGACAACTGTGAAGTGAAAGCAAAATGATACATGATTCGGTTATTCAAAAAATAAAAAAGTGAAAAGTGGGGCGCACATAAGTATTCATACAGCATGACTTAATACTTTGTGGAACCCCCTTTTTTCTGCAATAACAGCAGCAAGTCTTCTGGGGTATGACTACAAGATTTGCACATCTAGAGACTGACATTTTAGCCCATTCCTCTTTACAAAACAACTCAAGCTCTGTCAAATTAGAAGGAGAGCGTTTGTGAACAGCAGTTTTCAGGTCTTTCCACAGATTTTCAATAGGATTTAGGTCAGGACTTTGACTGGGTCATTCTAACACATTAATATGTTTGTTTTTAAACCATTCCATTGTAGATTTAGCTTTGTGTTTAGGGTCATTGTCCTGCTGGAAGGTGAATCTCCGCCCCAGCCTCAATTCTCTTGCTGACTCCAGCAGGTTTTCCTGCAAAATGTCTCTGTATTTGGAGCCATCCATCTTCCCAACTATTCTTGCAATCTTCCCAGTCCCCGCTGAGGAAAAGCAGCCCCATTGCCATGATGCTCCCCCCCACCATATTTGACACTGGGGATGGTGCACTCAGGACGATGAGTGTTAGGTTTGCTCCATACATAACGTTTTGCATTTGGGCCAAAAAGTTCAATTTTTGTCTCATTTGATCAAAGCACCTTCTTCCACATGGTAGCTGTGTCCTCCATATGACTTCTAGCAAACGTCAAACGGGATTTCTTATGGCCGCCTTTCAATAATGGCTTTCTTCTTGCCACTTGTCCATGAAGGCCAGATTTGTGTAGAGTACGATTGTAGTTGTCCCATGTACAGATTCCCCCAGCTCAGCTGCAGTACGTCGCAGCTCCTCCAGAGTTATCTTGGGGCACTTGGTTGCATTTCTGACCAGTGCTCTCCTTGTTCGGTCTGTTAGTTTAGGTGGACGGCCGTGTCTTGGTAAGTTTGCAGTGGTGCTATACTCTTTCCATTTCCGAATGATGGATTGAACAGTGCTCCGTGAGATGTTCAAATCTTGGGAAATCTTTGTATAACTTAACGCTGCTTTAAACTTCTCCACAACTTTATCCCTGACCTCTCTGGTGTGCTCCTTGGCCTGCATGATGTTTCTTAGTGACCAATACACTCCGACCATAGCTCTGAGGACCTCACAGAACAGCTGTTCATTATACTGAGAGTAGATACATACAGGTGACCTCTCTTTAATGGTTAGGGCAAGGTGTGAACTTTCTGCAGTCATTAGGAATGTTATAAAAGCAATTTAATGCACTCAGAAAATGCTGTATGAATACTTGTGCATGCCCCACTTTTCACTTTTCTATTTTTAGAAAAATAACAGAATCATGTATCATTTTGCTTTCACTTCACAGTTGTCTGTTACCTGTGTGTGAACTTTCAGTAAAAATTCAAATAAAATCTTTATGTTTAGGGTTGTATACATGACCAAATGTGCAAAAGTTCAAGCTGTATTAGTACTTTCGCAAGGCACTGTAACTGTGTTTCAGCTTCGACTTCTATGCACAGCTCTTAACAACTAAAAACTCAAGGTGAAAATGTATCAATGGGTTTTCTCTGAGTTCTGTTATAAAATGCTTCAGCCTTGACATTGCTTTGATATATTCAGACTCCTACAAAGGCTATTTTCAGAAGACCCACTTAGACACCCCTGCAGTAGTTTCAACAGGGTTTGTGGGCAGGCATGAAAGAGCACATCAAGCTGATCATAGTAAATTGGTTGAGAAGTGACCCTTGCCAAAGACAGTCGCTCTCATCTCAGAGGCCTGCAGAGTAGCACTGTTCAGATCAGCCATGCATAAAGTACACCGCATATTCAATTTAGTTTATATATGTACAACCTCCACAACTCTAACCACACTTGACAGATTCAAGGTAACTGTTTTACTTGGAGCTGCGTTTTGAGCTGCTAGCTCATCTTTGAGTAATCTTTTGATCTTCTCCAGTGGCTAACTTGGTGAGGTTCATGAGTCCTATGTATCAAGGGAATTCTTTCTTTCTTTCTTTCTTTCTTTCTTTCTTTCTTTCTTTCTTTCGTCATAGCTTCACTACAGCCACTTGCACCGTGCAGTGTTTTTTTTTTTTTTAATTTATTGAAACAGCTGCTAAGGGAGCAAGACGAGGGGGCATGGGAGGGGCTTATTTTAGTTTGCACAGAGAATCAGGAAGTGTCAGTTAGAAAAAATCTGTAACAAAATACCATCCATCCATCCATGTTCTCCCACTTGTCCGTTGCCGGGTCTTGGGGGCAGCTGTTGGAGCTGCCCAAATCACATTGCACCAGCCCCTATGGCTCCTCCTGCAGGTGGTGGTTCTCATGGTTCTAACCCGGCCTGTTGGTCTCTCATAAGGGGCTTCTGAACCGCTCTTTGTCTGACCTGTCACCTAGGACCTGTTTGCCATGGGAGACCCTACCAGGGGCACGAAGCCTCTGACAACAGAACTCCCAGCATCATTCGGGCTCTCAAACCCTCCACCACATTAAGGTGGCAGTTCAAGGAGGGGTAACAAAATACCCAAAGTGTAAAATAGTGATAACGATAACATTACCACCAGGAAAAAGCATAATACCTCCTCTTTAAATGTTTGTACTTCCATTATTAACCTCTATCTCTCTCTGTATCCTTCTCTCTTCCCCCTTTCATTTATTTTATTTATCCATCTATCATCTTGTTCTTTCGCTTTACCTCACCTAC
This sequence comes from Neogobius melanostomus, assembly GCA_007210695.1. Lineage (NCBI taxonomy): Eukaryota > Metazoa > Chordata > Actinopteri > Gobiiformes > Gobiidae > Neogobius > Neogobius melanostomus. The sequence continues at coordinate 3,558,218 of VHKM01000277.1, read as the reverse complement.
CTTTCCTCCTTTACTTATGTATCTCCCACTCGTTCTCTCCCCCTCTTCCCCTCTATCTCCACATCTTGCAGCAACACCAACACCAAGAAGTGGGAGACGGAGCTTCAGACTTTGAGAGAGAACAACGCTCGGCTGGTGGATGCGCTGCAGGAATCCTCTGCGAACGTGGAGAGCTGGAAGAAGCAGCTCACGACCTGCAAAGATGAGAGTGACACGCTCAGGAGCAAGGTGAAGCAATAGTGGATCTGTGTCAAAGTGATATTGTTATTGCTAAAGCAGATAAACGTTTTTAAATTGGTCGAGGAACTGTCTGAGAAGGTTCTAGCTTCTGCACAGCCAAGCAAGGACATCTCTTGTGCTGCCCATTGCTAACATTGGGTAATACCATCTTCATGGTGTTGTATTTGCGGCTCTCACAAACACTTTCTGTTTACCTTGGCGTAACATTCCCTCACAGGCGCCACATGCTACACACAATACAGCCTTGAAACCGTTTTCCTGGAAGCCCCCTGTCCTGCTGGTGCTAGCAACAACCCTCTCCAGCCCAAAACTGCTGCCCTCCCCAAATGCATTGGAACATAATAATAACAAATAAACGGAAGCTGGAGCAGTAATTACAGTTATCTGTCAGTGCCAATTCAGCATGTAACAACAACAACAATGACTGAATTACAGCCTCTGCATTAAGGTACAGGAAGCATCAGAGAACAAAGTGTTTTCTCCAAAGATCGAGGTGAAGGTCCTGCAATAGTGCCAAGAATTAGACATTAATACTAATGGGGCCATACCGCCTTTGCTATGCCCAATCCCGTCAGACCTTGGAAGCTAAGCAGGAAAGGGCCTGGTCGGTACTTGGATGGGAGACCGTTTGGTAACACCAGGAAGCCAATCTAAGAGAATCTAGTGAGTGAGTTCGTTTGTCTCTCGGCATTGGTACAGAACAGACTTATGAGGGTAATTTAATGTTATATAATGAGTGTGGGCTGGTTCAGCTGCTACAGTACGATCACGCACAGAGAGGTGCCACAGAGCCACATTAGTCATTATTCCACCTATAGCATAATTGGTGTTTTGGACAAATGGATGGTTTATATCGATGACTTATGACTTATATCAATGCTTGCTTACACATGGCAGGTTTCATTGGTAATGTTTGATTTACAACATTTAATTCTAAACTCTAAGAAATGTGTAGGCTCTTAGGAATGTTATGTAACGTGAACCCAGCCAACTGAAATGTTATAATAATAGAAATATTAATAATAATAATAATAATAATACATTTTATTTGTGGGTGCATTTCAAAATTCCCAAGGTCACCTTACAGACAGCATAAAAACAGTATAAAACACACATTAAAAAAAAATGAGTATAGCCGTGGAATGGTAGGAGAAATACAGAGGACTATGTGGAAGAGGCACATCTGAATAGCTCAGTCTTCTGTCGAGATTTGAATGTGGTGATGGAGTCCATTGTCTTGTGAGAGATTATTCCAGAGTCTGGGGGCAGAGCGGCTCAAGGCCCTGAGGCCCATGGTTGACATTTTGGCTGGAGGGACAGAGAGGAGAAAAGCACAGGAGGAGCGGGAGGGTATGTAGGTCTGAAGGAGATCTGACAGATATGGTGGTGCGAGGTTATGAAGTGCTTTAAAGGTGAGGAGGAGAATTTTGTATTCGATACGGAAGAACACCGGTAACCAGTGAAGCTGTTTGAGGATAGGAGTAATGTGCTGGGACGGGTAGACGTTTTGGTGATGATGCGAGCAGCTGCATTCTGAACCATTTGAAGCTTATGGAGAGACTTGCTAGGTAGGCCATACAGGAGTGAATTACAGTAGTCAAGGCAGTATGTGACCAGGGCCCAGAAATGTTGCCATTGGATTTTTCATTTCACTGGTGTTCCAGTTTACAACTAAAAACATGTACAACAGGATGAATGAGTGTGTTTGTGAGTGCAAGTGCGGGATAACGGATAGAAATCAGATAGAATAGATATTAGATATTAGAGGTACACAATAACAATAAATACATGGTAATTGACCTTTTGATTGTCGTATTCCTGCTCCCGATTAACCGTGTGGCGTTTTGCAGATTTCCGAACTCGAAGCCCAGTGCAACGAAGCGAATCAAGAGAAGCAGAAGAACGCCCAGCTGAGTGCGCGAGTGCAGGAGCTGGAGACGGAGCTACAGGACAAAGAGATTGTGAGTCACACGCAGTTTGACAAACTATTTTCAAAAAGTCACGATTTTATACATCTGACGCTCAAGAAATTCGCATACTTTTACTCTGAGCAGAAACAAAACAACAAAAAACTAAAATCAGAACAAAGTGTGGAGTGAGTGTGGAGTGAGTGTAAAATGCTCTTATGTAAAGCGCTTTGTGACCATGTCTGTGAAAGGCGCTATATAAAGAAAGATCTTCTTCTTCAAAGGATAAATTGGAAGTAAATTAGAAAAATCGTGACTGAACTCGATCTGAGCAAAATAATTGTATAAATCTCAGTCAGATGGGAGAACTCAGTGATTTTGTAATATCAATGCTTCATGCGATATATGGATATCACCTCATGTTGCAATAACGATATTTTGCCGATATATATTGTGAAGCCCTAGATACAATAGAATCTGTGAGAGAGCAATCCTTCACACAGCAGATTTGTAGCAATAAATCATTTTATCAGCAAGAAATATCACACTAAATATAACAAGTTTTGATACATTTTTAGATTGTCTATTTGTTCACAAGCTCAATTTTTGGTGTTGTTTGTAATACACTTGCTTTATGTAAGTGTATAACTTCCTATTTACTACTTTCACAGAACTCAGACTTGTTTTCACACATACAAAATACAGTATAACAAGTTCCCTAAAGTCAAGTTACTCTCTCACAATCTAATCTACAGCGACAGTGAAGGTTGTCTCAGATGATTACAAGTTTAGAGCCAAAATAGCTTTGAAGGCCAAGTTGAAATCTTTGCTTTCGTTGCAGCGCAGTCAGGACTTTTCCCTTAAACTCGATGATTCACTGCGTCCTTTAAAGAAATCTAATTCAGTCTCACATTCATCACCGTCTGCAGTCACTGATCAAATCTCACTCGGACTCTGCAGCCTTTTTCTTGACATCAGAGCTTTACCTCGCCGTCCCACAGGAAGTTATTATAGCACATAATACTTTCTCTGTGCCGTACAAGAGTTTTAGATAAGTATGACTTGACTTTGTCCTCGTCCTTCAGAAGTGGGCCTTCCCTATTACATTGTATATATGAAAAAGGGATTGCTGGATTGTGGGCTGGAGCTTAACCAGGCAACCATTAACTTTCAGTTAAGACTAATGGCCAGAATCACCTAGCTGCAGGATTGACCCATTGTGCCTGTTTTTGGGTTGATTGGGTCCTCATGGCAGTTTGCTGACAGTGCTGCGATACCACCTCCTAGTGGCTAAGAGCGACTTAGCCACTTAGCAACAGAAGGTTCAATGGGGACTTTAAACGTGTCGAAAACAACTTAAAGTGCATATGACAGATTTTAATGCTCTTGAAAATATGACTTATTTAGATGGATTACATCAGTTGCAAGTTCATCAGTTGCATAGTTATCTTTTTTTTTCAGTGAAACAGCAATTTTAATGAAGAAATGTTGGGCAGAAAAGTTATTTTTATTTGAATTTTTAAGCTGCTGACAGGAAGTGACATAAAAGAAGGTAACATTCCATAGCAGTTTGACTCATTCTTTTCCCATTGACTTAACATGGTTGCACGGCAACAGTTTACCTTCTTCGATGTCACTTCCTGTCGGTGTCCAATAAGGAAGTGAAAACATAAACATCACAAAAATGGTCAAACTAAAGAAAACTGGGTATAATCTTTAGCAAAATCTTAAATATAATCGTGTTAACTGTGTTTTAGCAATGTGTCAAATGCACTTTAAAAGACTTGTATTGTTTCATAAAATACTATCAATCAATCAATTGGGGGGTCTTTTGGTTTTGTATTGCCCAATATCACAACAGGAGCAGTAAATAAGACAATGTAAAGTTCAGGTGAATCAAGTATCCAGGCAAACATAATGTCCAAATAAGCGTTAGCAGTGGGTGGCGACGAGGGGCGCGGGTGTCCCCTGTCCTTAGACTCTCCAGCACGGCAAGGAAAAACTCAAAAACCCGGTGGGAGAAACGAGAAACCTTGGGGAGAACCACAGAAGGAGAGATCCACTCCCATGGACGGACAGGCTATAGAGACCCAGGGCCGATGGAGTCCCTTCAGCAGACGGGCCAGGATTGAGACCGTCCAATCCTTGTTGTCAATCCAGTAGGCAGGGTTCCTCCGTTCAGCCGGGTTCCTCCGTTCAGCCGGGTTCCTCCGTTCGATCTAGACAGGCACACCCGAGGGGGAGTGGGACAGGAGACACCATGTGAATAGTAATGAACAGACTACAGATAAAATAAATATTGTATCCTAATAAGACAAAGTTTGCTGTAAGAAGAAGAAGAAGAGGATAGCGCTCAGTATACCGTACTTCCCACAGCAGTGTTCCTCTTAAGGCTACTATTTATACTATTTATTCCTGCGACAACTCTCAATATTTAATTTAGTCTTTTTAGTGTTCGCTTTGAGCTTTGGTTGACAGGTTCTGGAGCATTGTGGAGACTTGTTATCATGAAGTGGGCGGAGTTTCCCTCATTTTTGTTTTTTGGCTAATTTCCTGTTGCTATGCTAGCAGAGCCTATTCCACCTTTCACACAAGACGTTGTTCTCCTCTGTGGGGAGGAGTTAGACACACAGTTAGCTCCTGTACTGTTTACTTCAAACTTAATTGTGGCTTTGTATTGACCCAAGGTGAGTCTCAGGGGTCTTTTGTCATGTGAGGCTGCTGTAGATTGAGGGAGGGTTAAACAGCCCGCCATTCTTTTTACTTATCGATTTATTGAGTCTATTCAAAAACAGTCTCTTTCACCTCACCACCTTATCTCGGCTAAAATTCAGTCCTCGCTGTCATCAAAGCTGGTTTCAGTGGCTTTAAGATGGAGATGTACCACCATTTGAGACATAGAGCTCCCCGATCTAAAAATAACCAAATAATCTGGAGTTGAGAGTGGACTTTGTTGCCGCAGTGTGAAATATCGACCTGCTTCATAAAGACTCCTCCAGAGCTTTGAGTCTGAGACAGGAACTGGCTCCGGGCTCCATCGACACAGACCTAATAAATCTGGCGTGAGGTAATTGTAGAAGCTAATAATGATGATAAATAAACCAAGGCCATAAAAGTAAAGAGCCAGCACAGGTTTGGAACACTATGGTTATATGAGTTTGATGTAGATCGTATCTGACAGCCATATTTCTCAGATGTAATTCATTGTTATAACAGCAATCAACATTTTGGAAAACAAATTATATACTAAACCTTTTTGTCCGTCTGCAAACAATCAAAAGGAACAGTTTTCACGCAGCTCTAAAATAATTGTATTGAAATATTTGGCTCTAACACAAATTCCATATTTTATTATTATTATTTATATCAAATGGTTTCTCTTAAATTACGACTCAAACGCACTTCTTGAAGCCTCACAGATATTAGTTTGAGAAACGCGTCTTTTCGATTTTCCACAGTTCCCTCACATAGCACTCCTCTCACTTCGGCCATGACGTTCTCAGTGACTCACCCCTTCCGAGAAACACGCCGCAATTCAAGTGTCGAGGCTTCACTGTGGACCTTGACGACAAATAACCAACATTGCAGACAGACACAGTGGATATTGTTGTGCTTTAAGTGAAAATAGAGAAAGTGTGACAAACAAATGGAGCCGCCAGGTGTTTCCAGTCATCCAAATGCACCCATCGCCAATGCTGTAAACAGGACCCTGTGTGGACCAGAGTGAAGGACAAATTGCATCGCCTGTGCAAATTTACTGAAACTCTTAGCTGTCCAGGAGTTTTCTATTGTAATAAAGGTTGGGTGACACTGTGAGCTCAAGTCTCTTGGATGAGATTAAACTTTCTCTTCTCTAGACCACAACCTTTGGAAAACCTTTCAAAACCAACAGTTCTCTCCATAATCTCCATAATCTCATAATTTTTTTAAAAGTGACCCTATCCGGAGAAAAAAAGAAAATAATAAACACACAAAAAGATAGGAAACAGGACACTGAGGCGGATTGAAGGGGCGGGGCTTGCTGGATCTAAAATGTACATAGAAAGTATAATAATGCAATTATTGCCCCCCTCACAAACTTGACCCTAATAATTTTTCATATTTATAATATACATAAATTAAATATTTAGTATTATTATTTGATGTTACTACTGAATTACTATAAATATGCTATAAATATTTATAGCATTTATAACGTAGTTTAAAAATATATATAATAATTGTATATTGATTTATTTTAAGTATTTTAATTCCTTTTTTTAATTATTATTATTTTATTTTATTTTTTATGATTGCTTCATCAATTTACTATTATTCTTATTAATCCTATTACTATTAATGTTGGTTTATATTCCTTTTATTATGGTTATATTCTGTATCTTTTGTTACTATCACTGGGATCATCATGATTACCATGATCATTACTCATTTTTTATTTTATTTTATTTATTTATATATATATATATATGTTTCGTTATAATATGTTTTTTTTTCCCCCCTCAATATCTTATGATTTTGTTTCATAATACATCCACGCACACATTCACTCCACCCACCCCAATATTTCACACACAAAACACTCAACTGTTTGTACATCCTGTTCCATCTACCTTTTGTTATTTGTGGCCCCATATGTTTCTCCTTTGTCTATGTGTTGTATGACTGTTTTTGTCCTGTATGTCAATTACAAAAAAAAGAAAAAAGTGACCCTATCCATCCACTATTCTTATGGCAGTACTTGCAATTGTAGACTATTCATTTAATGTATGAACTTAACTTGGGTGATTTCCTGGTTCGGAGATGGTTTACACCCAGTTTAGACACAATTAAGTTATATTTTAGACCCTTAGTGGACACAGTTTAGTCCTAATTTTGTTTTACTCTTGGCCTGGTGATACTAAGGTCAAATACTTTATGTGGTGGTAGTTTAAGATTCACTGCTATAGGGTGACAGATTTTCACTTTAATTCCACTCACAAATCTTAAAGGGGACATATCAGGCAAAATCAACTTTTCATCAGCTTTTAACCATATTATAATCACTTTCCCTGTTCAGCCACATATTGTTATAACACCGTATCATGCAATAACACCTCAACATGTTAGAAAATGTCCACATGATTGTGTAATAAAACAGCGCATTATTAAGCCACAGATTATGACTGTGAAATGAATGAATAAGCCATTACCCAGCACCAAAATGAAATGCAGTTTAAAGTATCAAGAAAAGCGCTTCACTAGACTGGACATTAGCTTACTTAATGTTGCAGTTGTTGCTGCTGTTAAATGCCACAAGAGTCCCATCACCATGATATTCATTACTCATTACAGCCGTTTGTATTTATCAGGAGCTGGAGAATCTGAGGAAGCAGGCGGAGATCATCCCCCAGCTGATGGCCGAGTGTGAGGGCATCTCCGGAAAACTACAGGTAAAAAAAACACTCGCTTACTGCTGCGTGCTCTGACTGGCTCTGACGCCAAGGACAAAAGCGCATACACGAGGGCTGCAAGGTTAATCGCTCTCAGGTTGAAATGGCAAGCTGAATGGCCGCAATCATTTTATCATATTTGGTTAAACTGCCGGGCCATTGAAAGAGTTCAGCCCAAACAATGTGGTCTGCTGACTTCCTGAATATACCAAATGACCTGGTTATTCCATCAATGCGTTTTTTTTTTTTTTTTTCTTCGCCGATGTCACAGTCGTATGCTTTACGGCGACAATGCCAGAATTCATTAGACTCAAATTATTAAAGAGTGGTTGTGGTGAATGAAAAGCTCAAAACGGCAGAGGAAAAGTTTTGCGTCATGTCGTTCTGGGTTTTGGGTATTCGCAAACTGCTTTTTGGGATTCTGAATGTGTGGTAAATAAGTTCATATCGGGCGATGTAACAAATGTAGCTGCATGTTTTTCATGATTATAAAGGAAATCAACGTTTGTCCAATCAGAGTACTGTGTTTTGAATACTCAGAATTTTTAAAGCAGTACTAAGTAACGTGTTTACCTTAATAAATCCTTTCCGTAGTCCCTCTGGGGTAATCTAAGTGTTAATGGGATGATTGGGGGGTCTTTCATCTCCCCCTGGTCAAGTTGCAACCATGCTTGCAACTTGACTGCCACCGGGGCGGAGCAAGCAATACACACTAATGGAATCACGGAGAAGAAGCTAACAGGCTAACGGGCAAAGCTAACTGCGGGCTAGCGCCACTTTAAACAGTATTTACAGCCAAGTTTGAGTGAAAAAAATTATTTCCATTGTATAACTGGATGTACAACACCCCTCTCTCCCTTCACCTTTTCTGTCAGCGTAGTATTTACTCTCCAAGACATTTAATAAGTTAAAAAACCGCAACTTGCAGTTGCGCTTATGGCCTCTAGGGGCAAGAGTTACTTAGTACTGCTTTAAAGTAACGGGTTACAATATACATTTTCAGTATTCAGTAACTAAATACAATTTCAATGTATTCTCCCCAACACTGCAAATTACAGAGGAAAACATGTAAATACAAATAGTTGAAAATCTTTTACTTCATTCATTTTACAGTGGGCGTCCCGGATTGTTTGCGTGGTAATTTTGGGTGTCCCGGCCTGAAAGGTTTGGGAACTCTGAGCTAGTTTTCAGCTGTTTTCCCTGGGTATCGTGCCAATGAAATGAAATCAGTATGTGACCCCTTTTTCGGTGGCAACTTGTTTTGGGGGAGGGGCCAGGAAATGTATTTAATTTGTTTTGAACATAAAAAAGAAATGAACAAACAATTAAGAGGAAGGAAACTGGGTATAGCACTACACTCAACAGCACAGTAATGGCATGGTAATAGGATAGAAATGGCCACTAATCAGACCTGGGGGGGATGCATTATCCCTTGTTTTTACCAGTTACGTAAAAACCTCTACACTTATGCTCTGAAATGCATGTGACTTTTGTATTCGATTAGCACTATGTTACAGTCATTGCATACGGGAGGCTGCACTGTGCTCACTGTAACCACACGAGGCACAGCTTTCAAAATGAGAGTCGCATGTCCCCTTCTGCTCACTCTGCTGTAGGGGCTGTCAGCATCACGTGGCTCTGAAATCTCATTGCACTTGTGTCTCGTCTCTAATAATAATAATAATCATAGTAATAATAAAGGCTCGTCCCATTGCAGCCGCGTGTGGATTATTGCCTGTTTTGAAAAAGTATTCTCTGCTTTATCTCACCAGCCATTGGAGACTGTCCAGCGCTCTGTCCAGGCTTATTAGCGCGGCGATGCTCGTGATAAAAGGCGCTTTCAGAGCGAGCAGCTTACAAATACACGCGCACACACATCGCCCACAGTGTGTAGGCCAATAAACAACAGTGAAGCAAATATGAAAGGAAAGAAATGCCTTGGGTCTCCATTAGGTTTTTTATTGCTTTTCTATTATATAATGTTTTGAACCGAGCTTTTCACTGCGTCGCCATATTTTCAGTTTTTGTGTCGCTGAATGAAAAGAAATCGAGCGGCCAAGCAATTTATTTCATCAGAAGTGCCACCATTTTATTTATTTAATTTGAATTGGAGATGGACCAGTCAAGATGGACTTGTCTGAATTGAAAGTTGCCATACTGTAGAAATGTGTCATTTGGGGAGAACTAACAAACTAAAAGCAATGTTAAAAAGTAGAGAAAAGAGCCGTGGTACAGCTGGTAAATGAATACATCTAGCGCATTGAGTTGTCTTGTGTTACATTTTAAAATCTTTATTAGTTTATAAATCTGTACACCATCTCGAGCTCTGGTACATTATTTTTGCTCGTAAAAGAAGCCTAACCCTCCAGATGTCAAAACAAATGACGGTATTGCTCATAAGGGGTGTCAAATGTAAGAGGTTGCATATTTGTTGACACAATGGTGTAAAAAGTAAACAAGAGACAGGATACAACTGTATACTGTGTCTAACATGCAGTGATATAGTCTTCAAATAGATTTATGTGAACAATAACTGCAGTATGTTGCGTTTTAAAATCATCATCATCAGGCCCTTTTTTCATCTCTGTTCTGCATTGTTCTCTGCTGTAGCTGGTCTGTGCTGTTGGGTGCCTACATTTCGTTGGTAAAGTTGAGACTGGACATGAATTAACCAGTTGGTGTTTGGTATCACACTGACTGCGGCACCACACTCACTTCCCCAAAACTGCTCAATCTGGCATTTTACATAATCCCTGCGCTTGGAGTGTCAAAAAATGTGTGTTACGCCAACATTTTTGATGATGTACCCATTGCTAATAGCTGTAGCACAGAGAAATATACCCAAAACTCGCACAATAATCCTCCTGTAAGTATATCATTGTGAATTGGGACAAATGACGATGTGCTCAATACTGCTGTTAACCTTACCAATTCCAGGCACTAAAATGCTATGTAATTTTTTTGCATTAAGTCTTTTTGCTTTGACAAAATTCAAGCGCACTAATCCAGGTCATCAGTGCCATTTTAACCCGTCCAAACCATGTCTTAAAAATTGCTCAAATTCAGTGGATACCTGTCTTATCTGAAATCCATGTCTTAAATGCCTTTTGCATAGACTGTAAAAAATATTCTGAGATGACAGCTGCATTAAATTGGGTGAAAGCGTCTCTATATTCACGCCCTTCTCCTGCACCCACATGTTTTTAAACTCTCTGCTAAACCTGACTCTCCGGCTGCTGCGGTGACTGTTCAGCATTATTGCCGGAGTCTGTCAGCAGCGCATTAGACGCTCCTTTCCCGTCTCTTTGACTCACTCAAGCTGTCACACATGAACGGCCCGTCGAACCAACGAGCCGCAGCCACTAAACTAACAATGACATAACTCGAGTGCAAACGTCAGAAGGGCAGTCTGTCTTTTGTTTTACAAGGCTAGTTTAATAGTAGTCATTCTCAACTGGTGGTGGGTGAGGGTTGTCAACATAATCGCTCCAAAAATCAAAACTAGATACTCATTACTGAGATTATGACAGGAAAATGTGGCTTGTGCAAATAATCCACTTCTCTCAAATACCATTACCATCCTGAACATGACACTTGTTATTTGATAATACTAGTTACTAGTAAAAACAATGGCCATATGCGTTGGTAACTTGGCAAAGAAATGCGAGTTGGTTTCAGCCACATGGAGCAACAGCTTGTTTTTGCCAGCGTTTGCAATGACTCACATTCACAGGGACAATTGTCGTTGGATTTAGCTGTTTTGTTTTTCCATATAAATGTTGTTCAGTCAGAAACTAGGATTAGAGATGTTTTTTCGTGTTTTTTTTTACGTTTACATGTTTCAGCTGGTGCAAAGGTAAAGCAAAAACATCTGATTCTAGTGTCTGACTGAACACAATGAACATTAGTAAGATAAAGCTGTTTTTTATCAATTATCTACTGCATTTTTATGGGGACAGTGACTCAGATGGTAGAGTGAGTTATCTTAGTCTGCACCAGTGGAAACTATGGGATTTGAACCGTGGATATTGACGTTGTGTCCTTGGCCAAGACACTTGTTACCTTCGTGCCTGAGTGAGTTGGTGAGTAAGTGAGCAGCAGACGCAACGCCATCTTTCGATCAAGCTTTTGAACGTGTTCTAAATAGTTTAGCTCAAAAGTTTACAGCGGGTACATCACACGTCATCTGATACGATGATACGATTGGCTATGGCTACGTGCAGATGCATGATAGACATTTGTAGCGCCCAATAAACCGCTATGGACAATCGTAAACCACACCTCTCCTACGAGAAAATGAATTGGTGGTCCCCAGACTAAATATCATTTGTGATTTTAGTCTGGCGTTAGCCAGGCTAGGTCAGAGGGGCCAATGCTACAGACTGGCAGCCATCACACAATAGTAGCCTACCACTATCGAGTGTGGAGTGAATGGTGACTACAGTGTAGCGCTTTGAGAAACTCAAGCCTGCAAAGTATACTAAGAGCGTATTTGATTATTATTAGATTTTAACTGCCTGTCTGATCTGCTTGCTCCATACCCCAAAAGCACTTGCTTAAACCATCATTGGGAACTAAAACAAATCCCATTTATAGCCATTAAACTGACCTACTGTGAATTATCACCTGTTTAAGCTGCCCTACTGTATTAGAAACCTTGTGTCTATCATAGTGAAGTATAGCATGGTATTGTGTGTGTTGTGGATTTGGTCACTGCGGCTCTATTTTTACCCATTGCCCCACATGGATCAGGTTTGGGAGTCAGCTGGAGACTCTTTTAGCGCACTCCTATTTTAAAGCCGGTGCCTTCGCTGCGATCTTCGGCATTAATGTGTCACTTCTGTCGCAAGCTTGTCTCCAAACCCACGCCCACCTCCACAGCATGCCAACTATTACTGCTGCTAGAGAAGGAGAGCTGGGAGCAGCAATTTTGTTGTATCTTGATGAGTTTAAGGGTAGCTTAAGAGTTGGTGTTTATGTTTATTTGGTAGGGACAGTGCAAGTTAATGAACAAGCCACACCGGATTGTAGCCTTGGGCTAATTTCCATCCGTCGTCCCCCATGCGCACTCTCAAACACACTCTCATTCATCCTGGCCTATTGTACATGTTTTTAGTGGTAGGGGAAACCGGAGTACCCGGAGGAAACCTACGCAGACACGGGGAGAACATGCAAACTCCACACAGAAAGGCCCCGGCCTTGGTGGGAATCGAACCCGGACCTTCTTGCTGTGAAGCACAAGCGCTAACCACTGTACTACCGTACAGTGTTGGCATAACAGAGAGTGTGGATTATTTTTGTGTGTCTTTTTATGATTTGGGCCTTATTATGTAATGATAAATTTGCCTTTGTCTGTTGTAAAGTTTGTTTCTAAGTTGGGCTGAATATTCAACGTGCAACATGTTCAGTATAGCACTGACTAATAAGAAAACGGTAAACTTCCTGCATTTCCAGCTGACCTAGCATTCATCATCTTGTACTTTTTCAGAACATGTTTGCTGAGGTCTTAACTACAAGGTTAGCAGGTTTTATATATAAGACAACCCAATGGAAGAGGAATATTTTGTTGTTTACAAGAACAATTAGTTTGCTCATTGTGGCCATTCAAATTGTGACTGTGTCAAATCATGGATCTTAATTAGGTTCAGTATAGTTGTCTCAAATCATGGCCGTGTCTGTAGAGACTGGGTCAAAATCACTACGTTTTCTGGGATTCCTGGCACATTTCAATAATAAACCAATGATTCCAAAATATAAAGTAGTTAACGATACAAATAACTGTATCCGTTCTTAGTCCTGGCAAAGTTTTACATTTTAAATTGGTAACCCTAGCCCAGAGCAGTGGGGGAATAAGACCTGGAGGAGGCTCGTTTAACGTTTTAATCCACTTTAATTTATTCAGTCCATGAATAATAATGAAATGTTTGACTCCAAAATCTGCAATTAGCCCAGCTTCAAGTGTAAGAACCCAGTGTTGAAAAAAAAAGCTGCCTTAATGCCCTCAAATTCAAGTATTGGAGGTGTATTTGCAATACACATTGAAAGGTTTGGGTAGCAGTGGGGTGACAGTCTCCAGCAGAGATTGTGTCAACGCCATGAATAATACAAAACGTCTTCAAAACACACGATTAAGAAGTGTCTAAATAATTAAGACCACTGTTGCAAAAATTACAAGTGACGTTTTTATTTATGAATGCAGACGTCGAGTAATTATTTATTTAGAACGGCACTGAACTGCTCTTGTCCTTTTGATTCCCTACAAAAAAGAGACAACTTGATCTTAAAACCAAACGTCCTGAAGTTATTCCATCAATGGACTCCTTCTTCCCTGATGGCACGGGCATATTCCAAGCTTGTCTCCATTATGCTTTGACTTCCGGTCAAGGTATAAACTAGAATATTTAAGTTTCACTATCTATCTAATTTTTTGTATCTGTTTTTTTTCTTTTTTCTTTTAGGCCGCAGAGTCCAAGAATAAGGAGCTGGAGGGCCGGGTACACGTGATGCAGCTGGACATTGACGAGAGCCAGCAGAAACAGGGCAACATGAAGGGCGAGCTCAAGAACTTCATGGATATTTTAGACGGAAAGATCGACGAACTGCACGAATTTAGACAGAAGCTTTCCAAACTAGGCGTGGACAACTAACTCGCTCACAATCCCCCTACTGCGACGTGAGGTACTACTCTTCAGGGAGGAAATGTGCGGCACTGCTCCCCCTAAAGGTGACTCCGTTGACTGCAGCTGCTAATAACACCACCGTATAAGACGATTTGTCAATGGGGGGAGGAGCGGTGGCATGTTTCAACTAAAACAATGGCTTCTGGCTTTTCGAAGTCACTTTGAGCTTACTGTTAAGTGGTGGTGGGTTTCTATACTGTTTTTCTGACGTGTCCCGCCATAGATGACAAAGCAAGGGGTCTAAAAAGGGCTATCACCTACAAAAAGCATCACCCAATCAGCGTGGGAGAGAGAGAGTTGGTCCCGCCCTCCTTTTTGTCACCCCTTGTCAATCTCAGGTGTGTTAATATTCACTGTTAATATGCATATTAATATATAGAGAAATACAGAAAACGGCCATTACACAAAGTGCCTCCAAGTAGGAACTGTTCCCACTTGGCGAGGAAATCTGGCCAAGCGACGAGTTTTGCCATAACTTTAAAAGCAAATATCTTCATTGCTCTCCCATTTCTAAAGATGGTTTTCATGTAACATTCTTGGAGGTCAAAACATCAGCGAGCACCATTGTAAACGCTTGCTGGGGAGGCTAGCAGGATAACGGTCCAACACAAGGCGCTGTTACAGTATTTCAAGGCAAACACAAGGAGTTGTCAGGCATCTAAAACACAGATCTGGGGGGGGGGTAAATTATATTTTTCACACACACATAGATTTTATTTGACAACAGTAAAGCAATGCTCACTTTAATAAGAAAAAGATGTTCTTTCTTATTAAAGTGAGAAAAAACATGATGAACCAAACATCCATGATGTTTGGTTCATCATGGATGTCAGATTGGACACACATAATAAGTGAAAGTCAGTCAAAATAAATCACTATAGTAAGTACACAGCATATAAGCCGAATCATCAACGTAAACAAAAACATCACAATAATAAGTAGCCTACAGCCTCATATTAGTTTACATTCTTGAGTCCTTGAGTAAAATGGACAATCACAATATGGCCACCAGAGCTGGCCATTAGTTCTGATGGATTACCATGGCAACGTCCTATCTAGAGTTTTATTATAGGTCTGTGGTCTAAAAACACTGATGTGCTGGCCTTCAAGGAACGTCAATGAAAACTATCTATAGTGGCACAAATGTCCTCAAATCGTTCAGTTGGTTTTGGTAATGGGATTTTATTTTTTGTTGCAATTTTGTTTCTACAGTAACAGAGAAACAAGCCATCCAAAAATTATGAATTATGAAGTTATCGCTCCTGTGGTGTTTACGATAGTGTTTGAATAAATGTCTGTGTGTGAAATCTGTGTGAAAAATAATTTTATTTTTTTCTGTGGTGGTGGGAACTTGGACTGTGGTGCTGCTCATTCACTGGGATCATGGGACATTTGAAAAATAAGCATTTTGTTTTTTCAAATGTCATTTTGGGTTCTGTTTTTGACACATTTATTTATTTTGGTGCCTCTGAAGAAGTCTGTTTTGGATCTCTTACCTGCTGTTTCCATAACTGTACAAAAAGTATATACCAAATGGAGTATGAAGAGAACTGTGAGTGTTTTGCAAATCAATGTACTATTAAATTAGGCTGGGATTTCTCAATGAGTGGTTATACTGTCGTTTTACACTTTGCACCATAACACTATTTTGCAAATGATCAAGTAAACAAATGGATGACCTTCCTGATCCTGTGCCCTCGCCTCTTGATCAAGGCTTGAGGCAGTGGTTGAATGAAATGGCAAACTTCAACCAAAACCTTTATTTGAATGTGAATAAGGCACATGACTTCTGGCCGAGACAATCTTTAGAAGTTTCCCAACAATATCCCCATCCCTGAGTGAATCACTCTTTTACAAACAAAAACGGCAGAGCTTCTTATGCTTTGACGAAACTTGCATGACCATGAGACTGGAGAGTTCATGATGAGATTTACTTCCTCACCTCACAGAGAAAGCAAATGTTTTTAGTTTCCTTTCAATACTTTACAATACTAAAGTTGTTCACATTTCAAACTCCCCACTTCTTTACTAGGATAGGTTTTTGAGCATGTTTCACCACAACTGTAAAAGAACTATTAACCTGCTAGTTCATTATTGCTAAAAGTGTCTATAATTTGATGCAGAGTCTTTTTTTCCCCAAACACATGCTTTAACACGTACTGAATGGGGAAAAGGAAACATTTTTTTCACTGCAAATACAGTGAA
The DNA here is from genome assembly GCA_007210695.1 of Neogobius melanostomus. Classification (NCBI taxonomy): domain Eukaryota; kingdom Metazoa; phylum Chordata; class Actinopteri; order Gobiiformes; family Gobiidae; genus Neogobius; species Neogobius melanostomus. Next base: position 3,541,757 of record VHKM01000277.1, on the reverse strand, counting down.
AAAACGCACTGATTTAAACCCATAGGGCCATAGAGGCAATAAGAATATGTTTCATAAAAATATAGATGACCCTTTCTCCGTTACCAGTTACTTAATGACATTATAGCCTTTGTTTTATGGCCTGTTGTTTGAAAAGATCCTTTACAACCACAGAATTTGAGTTAATCCCAGCCCAGACTATTGTGACAGACTGTATTCCCTGTTAAAATTATGTCTTTCCGTTTTGGTTTGTCATGAAATATCTATGAAGCGACTTTTGCTTCTTGTTCTTTGTTTTGTTTTGACCCCATTGTTGAAACCCATGGACGACAACCTTTTTGAACAAATGCCTCCTGTGCACTTCTGTGTGTCCTCGATATTGTAAAATAATGCTGTTAAATCTATAGTTTAATAATAATGATCCGGTGTCGTTTTTTATTCATTTGTTACGCTGTGCTAAAAACCCATTTCAACAGACCGTAGTGCTGAAGAGACTTTGAGTTATTTTGCATTTTGGGAAATGTAGGAGGGTTGAGATGCTCCACCACCGCACACCTCCTTAATGTGGAATTATATAACACACAGGAATACGTTTGTGAAGAAAATCCAGACTTTACTGACTTTAGTTTCTAGAGTTAAGATGACCCCGCTCTGTAAAAGTTTCTGAATTTATTTGGTTTTCAAGATTTGCACTGCGACCAATATCCCCAACAATTGAGAAAATAATTTACGCAACTTTGAGTTCTGTTATGATACACATTTACAAAGGCACTAGTGATATAGTATGGAAGTATACAACCCTGTGAACTGCTAACCTAACGTGGTGGGGTGGTTTGAGCGCCCGAATGATCCTAGGAGCTATGTTGTCTGGGGCATTATGCTCCTGGTAGGGTCTCCCATGGCAAACAAGTCTTAGGTGACGGGTCAGACGAAGAGCAGTTCAGAAGACTTCTATGGACAGTATCGGATCAAGGACCATGACGTCGCCCGGTATGGCGCAACTGGGGCCCCACCCTGGAGCCAGGCCTGGGGTTGGGGCTCGATTGCGAGCGCCTGGTGGTTGGGCCTCTGCCCACGGGGCCCGGACGGGCACAGTCCGAAAGGACGACGTGGGCCCGCCCTCCTGTGGACCCACCACCCGTAGAGGGATCCGTTGGGGTAAGGTGCAGAGAGGACTGGGTGGCAGTCAAAGGCAGGTGCCTCGACGACCTGGTCCGCGTGCGCAGCTTCTGGTGTTCGGGACATGGAACGTCACCTCGCTGGGGGGAAGGAGCCTGAGCTTGTGCGGGAGGTTGAGAGATATAGATATAGTCGGGCTCACCTCCACGCACAGCCTGGGTTCCGGATCCCAACTCCGGGAGAGAGGCTGGACGCTCCATTTTTCTGGAGGTGCCCGCGGGGAGAGAAGGGGGGTAGGGGTGGGTTTGCTTGTGGCCCCCCAGCTCAGCCGCCACGTGTTGGAGTTCACCCCGGTGAATGAGAGGGTCGCGTCCCTACGCCTTCGGGTCGGGGACAGGTTTCTCACCGTTGTCTCGGCCTACGGGCATCGGTGCAGAGTACCCGGCCTTCTTGGAGTCCCTGGGAGGGGTACTAAACGGTGCTCCGACTGGGGACTCCATTGTTCTACTGGGGGACTTCAACGCTCATATTTACTCAAGTAAGAGTAACATTACTTTGAAATAAATTTACTCAAGTACAAGTAAAAAGTAGTGACCCAAACACGTAAAAGTAAAAAAAAGTATTTGAATACTGTGAGTAACTGAGTGTAAAAGTCCGATTTATTTACTATGATGCCATAAATGGTGTGAACCAAAACATAAAATCCTGTGGAAATTGTGATATTTACAAAGAAAATTCCAAGAAAATGGCAGAACATACAGAAAAACAAAATAATTCTTAAGAACAATGAACTGATACTTGCAACCTAAAACTAAACGATAGATTAACGTTCCCAAAACTTAACAGACAACTTGGTGCCAGGCCAAAGCAAAGACAACATGCAAATAACCGCACACACATGCCCCCTCCCTAACCACGCCCCCATCGTTCTGCGTCTGCCTCAACACGTTTCCTCAGCCCCGCCCCCGGTCAATGGCCGGTCGTCCTTCCCCTCCCCAAGAAAAAATTCCGCACATGACCTCGTGTGCTGTATATTTCCCCATGTCTTGATGTTTCTATATGTGCTTTGCCTTAACGTAACCTCATTATAATTTCGCATATCTTCTTTTGTAAGGCGCATTGAGTTGCCTTGTGTAGTGGAAAAAGTAACACTTACTAAAGTATTGTATGATAAAACTACTCGAAGAAGTAGGCCTAAATAGTAGGCCTAAAATTTCTTCAAAAAGTTACTCAAGCACATTAAAGATAAAAAATAGAATATTCTTAACTAATTATTGGATATACGTAGTTGTTGGAATGTAATATTTTTCTTGTATGTTCGTGTTCACTGTCAGATCTGGATACTTCTGCATTGTGAATCTGTGATCCACTGGCCTTATTCTGATGAAGTAACGTGCTGAATGAAAAAGAAAACGGAGCGAGCAACCTGTGGAAGAGCGAGGGCACTGTGAGCCGAAAACAGCGCGCTGAAATGCAAATACCGGGCATATGAAGGGACATAAGCCTCTGTCATAGTCTTTGCGCTCTCAATTTACCGATCAATCTACGTTCCCACCCTCACCTATGGTCATGAGATCTGGGTAATGACCGAAAGGACAAGATCGCGAATACAAGCGGCCGAAATGAGTTTCCTTCACAGGGTAGCTGGGCGCACCCTTCGAGATCAGGTGAGGAGCTCAGTTACCCGGGAGGAGCTCAGAGTAGAGTCGCTGCTCCTTGACGTCGAAAGGAGCCAGCTGAGGTGCTAGGGCATCTGTTTCGGATGCCTCCTGGTCGCCTCCCTCGGGAGGTGCTCCAGGCATGTCCTATTGGGAGGAGGCCTCATGGAAGCCCCAGGACACGCTGGTGGGACTATGTCTCCGAGCTGGCCTGGTGTCGCCTCGGGGTCCCCCAGAACAGCTGGAGGAGGTGTGCGTGGATCGGGAAGTCTGGACATCTCTGCTGAGACTGCTGCCTCCGCGTCCCGACCCCGGATAAAGCGGAAGAAGATGGATGGATGGATGGATGGATGGATGGATGGATGGAAGTATACAGTATGACACTCATGTACCATTATTCTCAATAACAAACACATTACGAGACTAACTAAACGTAGAGGTCCCAGTTTGATGAAAGGTATTGCAGAATAGTGCACTGCGAAACTTGGAACAAATGTTGTCAAACTGGACATTCTTTTATGAGGTGAAATACCTCACTATCAGCTCCATTGCGTTTATTATATAATTATCTTTTTTAGATTTCATACTTCTCGACTTGAGGTATGTATGACGCAAAAGCTACAGCCACCTGTTATTGCATCAGTCAATAATATCAGCTTGAACATGAAAAACTACTTTGTCTTCTAAAATCAAAAACTTGTGAACGTTGACATTAGAACAAAAGTAACTTGTTTGGTGTATGGAGCTGACCACCTACTCTCCTTACTTGTCACAAAGTTAATAAACCACAAATAAAATAAATAAATCATAAGCATTTGTAGAGCAACTTGACATGCACAAAACCTTAGTCCCTTACTGAACTCCACATGAAAACAAAGAAAGTGGTCAGGATGTGAATATTTTTCGTCCAGAGATCGCTTTCACTGTGATTGCACCAGCTGCTCCGAGGACACTCCTGCTGCTACTGAGAAGGTCAAGGAGGGAAAAAATAAATAAATCATTCACTTTTTATTGTTCTAAAAAATTTCTAATATCACATTTCAAATCACAACTGCTCCTTTAAAACTCGTCTCGATGCCCTCCGAGCTGACATCTTGACATCTTTGTGACGAGTTGGTGATGCATGAGGGGAAAAAAGTGATAAACTGTGTGGGTAAAAACACTGGACTTGTCTGTCTAGTCCAAGACAACGATGACAGCAATGACCAATTGTCTTGCAAATTTCAACACAATTCACAGGACGCCAATGAAAATGAGGACATTGCTTAAAAGTGCATTATGTAACTTTTCATCATAGGAAAAACAAGTTAAAGAGGGGGTATTATGCTTTTTTCAATCACATAGCACCAGTCTATAGCATACTACAATGATGACGTAACCTTCTGTTGGTCTGTATATGCAGTAAATTAAAATAACTGCCTTGAATAAAATTGCTCTCTCAAAATGGCTGTGCTGAACGTCTTGAAATAGGCCTCTGTCTCTTTAAGAAGCTTTCCGACACGCCCCCTTCAGCACACTGCTGTGGCATTTAAACAACACTCCTGTGCGGGGAGGGGGCTCTGCTGAGCTGAGGAGCAGTGGTTGGTGGCTTGGCTGGTGACAAAAGGCCCAGAGGCGTCTCCAGGAGGTGGGGGCGTTCCTAGGAGGGCTGAGGCATAGCTACACCTAAAATGGCTGCCGTTTTTTACTGATTATTCAAAAATATGTGAATGAGCCAAGGCAACACTACAGGCATGTGTTTAATGAGGGAATGACATAATAACATGATATAAAGCTTGAAAAAGTCGATTTTACATAATACCCCCCCTTTAATATTAGTATGTATTTGACCTTTCATTGAGCTGTGTGGGTGTTGCTGTATGGGATCGCAGAACGCTGTCACCCTGGAAACACCGTTAAGACGATCTGACCGTCCGCCATGACGCCTCCTGAGAGCTCACCTTTTTAATTTACAGCGGGTTATTGTTGGGCAATTAAATTGACCCAGTGACACAATTACACTTGGGGCTTTTGCAGTCATTTATTTTGATTAGCGCGAATTATATTTTTGATTAGGCAATTAAAACACTTTGAACATAAACAATGTGTGAGAGCACTATGGCTTGAGATTAGAAAACGGGCCTGGAAAATTCATCACTTGAAGTTGAAACAAGAGAAAAGTCGCATGTATCATTTTATGCATTTACTTATTTGCCATATTATTGTTATTCCCTCATAAAACAATCGGCATGAAGATTGGTTTTATTTCATTAGTGTATTTCGTTTTTTGAGTTATCTGGTAATATTCAACTTAAAGGTGGCTAATTTTCTCTAGGAAATCCTTACCCTTTTATCTGACTGTTTTTGAATTATTAATTGACAGAAATGGTCAATCAAATGTATTTACTCTGCACATTTAAAAGCAGGTTGACCAAAATGCTTCACACATTTCACAACACAATTACAAACAACGGTGCACTGAAAGCTCCGAGAGTGGCCATGGACTTGCTTGGTCAATGTTAGCAGCCAACAAGTAAAAGTAAGTCTTATACATTATTTAAAAAGCTCAAGTGACTGCAGCTCTGATGTGGAGAGACAGGCTGCAACAAACAAAGCCCTGTCACTTCTGCTCAGCTCAGCACCTCCAGCAGCAGCAGCAGCAGGTCAGCCGGCCTCAGGGCTGTGGGAAATGTGAAGCTGAAGAAGCGCACACAGGTTAGCAGCGCCAGTGAGATATTAATAAGCAGACCTCAAATTCTTAAAATCAACCATGAAATGGAGTGGAAAGCTGGTGAAGAGCAGCTCTCCTGACTCAAAACCGCTTTCACCCTAAAGCTAGTCAAATATTGTTTTAATCTAGTGCTTCATTCCAGTCCACACGTCTTCTGCTTCCAACAATAAGACATTGGGGCTCAATTGCTTATCGCCAGTATTATGCACATCTGCACAAGTTGTTTTTGGCAAACTGAGGTTTTTCTTTGACTGTGCCCTCAATCCAATTAGAAGACTTTTACAACCAACTAGTACAGGTAATCTTTATGAATGGTTTCCCCCTTTTCCTGAAAATCTTAAAATATGACTCACAAGGCTGCGGGGTAGGAAAAAAAAAATACAGTATGAGATAATTGTGTCCAAAAAGTACAAATGTGAATTACGGGATTATTAATTTGGATGCATATCAGTAGCGTCAGTGTTTATGTGAATTGTCCTTTGATTATAGTCTCAGAAGCGGCCCCTGATTGCAGCCTCTTGTATTGTTTGTAGCTGACTCATGCCTTTTGTTTTTTGGTTGAAAAAAATAAGGATGATTCAGGCTCTTCTCACACAATACATTTTTTCTTCTCCATTGTTCAGAGAGTTTTCATGGAACAGGCGTATCCCTCCATACAACTGTGAAATGTTATTTTTAAGTGAAATGCATACTTTAATTGTTGAGAGGATAATACCGCACCTATATGTGTCACAAACAACTCACCCAGGAGAGCTTGAAACAAAACTTTGATAACATGATGTAGCACTAATAAACTAATATCACTTTAAGCACTGTCATAATCCCATTCATTTGTCATTTAATTTAACTTCAGTGTCCACGGTGCGATAGGCTCTGGAGTTTTTCATGTTTTGTGCATGTGTGGCTTGAAGGTATAATGCCTGTAGTATTAATCACACTTTTACACCAGTGAATTTGCAAATACAAATACTATGTACATCATTACAGGCATAACATGTGGAACTCTAGTGGCGTCCTCCGAGGATTTTAAAGTAATTTACCATATTATTGGAGTATTTAAACATGCATTTGATCTCTACTGGATGCAATCATGTTTCTCAAAATCACTTCGGATCCAGAAGACATGCTGAAGGGCCAGATTTGGCACCCGGGCCTGACATTGCCAACCACTGTTTTAAAAGCTAAGAGACTTAGAATAAGGAAGAATTCAGTGTTCCAACGAACTGGGACTTGCTCATCAAAACCCGCACCCTTCTGGACTGAGAGTCAGAACAGAAAGGATGAATAAAAGACACTCGTTTGGCTTCTGTTGCTACGCTGTGACATCACCAGCATCTTTAAAACACAACAAATGCCGACAATCATTGGCAGGGTGAGTCGGGGCGCGGAAGCTTTGAATGAGCGATCTCCCCGAGTTTTGAAACGGGTATGTGGAACCATCAATAGGTTCTGCGCAGTCGATCTCAAGCTCCGGGTCGGGCTGTAGGGCTTTTTATGAGGTCAACAATGTAAGAAGGAGCTTGACCATGTAGGGTTTCGAAATGTTAGCACCAAGATTTGAAATTGAACACGAAATTCAACAGGGAGCCAGTGAAGAGGTTTTAACACAGGAGTGATATGGGCCCATCCTGTTGGTGCTGGTTAAAAGTCCTGCGGCTGAGTTTTGGACTGACTGCAACCGAGCCAGCTCTTTTTTGTTGAGACACGTGAAGAGGCTGTTGCAGTAGTCCAGGCGTGAGGACACAAATGCGTGAATAATCATTTCAAGCTCTTCTCTGCACGTCCTGGACCTGAGCTTGGCGATGTTACGCAACTGAAGTGACAAAAACACAAGGAAAAAATATCCGTTTTGATGAGTTTAGTGGGTTAGGGTTAGCTTAAAAATGAAGCGTTACACTGGACTAATAGGCTGTAACCTTTTAGATTTGGGTAAAGCTGAACTGGTGAAAACACACTTGGTTAACCTGGAATCTGAAGGGAAAATTGATTGGTTATTCTATGCCAGATGCCATTACGCACTCAGCCCTCCAGAGGAATTGTACCCTCTACTCCATTTTCTACAAACACACTAGTCTAGTTCATTGTCAACATGAACTGATGTGACACCTAGAGTCATGTGTTCCTTTTTCGCTGTTATTCCCAGTCATTTTATCCCCTCTCTACGATGTACAGTATCTGGGGCTTTCCTCGGTGTTGTGCCGCTGTAGCTCGTCGTGCCACCGGCACTGAGTGGGCGAGACTGAGAGAGGGAGAAAGAGAGAAAGGGAGGAAGAGGGTGTAGTAGAGAGGAGCGTGGGCAGATAAATAAAGATAGATGGATTGATATTTACATAGACATATAGATAGGTACATAGGTACATATAGATATACAGATTCATAGATACATATAGTAGATCGATAGAGATGGAGACAGAATGAGACTGCGGCCCGCTCTGAGTAACATCATTATAGAAACTATGCCACAGAGACACAGGGAGAGAACGTGAGAGCGGGGATACAGAGACTGGGGGGACTGTGGCCGTGACAGGCTGCACAAGGCTCCCCGTTGTTGCTATGGAAACGGGAATCTCGCGCGGGCGGCGGAGGTTCAGATCAGGTTCGCCCACGCGCCCGCGGTGAGAGATACCTGGGCTCTACCGGAAACAAGAGAGACCACTGTGCTGCAGAAGAAGGGATGTTTTGCCAAATAGAACAATGTGCCATCTCAGTGTTTGTAGCCTAATTATTTTTGAATAGGCTACAGAACAACAGTCAGAGCATCCCACAGGGCCCCCCTTTAATAATGTTTTGCTGTATTAAAAATAATGTGCATGGTTTTACTGTCAAACATTGCATATACTACAGATTTAAAGTAGTACATTTGAACAAATATTATGTATTTCCTTTAAAAATGTATTTTCCTTTGTACTATTGAAGAGAAGGTTTAAGGTCCCCCGTGGAGTACCCCCTGCAGTGGGGCCCTGGGCCCAACTTTGGGGACGCTGGGCTATCTCTGGTATGACAAAAAATATATCAGCAAATAATAAGGGAGATAGCGAATCACATTTACTTGCTTTAAGTGATTGGTCAAGTATCTTTAAAATGCTTTAAAGATACTTGAGCAATAATGGGCAGGGTAGTCTCTGGACAGCAAGTACAGAATGTTGTATTATTGTATTTTTGTATGGTCAAGAGCTTTGGTTGCCCTGTGAAATTGAACCTTCAGCCACCTGCATCAAAGCTGTGGTTGAATAGTGGTCAGTTTAGTGGACCGTGAGAGTCCTTTTTAGTGTCCCTTTTAGTGCTCTAGTTTCCCAATCAACCTAAAAAATAAAAAAAAGTCAGTAAACTACTCCTAAAGCAAGGTACTCCTGACGAAGATGCTGGTTCAGATCTGAAGAGTTGCTCCGGTGCACCTGACAGATTGATCTAACAGATCCAACCTCCTTATGTCTGGAAAAAAAATTCTTGTGTGAAGCAAATAATAATAATATTACAAAAATCCTAAAACAAAGAATATATTCTGAGATGTATGTCCAATAATCTAGCGATTGTTCTGTATGTTCTAAAGTGAGTCATTAGTAAGTGCGTCATGTTCATCAGCAAAACCACATCTAAAAGACAATTAAACACGACAATTAAAAGAAAACAAGCATGAAGGCTACATTTTTCTTAATTTATTCAATAAAAATTGCCTTCAAGACTCTTAAATTAAATGTTACAAAGACAAGCTTGTAAATATTTGGGTGCTAGTAACTTCATTTACTTTGTAAAACATGACTGCATTATGGCGACACTGAAGAGGTGAGAAGTGTTTATCATGGAATTATTATGCAAGAAATGTACAGAGAAAAGTAGCGGGTGACGAATGAATGTTTGACTCAAGTTTACATGGGCTTCAGCTCAACATAGTCTTTTCTAATGTCTTCCTCCTTTGAGCCTTGCATTTTCAACTGCATTGTCTGCTTTGATTGAAAAGTGTTGAAAAGAAAAGGGCCTCACAGTTATTTTTGAGGGATTTAAAGCCACACTGTTTAACATTTCACCCATTAAATAGAATTAAATTATTCAATTATGTGTGTTTTTACCAGTGAAAAATGCCGAAAAAAACATGCGTCTTTACCAGGGCTGGGACCATACACTTTTGTCACGATCTGATACGTATCACGATACTCACGGGCCGATCCAGTACATAGTGTGATACAGTAAGTACGATAAGTAATAGGTTTAAAATACGCACTGTAAATAAAAAAACATCATGTGTACAAAGTGCTTGAAAAGTGCATTAAAACAAAGTGTAACTAAATGCGGTTACTGGAAAACAAAAGAGTGCATGATAAAAATGCCTCTAAATAAGTATTGAAAGTATTGTTATACTTGATATTGCGATCCAATCCAATATTTTGTCCCAGCCCTAGTCTTTACTGTGGGCGGTTTCGCCTCTCCTCAGACCTGAGTCATACCTTCGTTGGGAACGGGACATTGCTATTGTTCATCTCCATGGAGATGTTGCTGCTTTGGTTTGACACTACAGGCAGGCAAACATGTTAGTCCAAATGCTTAATGATGACGTGTCGAGCTGGCCATTAGGAGTTTGAAATCGATGGCATGACGTTTCTGTTTTGAACACTTCAGTTGCTCTTGTGACATAGCAAAATATCAACCAGGAATGTTTTCTATAATGCCATGGGTAAATCGCTGCAACCTGGTCTCTAAGGCATGAGCGAATCTCCAAGGTTCGCTGGTCTGATAATAGAATATGATAATGTCAGGAGCCAGTATTCCTACAGCAGTTAAATGGTATTTTTATGAGAAAATCGAAAAGGAAAATCTACAAATGTCAAAACCAACTTAACAATGGCTTATAAAATGCTATAGCTACACAAACAACCCGCAACCCTCGGGATTGTGTTGTCATAGCTGCATCGAACTCTCAGTATAATGTTGAACCAATGGAGATTTTAAAATATAAAACACTTAATTTAGCGTTTACATTGAAAGCATTCAGATTCTGCAGTGTTGGATGTTGTGAAAAGATTTTTGACATAACTTCCTTTATGGTAATTTTTAAACATTAAATCCCCACACTCTGTAGAGGGCATGCACTTCCATCATCTGTATACCTCTAATATTGTTGTGTTGTCATCTGAAACAGTACAGTCACATCTCCTGGCATCTCCCATTCAAATCTGTGGCTATGAGGGGAGAGTAAAAGCGCTATAGCTATGAACTGTGTTGGGTACATTATAATACACTGCCTGACCATTAAAAAGGTTGCCACAAAAAAAGGTGTTGCATTCCTTTTCTTTTCTTTTTTTTTTACCAAAATCTTGTATTGATGATGGGAGATTGTGACCACTGCAAACAGCTTTCTCCAGCACATCCCAAAGATTCTTCAGACGGCGCCTTTTTTTGGTCCGGCAGTGTATGTTATTTACCAAGTTTAAACAACTAATCATATTTCCATTCAACAATCAAATAAACATCCAAAACAGTGCATTTGACAAGCATAAAATATGGGCAGCAAAGAAAACCTCTGTGTTTTACTAATGGTATTGATAAAGCAAAACTCACAAATTTAGCCGATTTCATTCACTTCAGATGATTTAGTAACAATAGAAAAATATGGTCTATCATTTTTGAATTGTAAATGTAATGGGATAGTTCAGTACTTTGTAAACAGGCCCAGAGTATCACCTACTATCACCAGTTTATAAAGCCTTGGGGCGATGTATCAATAGAACTGTATTTCCTTAGATTATCTCTTTTACTGCTACTTGTATATTAACGTTTAGGCATAAATTACATTGATTTTACACAAGATGCGCCGTCCACAAGCCTTCTTTCTACTTTGGGCTTTGGGCTGGCACAAAGGGTACACCAGCTTCAAACCACTAATAAAATACTGAACTATTCCCTGTTAAGGTTTAGCCTGGCTGTCCGTCTGACTTACTCCTTGTGGCGTTGAACAGTCTGGTACTGCTTCCGTTGAATGTAATTTCAAGGCGGGACTAAATGCGGCGAGTAAACAAATCAGACAAAAGCGTTTCGCTTGTTGGTTAATTTGTAGTTAGAGCTACAGCTTTTATTCTGACCCTTTTATATTGCTATTAAAGGTAATGTATGCAGCCTAAGAAAATATACAGTACATGGTTCATTCCACAGCTACTACCTACCAGCTGCTATTGCTAACATTAACGTGCATTTTAAGAGTGAAGAGATCTCTAAACACAGGCTTTAGATCAGGGCGGGCAATTCATTTTCATAAGAGGCCACATAAGAAGCCTGAAATGAGTCGGAGAGCTGCACCACCAATAACTCGAACTTATTCTGCTCAACTTTATCCTATGTATTTTGAATTGCTTATACCTATACCGTTATTTAGTAGGACAATTATTTTCTATAAATATTTAGCTAAATCAATCCAAGGACGCGCATGTGTATCGTTATTTAGGTTATTCAACTTCTTATACTTGTTAACTTCTACCACCGCACTGAAAGCAAACAGAGTTTGTGGGAAATGAAGCGATGCACTGTAGCAAGGGTCTCCAAGTAAATTTCCATGGGGGCCAAAATATATTGGGAGCGTATTGTCAGTCCAAACTCCAAAATATATATTTTTAAATTGTGAATATTGAGGAAACTTTTTTTCAATAAATAAATAATAATGATTAATAAAAACACTTATATTGCACTTTACAAGCCTGTGTCACAAGTTTCTGCTACACTGTTGTCATTATTCATTCCCTCCACACTTGGTGGTGGTAAGCTGCTATTGTAGCCACAGCCGCCCAGGGCAGACTATCCATTTCCCACGTGGCTACAATGTGTCATTTATATCCTGATCTTTCATAATGTCAGTGCCCTCTGCTGGACACGTGTGGAATTCTTTCCTTTAATTTTTATCCAAGCTTCCCCCTAGTGGCTGGAGTGAGCACTCTGGTAATTTCTTAAAAAAAAATCATAACTTGGCACAGGAATGGGCTAGAGACTTGCTTTATTTTATTTTTTTACATACTCAGGAATTTAGGCGCTACAACTTGTGGGCCAGATTTAATCATCTCGGGCCAGATGTGGCACGCGGGTCGGGGTTTGACCAGGTCTATAACATCGAGTGGACGAGGTGCACTCAGTGTAATCTTCAGATTCAAAACTGGCTGGACAGACACCCGTGGCGGATGGTGAAGATTATGTACAACACCGGTCCCTCCCCGAGTTTTTTCCTGCTATCATTGCGTGGAACAGGGGTGAGCGGAGGTGGCGGTGGGTGAGCAAGGATGTGGGGGCGCACGTTCTGGTGTTTTGATCAGGTTCCTGTGGTGTGTAGAGCCCTGCATGGCGCTCTTCAACACCAGAGCCAGCTCTCTTTTCAGCTCTGTTCTCTTTTACTCGGGAGTCGGGACATGGCCAATGTTGAACTCACAGTGGAATGAAGTTTGTAGTATGTCCTGTGATAGCTTGAAAATGCTAAATGAGTCACTGAGGCGGCCCGATGTTAATGTAAAGATGAGGAGAGAGACGGGGAAGCGCTCGCTGCAGTCAGCAACTAGCAGCACAGCACGCCTCAGTCGTCCCCGTCTTTCTAAGCTATGCTCCTGCATCCCATACACAAGCACTAGCGCACTGTTTGTTTGCACGAAGATGTCGCGCTAGTCTGTGCTAACGCGGTTGTTGCGCTTGGCGGAAGATCATGCCCAGAGAATCATACATTAGGCCTAATGCTGAGCACGTTTAATAAGCCTGAATCTTTACAGATTAAAGAAGTCACAAAGGGCAACAAAAGCATGTAGTTATTGGTCTGAGCTAAACACACCAGAGGGAAATCCAATCTCTATGGGGCAGTGCCAGAATGTCTGACTCAGTCCAGAACACATGGAGAAAGTCAGCTAACCAGGCTAATTAAGGTTACCAATACATTAACAATTTCCTCTATTTCGTCAAAAGTAAAGTCTTGTGATGTCAAGAGTGGCACTTAAATGGTTGTTATTGAGACCATCCCATCTTCAGCTGTCCCAGTCTCCGCTCTGAGCCTCCTCTTCGTCAGAATCTTCCGACACCTTCTTCATCCTCAACATGGCCGCCTTTATGCTCCTCTCCAGCTCATTGTCTGTACTGCTCTGACCTTCAGAACGACCAGGAACCATCTACAACAAATGTATAGAAAACACTTTGATGAGTATTTGTGTACAGCGTTGTGAGATCGCCCCTCAGTTTTCAGAACCTCATCTGTCCACAGCAGAGACCCACCTTCTTCAGAGTGACGCCTTGTCGAATGGCAGACATCAGGCTGTTCCTCTGGTCTCCCGCAGGGGGCGATGTCCCAGGAGCGGGGGTTTTTCTAAGCTGGATCTGTCCACGCTGCAGCGACGCCAACACCTCATCCATAGTTCCTAAAAGATTAAAGGACATTCATGAACCAAAGAGAGAGGTTATCAGTCTTCAAAGTGTTATTCTTTCAGCTAATATAACTTGACAATAGTAGAAACGCATCTATAAGATAACACACTAGACTAGAGAGATTACACTACAGGATTTTACAAGATTATTTTCCCTAGAACAATCATAAAAAATGACTGTTATACACCACTATAGTTTCCTTGCTCAAGTTACAATGATAAATTAGCTAAAGCCTATTAGCCTCCAGTGTAGCCACGTTTTTGCTTATCCTTGAAATGTGCTACACTTTCCCTTCAATGACCCCAATTTGACTTAGACGGTCTGGGACGTCCCAGGAGCGGGGGAGAGAGTGCATCAGCAGAAACAGCAGAGGTAAGAGTGTCCGGTGTGTCCTCTCGAGGGGACAACAAAATAAATCAGGATTTATTGATGAACAAGAGTAGCTGCGCCACACAGTTAAGATACAAACCTGATCAGCAAAGGACTTTTTTCAATAGAATTTAAAATATAAAAAAACATAAATTAATGAGAAATTGAGAATCCAGTGTTACCAAGCCAATTAAACTGTTGTCACGTTTTACTGTTATGTTTTAGTATTCAATTTACAATTGTTGTTGATGTTTTTCCTTAATTTGAGCATAAAAACATGACCCATGGAGAAATGTCTTGAAATTAGTTACTCAAATCTACTTCTTTCAAGAAAATTTTACTTATTTCTAGCTTTCTTTATGCAGGGTGTACTCTATTTATTTATTTATTTATGTATTTGATAGGGACACTGTACATTAATTAACATTTCTGTAAATGCACCGGAATTAGCCAAAGGCTATTATTCCATCCGTCCCTGGACAGATGTAAAAAGTCTCCATATGGCAATAAAAACATTCAAGGTCAGTGCAATAAAATACAAGATAGGACACAGTCACCACACAATACAGATAAATACAAATACAAATAGTGCAAACAATAAAAGAGTCGTATGATTGGACATAATTAGGAAACAGGAGTAGTAGGTAGGGGTTAATGACTGCGTTGTGTAATGAACCAGTTCTTCAGATGTTTTTTAAACTGTATCTAACTTGCGCATGACGGCACTAGAACCTTTTCTAACCGCGGACAACTCCTGTACGACTGAGAGGATACACAAACATAGGAGCATAGTTATATAATTATACGGAAAAAGAACACACGCCTTCTGTAATTTACCAGGAAAGATGGCTAGTATTTGCTCAATAATAATAACATGAAAATGCTGTAAAACACTCCCTGTTGCCCCAGTTACCGCGCTATTTCCATCCCATTATTATTATTATTGTTGTGTGCTGTGAAGTTAGGTGCAACTAAAAGGGTACTATGTTTTTAACCCTCCACAGTGTTTATCCCAGGCATTAAAATATATTGCTGCATTTATAAAAAAGTCCAAGATCCCCCCAGACATTTGGACAATCGATAGATGCAGTTTTCCTCTGACAGGACAGAGCCGTGGGAACTCAAAAGATTTACGTTCTATCTAGAAAGTAGCAGATTTCCCTCCACAACATAAAAACAAAGACCTTTTAAACCACGACAATCATGATTTTACAAAATACATCCCTCATCATCTGTCTGTTAATCGTTTTTATAATGCCACAATTGCCCACGACTTGGCTCCTGTCATGCTGCTTATTCACACATTTCAATGGGTTTCAATACAAAGAAAACAGAGAATTAATCACATTGGCAGCCGTCACAAAATGACTGTGAAAAGCGGTGTGTCCAAACATTAGAGACATTACGTAAACTTGTAAAGGCTGAAACTCAAAAGGGAATAATTCAAGACTGTAAATAAGGAAACTGTCGTAGCGCAACTAAACAATAGAACTAATTAAGTTTAAACGGCCTTTAGTGCTTCTCCTTTGTGTTTGGTTGGATTGTCTTTTGATTATTATGGAAAAACAAAAGAAGAAAAGATTTGCAGACTCATTTAGACGTCACTGCTGAATGTATTCTTGTATTGTTGTATTTTATGGTAAATAAAAAATCTTACATTGGAAAAGTAGCCAAGAGTAAACTTTTAAAGGGTGGGTATTTAACAAGATTGACTCTTTAGAGCTTTTTTCAATCATGTTTTTATAATGTTTTCCCATCAAAAACCTACATGGAGTTGTGTTTCAACATCCTACAAATGGTGTCAATTACATAATACTTAATGTTACAGCAGCCCATAGCTAAAAGATTTGTAAAATTGCAGTTGGTCCTCACCTATATTCTGCTTCAGTGTGTTCTTCGCTGGGAAGGGAGCCCGTTCCTTCTCACTCAGAGGCTTGGGTTCGTCATCTTTGGGTGCAGTTTTTGGGAGACCACTAGGAGGCGGTGGAGGAGGCGGCGGAGGAGGTGGCGGAGGAGGTGGCGGAGGAGGGGGAGGGCAGGCCGGGGGGGTCAGGGCAGGTCCGGTGAAGATCTGGACTGGGATATCCTTGGGTTTTTCAGGATCCTTCTTGACCTTCTTGGTGGTCTTCCTGGACTTTGGGGTGGGTCGGATTGAAGGCGGAGCGTGGGAGGTGGGACCCAAGCTGATGATGGAGAGGGGCTGGGGGTCCTGAGGAGACCCAGAAGAAGAGCTCTTGGACGGGGATGTCTTTAAAACGTACTGCCCTTGACGCTTCTGGAGAAAGAAGAAGAATGAAGACGAGTTGCTAAATATGAAGTTATACACAGTTAGATAGGATGAACATTATAGGAATTATGGAAAAAGGAGGGTAACTTTCCCTGATGAAGACTCAGTCGAGTTGAAACGCGTCGGCACACGCTTTTTAATAAACCCCTTCTTTTTGAAAATTCAGAGTGCCTCAGCTCATCCTTTTTCCTTAAGTATGCTTTGCCCCACGAGTTTGAAGAGCACCCGATTTGAAAGTTTGTTTGCTATTTTCCTTTGGCAAATTTACTCCTCTACTACGCAGTGATCCAGTGAGCACTCTTCCTCTTCTCTTCTAATTATAGGAATTATGATCGAAAATATGTTTTCCAGCCTAGTCTAGTCTATTTACAAAAAACAACAAAAAATAGCATTACATTTCATTACATTGTGTCGAAACAATAGAAACCAAAAATTGTCTACAACTGAACTAAAACAGAAAAAAACATGACTAAGACTTATCCCTTACCCAATTCTAAGTTAGCCTGTGATTTTGTTTCAGGTTGTTTTAACGCTATAATGGTTCCTCTTGATAGATTTGGGAATTATTTAGCAATATATAGAACAGCCCTTGTCTGTAACAAGGAAATGATCTATGAAAATAAAACAATTTGAATGAGTAGTGATCCAATAATGACCCAAAACATTGTGTAGAAAAACTAGCCAGTTTTTGCATGAAAAATCTGTATCAAACCATAGTTAACCATAATTGTGTCTGACTAAAGAAGGCAATAACTTCAGAATATTGTTTTCTATCACCAAGTAAATCCGATTCTGAATTTTTATTCTCACCCCAACCTTTCTGTTGGCACTTTCAATCAGTTTTAAACTCTTAGAGACAAAACTATCTTCGCAAATGTGAGGATATTGCTCAATTCTTTCACATTGTGCATTGTGTTTCACAATGATGCCAACACAACAGTAACCCGCTTTTGAGCCGGCATCAAAGCGATGAATGTTTTTATGTTCCCTTTACTGTATATGTGGTAGGAGCAAAGCAATGGATTAAGGTAAATCGCTAAACAATAACGCTGATGCAAGATTAAAAAAAGAACTGCTTTCATTTTACAACGGGCTGACTCTAAATCTTGGTGCATTTCCATGACAACGGAGCCAACTGCTGCATCGAGGAAATGTATAGACAACTAAAGCTGAACCTTTGATTTTGTGGAAATTACAAAAACTGACACCCCAGGGCAGCTGTGGCTACAATAGTAGCTTACCACCATCAAGTTACTCTTGTAGCCACAGCTGCCCTGGAGGAGGCTGACGGAATCGAGGCTGCCAATCTCCGACCACCAGTAACCACTCACACAGTCACTATACACCCAGGCTTCCTGGTGTTCCCCGACAGACTCCCATCTGCCAGGCCCTACCCTGTTAAGCTTCCGAGATCTGGCGGGATCAGGCAGAGCAAAGGCGGTATGGCCAAAACGTATAACAGGAACCAAGTGAAGAATATAGTATAGTGCAGAATGTATAATACAGAAACAGTGCAAAATGTCCGCTTCTGGAGTCAGTTTCAAATTATATTTTTTCTAAGCTTTCTGGATAAAGGCCTTGAAATAGTTTGCTATGAAGATAAGTTTGATCAATGAATCTCTAAGCAAAATAAATATTTGCAGCTTATGGTGACTTACAATTTTTTGCTGAAACCCAAATCAAACCAAAAGTAAAAAAAAATAACACATAATCTATGAGAAAACGTATTCATTTGTTTGAATTTATATTTTGGTGTTCTGTAAACTTCCTCGATAGAAAATTTGCTCTGTGCATCTGTACATCCTTCAACCGCAGTGATCTTGAGCTTGAATCTTGCACACGGCTGCGTGCCAGCCAGGATTACCCTGTAGAGCTCGGGATTGAGTTGTAAGAACCGCAAAGATTTCTGGGTTTCCAAGCACATTATAATAGTTGTAAAATACTGGAATTGTTGTTCACATAAAAGCATTTGGACACTGCAGAGTGAGGGATTTACCAGTTGTGACCTGGCAGCTAATGGAAGTTGCTCCACAGCTATTATCTCTACTTTTTATACTGCTGTCAGCAAATGTAAGTCTATGAACTATGTTTGCAATGTTCAATTCATAACATTCCATCTCGAACTCTATTATTCATGTTTTAGATTGATGTGGAAAACAATTGTGCTCTGACGTAACGTCACTCAGCCACCATGTTCTAATGGATACTGCATGGCATTTTACGTCCAGTAGAAGTTCAATTATGTTATAATCATACAATACAATACAATGTTACCAGCATTTGGCCTTGTCCTCTTTAGTTCAAACAGTGCTTTCTGACGCGGCATGTGCTGATCATGAGTGCATTTTAGAAGTAAACTCCTGTATCAGACATTGAAAGGCGTCTCTTGGGGTTTCATTAAAGTGTGCTTTCACATTAGGCGCTGTACCTCTCTGAAGGAGCGTAATCGGCTCAGCGTCTTCTCTCTCTCCTGATCCACCCACTGCTTCCTCTGCTGCTCCTCTTCCTTCCTCTTCTCTCGCTTCTGTAGATCACACAAGCCACACCGTCAGACTGGGATCATTTGAGGGAAAGTCTCTGATAGAACCATTACAGACTTCAAAAAGACAATATTTTTCAATAACAGCTCTGAAACTTGGAGTCTTATCTTATATATCTATCTTTGATAGAATTCACTCTGTGTATTAGAGTAGAATGGACAGTATTCAATCCAAAAAAATTAGACACTGAGATAAGGGCTGCCATATTTCTGTATCTTTTTATGCCAAATGTCCATTATAACCAGAAGTGGGTACTGTAGAGCAGGGGTTTCCAAAGTGGGGGTCCGGAATTACGGGGGGGTTGAAGGACGCCATGGTTGGCTATGGCGAGATGATTTTTTTAAATACTATTTCGGACACAAGTGGCTGAAATTAGTTTCCTTCACAGGGTGGTTGGGCGCACCCTTAGAGATCGGGTGAGAAGCTCAGTCACCCCGGAGGAGCTCGGAGTAGAACCGCTGCTCCTTCACAACTAGAGCTGAGGTGGCTCCAGCATCTGTTTCAGATGCCTCTTGGTCACCTCCCTCAGGAGGTGTTCTAGCCATGCCATGTCCTATTAGGAGGAGGCCTCGCGAAAGACCCAGGACACACTAGTCATTAGTCATTTTTGGGGGTTGCTGTCCAAAATGATCGTATGTAAAGCATAGAAAAGCACTTTTTTTCTTTTGTAAACCACTTTGGTCTGCCAACTTTAGTTGTAAAGTACTCTAAACTTTGATTGATTGACTGAAAAAGAACAGAACTACTAATATTTTTACTCAAGTAGAAGCAAAAAGGCATGATGAGTAATTGATTTAACATAGAAATGTGATTTATGTCATTATATAGTAGGGCCATTGATATAATATATAAGAGATAGCAGGTGTTTCATCCAGTCCCATTCATAGTAATGGTCCCGAGTCCAAATTTACAAGGCTGCTCAATCATCTCCTACGCAGCCTGTTCCATAAAAGGGCTATTAGTCGATTGACACGCTCTGGAGCCAGTCAATGCACTGAAAAGGCTTCCACTTTTTAGTGCTGATACACTAAAACTAGCGTGGTTAAAAATATTTCACCCGGACTAGCGTTGTCACATGGGTCATAGCGATTTTTAGAAAAAGAAAAAAAAAACTCTTTGGAGATGGGCTTTAAAGGGACTATACATAAGTTTAACCACAAATAAATGTATACAAATGTAAAATTTCTTCCTCATACATGCTCCAGCAATGCCCTGGTGAGTAGAATGAGCCCTGGCCTTTTCACCGCGATTGCCTCTATATGTCTGTAAAGTCACTTAAATAGTTTATGCTCGGGTCGAACAAGCAAACAGCGTAATGCGTAATGCGCGTGCACGCTCAGCTGTAGCGTTAGCTGTAGCGTCAGCTGTATCGCCTCTATACTGACGCTGCAGCGCGAGTGGTAACTTCGGAGGGATGGATTTAGCGGAGAATAAGAGGAGACCGGCTTCAAGCACCATCGAAACTCCAGCCCAGACCCCAAATAACGAAAAGAAACGAAGAGTTTATTCGAGTGTGACCAAAAAGGCGAAAGTCGAGTCTGATCAGCGTAGGCAAAGAACTGGAGTAAACATCGGAAAAGAGAATCTCTCAAAAGACCCGCAGCTTATTTTTGCTTGAAAGGTAAGAAAAGATGACTAAATACATGGGGGAAAAGGGGTGATGCTTTCAAAACAACGGTGTCCGACAAAACATTTGAGTAGTAACAGTGGTAATGGGGCTGTATTTACAATGGCAAAAGTAATGTCGCTAATGTTAGCTTTTCTTGGCCGCAAAATAAGCCTGACTGTTCACGGATTTATAAGCAGTGAAACGACTACAAAAAGTGGACATGTTCCATTTACAATATAGTTTACGAGTTGTATTACTTGGCTTCTTCACTCGATTCACTTTGCTGCATTTGCTCAAGTATTTTATCTAGGAAAACATTCACTCAAACTGATTTGGTCTAAATATCTTACAAAACAGTAACGTTTCTTACCTCAGTTTAAGTCATGCCTGCAAATCTGTAAATTGACGGGACTGTTATTTCTGGTGCTCGTAAAGCCTGAGCGCCTCATGCACGAGCTTATCATGGAGGCTGCAGTTACGCGTTTGGCCTGAGGGGGCAATTGCGAGCACAAAACTTCCAAACTCCACAGAGCCCCTTTAAAGGGATACTTCGGGATTTTTGACATAGGGCCTCATTTCCTAGTTATCCAGATTGTTGTTGATGTCTGGAGATATTTTTTTCTTAAATTCATGCAGTTCTTATATTTGAAGAGTCTAGTTGCGCTAGCCTAGGGCAAGGCTAAAGCATTTCTATGGTAAACGCTAGCCCGCATTAAAAACAGTCTGGCGCATTCCACAGTGCACCTGAGGTAAATCACGTATAACGCCAGACTAACGATATAAATGTCTGTGTATAAATGGTTAATTTTAACCATTTTGCTTTTAAAATAACTTATATTTGAGCGGCATCAGCTTCATGACTGTAAGCTAAAGCAGCGGCGGAGTGATCTGCGAGAAAATAGTCCCTCAAAATGCGGTAATTCATGTGATACAAGGTCAGTTTTATTAAAAAAATTATTCTATTAACACAGACATTTATATGGTTAGTCTGGTGTTATATGTGATTTACCTCAGGTGCACTGTGGAGTGGGTCAGACTGTTTTTTAATGTGGGCTAGCGTTTACCATAGAACTGCTTTAGCCTTGCTCTAGGCTAGCGCAACTAGACTCTTCAAATATAAGAACTGCATGAATTTAAGAAAAAAATATCTCCAGACATCAACAACACTCTGGATAACTAGGAAATGAGGCCCTATGTCAAAAATCCCGAAGTATCCCTTTAAAGCCGTTCTAGGGAGGTCTGAAGTCCCATAGAATCCTGTCTACCAAGTGTATTTTGGAGTCGCCCTTGCCCCCAGGGGGTGGTACTACAGCAATGTCAGCTCCCTGCTATGAGGACCATAGAAGCAGGACAGACATGCTCCCTAATTAATCAAGATTGATTGGAAGCATACAAGCTGTGCAGATCTTTTTTGTTGTTCTACTGGTTTTTTTGGATCCTGCACGCTTTTCCGATTTCTGTGATGTCTGCTTAACTTTTACAAAAAAATTAAAACACCTTCAATAGTCTGGTATTTCCAAAGAATAAAACTATATAATTTTGTGCAAATACTAATTTCACTTTAGTTTTTCATTATGTCAAATGAAGCTTTTGCCACTTTCAGATTTACTTACAGCAGAGAGAGTAACCAAATGTTTCACAGGCAATAGTACGGTACCTTCAAAATAGTATCAAGAACTTTATAGCTCGCGTCTGATCATAGGCTCGCTGTTGCGGAGATGCAGTTATTTTCTAATTTCTTCAGTGACATACTGTTGGATTATAGATACTGACCATATTATACATGAATAATCTATGATTGTACTGACCAGGTGAACGTGATGGTGCTGACTGAAGACTTGGAAGCTCTGTACCTCC
Source organism: Neogobius melanostomus (assembly GCA_007210695.1). Taxonomy (NCBI): domain Eukaryota; kingdom Metazoa; phylum Chordata; class Actinopteri; order Gobiiformes; family Gobiidae; genus Neogobius; species Neogobius melanostomus. The sequence goes on along the minus strand of VHKM01000277.1, from coordinate 3,519,253 downwards.
GTCAACTGCTTCTTCTCATTCGCCTCAATGCACTGGTCCTAAAGAAAGATCAGGGCAAGATTAGGCAAGGCAAACGCACTTTTACTTCTTTAAAGTGGACATATCATACTGTATATCATTGTGGCTGAAAACATCCTTTAAACTTCAGCATTGATATTATACATTGTGATTGTCTGCACTGATGAAGCTATGACAAAATATATATTTTTAGTTACCAGATAAATATTTTGTTTATTTGAATGAGAAAAGCAGTTTCAGCCAGATACATCAGATGACGCCTACTTGGACTCAGTAAAATGAAATCACTGCAGTCTAAAAATAAACTGTACAGTAGATGGGGCTTAGTTATAAAAAGATTAGCTACAGAAAGAAAAGAGTAAAGGAGACTTTTCCTGATTGGATTTTCTCTGATGAAATTATGCTGTGATTGAAGATTCTTGCTCACCATGTGCAAAATGTACATGTTTGATCTGAAACAATATCAGACAATAAAAAAACTAAATAAAAAGCAATCATCGTCATCTATCAAACAGCCTTAAAGCTCAGAGGATAAAGACGTTTTTTTGTGTTGCTTTCCTTGGCTGATAATAGTCTTTACCCAGAGTTTAGTAGTACATGCAGGCGCAATGGGTGAGTTGAAGCAAATGCTTTACCTGCGCAGTAAATGTATGTATTTTTGTACTTAAGTAGAGTTTTTGAGAATCTGTACTTTACTTGAGTAGTGTTTCGATTGAGAAGTTGCCACTTTTACACCACTACATTTGAAAGATAAATAATACTTTCTACATTTCTATAAATGGTCCAAAGTAAAAAGTACATTTGGCCATGTGTTTGGTTTATTTTTAAAGCCTTAAAATGCACACTCCAAAACAGTAGGCGAAGACGAAAGGTCTATGCCATTGACTTACACCAAGGAAGAGGGTTTGTCCCTTTAGGTGGGGTATCCGGGCGCAACTTTTGTGTTTGTGTAGCTGCAAAGTTGTTTTTCAAAAATTATAATTATACTAATTAGACTGAGCAACTTTCAGTAGTAGAGTAATATTTACCCCAAAAATAAAAATACAGATAATACCAGTAGTATCTGTATTTTTACTCAAGTAATGAAATCAAGTAAAAGGACCTCTGTTGACCCAAAATATAACCAAAAACAGTAACCTTTTTGTGTGAATGATAAATTGAAACTGTTATAGACGAAGGACAACAACAAAAGATAACAATGAGCAACAGAAGGGTCAAAAATAAAGATCCAAACCTTCTTATTTCGGAGATAGGCGCGTCGGGCACAGATGTTTCCTCTCTTGGTCTCCAGGGCCTGCAGGCGTCTCTTGAGTTGACGCAGGGCCGGGGTCTCGCTCTGAACCCCGGTCTGGACCATGCTCTGCAGCTCCTCTGGGTCCTCACACACGTCGTAATAGACCACTTCCTCCTTCAACTCTGAACGCACAAAAACACATTCACTAAGAGGGTAACCCACCTGTTTGTCTTTAGGTTTTACTGTTCAGCCATTTAGCCTTTGCCTAACCCTCATATTTAGATGATGTTCCACTTTTTCAATGTTGCCAAGTGAAATGAACAGTACAAAGTTACATTTACATAGAGAATGTACAGTATTGGGTTCCTAAGCTTCTGAGTTAGAATAGTTTGCTATCCCAATGTGTGCTTTTGGACTAAAATAGAAAATGAAACAGGCCTTCATCTAACATAATTTTAAATTTCTCAAATCCAATCCTCCACAACTTTTTCTACCTTACAACCATATCCACAAGTTTCACTCAAGATTTCAAGGATGTCTGTCTCAAAGTGGTTAAGTGGAAATTACAAAATGGCTCCATGTTTTTGAGTTTTCCTTCTATAAATTTTCCTTGTAAGAAGACTGTATCTTCTTTTAGCATTTCTTGTTTTTTTTATACTGCATATCTGCACATGGAATTTTTCCATTATCCAAACAGTTTTCTGCCAATGCCTCTATGTGGTGCTCGTCAAAGAAATGTAATTCAAAATTCAGCAAAGATACGCTCTCTGATGTTTCATTTGAGATAAACTACTGCATATAGCGCGGTCTTGAGGTCTAATTTAGAGTATAAGCTCTGTAAGGTATACAGTACATACAATATTCATAATAGCTCCCTCTTGTGATAAAATGTGAAATTACAATACACCTGTTGATTTGCAGTGATTGTTCTACAAATAAAAAGATCAATAAAGGTCTGACTGAAATGGAAAGTTGAGTTTCAAAACACCCAGTTCCAGCACTGGGGAGTATTACCTCCACCCAAACCTTGAACTGCCAAACAAGCTGCCAAACAAGATGTCGGCACAGTTCTACATGGCCATTATCGAGTCCATCCTTACTGTGGCTGCCGCCACAGCCCAGGACAGGTATTATATACATCTCCAGGACCCAGAGGCGTGTACGTTGGATCACAGCTGAGCTGACCCTTCTCACCCTGGACACGGGCTGTTCACCCCTCCACCCTCAGGCAGGAGGCTGTGGTCCATCCGGACCAATACCTCCCATCACAAGAACAGTTTTTTTGTGTCAGGTATTCACACTGTCATGACGTCCTGATGGCCAAAAAAACCTCTGGTTTTCAGCATGTTTGGGTTGTTGTGCTGCATAAGCAGGGCCTCTCGCAGCGCGCCATCACTGTAGTCATTTTGAATTTCTTAAAAGATCCTGAGGGTTATGGAACAAAAAAGGCAAGAGGAAAACCCCCCAAAAATGTTGCCAGCACTGAGCTGGAGGATCCGATTGGCTGTCCGTAAAGGCACTGGATGATCCTCGACCCACATTAAGGTAGTTTTTTGTCACACTCCATTTCTTCTTCTTGCGTATTGAAGTTCTGTTTCGAACCTTGTTAAGATCCAACCATGCAAAATGTGAATTTTTGCCATTCTTCAACTTTTGATCAGGACTGTATGTCCTCACTCATACCTGCTGCTAATACTTAATGCATCTGTAAATCCATTCATGCTGTTGTTCTGTGTTAAATTACCATATTTTATCTTAATCTATTTTTATGCATTCCCTTATAGTTTTATAGTTTTAGGGTGCACTCACACTTGTCCATCCGAACCGTGCCCAAGTGCTGGAAGCCCCTTCAGCGCAGTTCGTTTGTGTAGTGTGAGCACAATCAAACCGTGCTAGAGTCCGACTCGGTTCCAGACTTTGGCCCGCTTGAAGGAGGTGGGCCACAGTGCGGCGTGGTTGCTCATTTATGCGCACACGCACAGATACAAGCAGCTGTTGTATGAGCGGCTGCATTTGTCACGGAAAACAGTGAGAAAAGGCTGTATTTATAACGCGTGTCAGTGCCACTGGTGTGTTTATCCTACCTTCTGATGAACAAATAGAGCAGCCGCGGCCGACTCGCGCTCATATCCCCGGCCCCCTACCGCTCTCCCCGGCCGCTTCGCTCCCGGCTCCCTGGCCGCCTCACGTCACACTCGACTTTATGGGGAGCAGCCTGTGAACTTCTTCCGCCCTGTGTCCGAGTTTCTCTGCTACTGTACCCCTGTTTGGCAACAGGCTTTTGTCTGACAAAAATGCTGCGGGTGCATTTAGATCGCTTGTGATTTTGGTGCGCGTTCGTGTTAAGTACTTTATTGCAACGTATAACCTACTTCCAGGAGTTAGGCTACATAATGCTGTTTTATCCATGAATCCAAAGAAAGGGTCAGAGTGGCAGGTGCCTATAATATATTATCCGCTCAGCCCCCTGCCTCAGCTGAGAGGAGGACAGCAGGAGGCGCACTTCTCTATTCCTCTGCTTTATTAAAAGTGACTTCTTTTTTTTTTCTCTATTCCTTGTGATTAACGTAAACCTGGCCCCGCATCATACTCAAAATTTTATAAATAATCGTTTGTGCTACGTTTGTGCTGTTTTGTGCTGTAAAAAAATGTGTTTGTGCCGTCATCGTTTTTGAGATATTAATGATTGTTTTATTGGTCAGATCTAAGGTCACCCTGCTCGTTATAAAACTCCAAAACGGGTTAAAATGGTGTCAACCGCTTCCTCTACATCTGTGCTGTTTTGTGCTGTAAAGATTTACGTTTGTGCTGGTTCGGTTTTTAAACTATTACAAACTTTAGAGGCGTGAGGCGTCCATGCTCGTCCTCATCTGAAGCGCGCCCACGTGTCAGGAGTGCACGACAACACACACTGCATGCAAAAACGATAACAGCACAAACAAAAATGTTTACAGCACAAATGTAGCACAAACGATTGACATATTTTTTTATAAAATTTTGAGTGTGATGGGGGGCCAGGTTCACGTTAATCTCCTCGTGCTTCTCTAATCGACCGCGGCTCGGCTCGTTTGTGTAAGTGTGAGCACGGGCCGTTCGGGGCATCCAGACCTTTCCTCAAACGAGCTAGAGAATGGCACGGTTCGGATGTCAAGTGTGAGTGCGCCCTTAAAATTTGTATAGTTTACGGTTTATCGCTACCACAAGTTTTATGTTCGATGTTTCATGTTGCATGTTTGCACTGTGGAAACTTCCTAGGCTGTGAACCATATAAATGAATTAAACTATTCTGTATCATAATATAATAATAATAATAATAATAATGCATTAGTCTTATACAGTATAGCGCTTTTCCAGACGCTCAAAGTCGCTTTTACAATTTGGTGCATTATTCATTCACTCCATATTCGGTGATGATAAGCGAGGCAACCAGTCTGCACACATCAGCCACCACCATCAACCACTCACACACACACTACATTCGCCAGGCTTCCTGGTGTTCCCAAACGGTCACCATCCAAGTCCTGCCAGGCCCTTCCCTGCTTAGCTTCCAAGGTCTGACGGGATCGGGCATGGCAAAGGCGGTATGGCCATGGCCATGTATGACTTGGATGGTAAACTGGCTTTGCTCACTTTAGCGTTGTGTTATGAATCTAAATGTTAATAAATGAACTAAATGAGCTAAACTGCAACAACATCTATAAGCACAATAAACTGAAAACATATTCTTTCTGACGTCTCTCCAGTAACTCGTGTTAGTCCCGTCTCCCGCACCTTTGATTTGCCTGCGGACAGAGTCGATCTGAGCCATCAGCAGCTGCTCCTCGTTTTTCAGGATTTCAAACTTTGAGTCGTAGAGTTCCAGCTGCGTCTCATAGAACTGCAGCTCCAGACGGTCCACAGAGTCCTCCGACCCGGGAGCATTAGCTGGACCTGGACCTGTGCTGGAGCAGGACAGGGCTTCCATCTGCAAATAATAATAATTACATTTCAATAAGTGAACTACAATGTAAGGAGCATTCAATCATTCCATCAAACACAAGAATGAGAGGAAACTTCAAGCTTCAAAAGCAAATTGGACACAATGGAAAACTTTCGGGCAAATAATGGTGAACAATTTAAGCCCAAACTGCAGGGGAATGCGATGCAATGTCATATTTTTTATAAAGCCGACTGTCAATTGAACAGAACTACTAATGAATTGCTTTCCCTACTCGTATAAACAGGTGAGTAGTGAATATCCTCAAAACAGAGAATTATATTTTATTCACATGGACTGAAACATTCAGGTCTGATTTCATCCTATGCCCTCGAGAATCAGCCGGATATTTCCTCTCAAGGTCAGACTTTGAAATAGGTGAATAAACACAAAACAAGCCCAAAGCTACTGCCCACAGGCCTCAGCGGGCGGGGCACAGTCAAGGACAGCTTAATCAGAAAAAATACTACACAACAATGGCCTCCTCAGAGGGAATATTAAGATAACTGTATTTTAAAAAGTTGCAGCATAAACAATAGGCATTTAGAGTAAGAATTAAAATGGACAAACCAAAATACAAATGAAATCTACAACACTGCTTTACATAAAAAGATCACTTGAGATGGGTAACAAATAGTGGGAAATTATATTCACTAGATTACCCTTGTTCAATAAACTCTCAAATTAGGCTTTATGTGTACTGTATAGTGTAACAAAGTAACAAGCTGAAATTGTGTATCTTATGTTTCTGACCCGTTCTTTTTTTTTTTTTTTGGTCCTGTCTTTTGCCTAAATATTGTTGAAAGAAGAATGCACACGTTACAGTCTGGCGTGTGTTCTTGCCTCTTTTTTAGATACTTTTAGGTTAATACGTTTACATTGCAAAACACTGTTCTCCCCGTCTGTCAATACATTGCCACAAACTCGTACTACATACTAATCCAACACACACTTTCCTTATATAACCATTTCACAATATCATGCAACTATTTCAGAATCTGAGTTTGGCACTATGCTCTCAGCACATTTATGCCCGCTGCATGAAATAAGGGCACAGAAAAGCATTAATACATGTCAACATCAATAAGCAAAGATTTTTTCCGAAATGTGGAATAGCTCTAGAGATAGGCTCTTTGTCATGGCAACAGCTGGTCATGGTTGGGTTGTGTTATTCAGCAGTAGCATTTGGTTCTTGAAGTTGTTGCTTTAATAGTATTAGTAATAAAAACAGGCAAACAGAAGCTTTTGGAAGAGTTTGACAAGGATGAATTTATTACATCCCCCAAACCTTTCAAATTGCGACTATAGCCATGCAGACCTCCCAGGAACTGGCAAAGAGGTATTTGCTGCTTGTGATAAAGATGCAAACGTTTAAAATCCAGTTTGGAAATTGTTTCTTATATCTTAGATCATCTGACAACTTTATTCATCATGTCAGTCTTTTTACTTGATAAAAAAAAACACACATTAGAAAGAACATTTTACTGCAGGTTTACATACAGGTGACACTCGGGAAAAGTTCATTTATTTCTGTAATGCAACTTAAAATGGCATGCAAAGTGACATATGTCAAGCCTTTGTTTTAATTTGGATGATTATGGCTTACAGTCCATTTTCTAAATATTCTAATTTTCTGAGATGTTGTGAACCATAATTATCAAAATTATAACAAATAAAGGCTTGATATATCTCACTTTGCATGATGATTTTGGCTAACAGCTTGTAAAAAAAAAACATATTTATAATCTCAGAAAATTTGAATATTATGAAAATGGACTATATCGTCGGCTCAAAGTGTCATCCTTTCATCAGATAATTCATCCAAAACACCTGCAAAGGGTCCCTGAGACTTTAAATGGTCTCTCAGTGGTTCAGTAGAATTCACCATCATGGGGAAGACTGCTGACCTGACAGTTGTGCAGAAAACCATGATTGACACCCTCCACAAGGAGGGAAAGGCTCAAAAGGTAATAGCAAAAGAAGTTGGATGTTTTCAAAGTGCTGTATCAAAGCACATAAATAGAAAGTTAAGTGGAAGAGAAAAGTGTGGAAGAAAAAGGTGCACAAGCTGCAGGGATTAGTTTAGTTTATTTGTTTATTTGAGCAGCAAACACTCTGCTCAAAAGGACTGGGCTGAAGCAAGCGCCCACCCCCAAAATCAATAGAATTAATATCATCATTTCACAAGAACATAGTGGAACAACAAAGGAACAAAATAGCAACAAGGAAACAACAGCAAAACAAAATAGACCCTACACACCCGCAGCATCCGACCATACCCCAAAACGGAGCAATACTGATTACGTAACAACTAATTACGAAACAACTATGATAATGCTACATACTTACAAACTATTAACTATAACTTACAAAACACTGTTTGAAGTGTTCGTACATCAACAGAAAAGAAGCACAATTACAACAACGGTCTTGTTTCATGTACGAAGTCTAGTACAAAGCAAGTAACAAAAGGCAATAATTTCATTTCTTTCAGATGGTTACCATGCCTAACATTGTTAGCATTAGCAGAATATTATTATGTACATTTATTATGTAAGCCCTACACAGTGTAGTGCGTTAAAAAGCCAGTTGTAGAGGGCAGTAGCTCCTCATCAACAAACCCCTACGCAGCTGCCCTAACTAGCTGATTTTGTAGATGATGTTCCTATGCTGTGTGGTGCGTTAAAAGACGAGGATTACAAGCCCGTTGGGCTCCCTTCTCAACAGATCCATAGCTCGCCTTCCCTAATTCTCTATTTGTAATTTTGAGCAATAGAATGACAACCGTTGAGAGCAACAACATTCTTCCTTAATTAATAAAAAGCAATTTGATCCTATTGCGCCCCCTAGTGGCAACTCATTTCTTCTTCTCTATACTTTGCAAAAATCTTTTGCTTGAATTTATATTTGAACATATTGACGTTTGAACCTCGTTTCATCTCCATCTCCAATTTATTCCACAATTGTACCCCATTAACTGTCGGGCTAAAACTTTTCAAAGTTGTGCTATGTTTCTGAGGCCTGAAGTTTAATTCATCATGTAATTCATAACGACCAGAACGTTCTTGGAACCTTCTTTGTATTTGGCTTGGTAACAATTTGTATCTTGCTTTGTATAACATCTGTACTGTTTGGAACTCAACAATGTCACAAAACTTCATGATCTTTGATTTTAGAAATAATGAGTTTGACTCAGACTGCAGTCTGGAGGGGATTGTCAGGAAAAGGCCATTCAAAAGTGTGGGGGACCTTCACGAGGAGTGGACTGAGGCTGGAGTCAGTGCATCAAGAGCCGCCACACACAGATGGATCCTGGACATGGGCTTCAAATGTCATATTCCTCTGGTTGAAGCATCCTGGTCTTTCACAACACCTCAGCAGTGCCACAGGCTGATAGCATCCATGCCATGCCGCATTAAGGCAGTAATTCAAGCAAAAGGGATCCAAACCAAGTACTAAGTACATATGCATGATTATAGGTTTCAGTGGACCAACATTTCTCCGTTTAAAATATTTTTTTTATTGATTTCATGTAATATTCTAATCTTCTGGGATTTTGATTTGGGGGTTTGTACAAGCTGTAAGCCATAATCATCAACATTAAAACAAACAGGCTTGACATATGTCACTTTGAGTCTATATCATATATTAGTTTCACATTTTAAGTTGAATTACAGAAATAAATGAACCTTTTCACAATATTCTAATTTTCCGAGTTTCACCTGTATTGGTTGTTTTCAGGTTCTAGAATGTGATGATGTCACACTACCCAGTGGGTGGCAGGAGCCAGTTTTTCCTTTAACTGCATTACACTTTAACAAGTCGTATCCAAAAAGAAAATTTATGAATTACAAAAATGATCATTAATATCCTTGACTGGGTCCATGATCTCTCCGTACAAGACCAAAAATCTCCTCAAAAACAAAATAATTTTACCTGCCCCCACCTCATTAAATATTATAGGCCTTTAGAAACCCAGCAAACCCCATACAATATTCCCTCACTCACCCTCCGCCTCCCGCCAATGTTATTTTGTTTTTGACTTCATTTTACTGTTGTTAATTAACAAAATATTAAAAAGGACAAGATCTTGATCTTGGGACACCCAGCTCAGTGCCTCATGACCAGAAGTTGTATATTGCCATGTGGTCATAATGTTATGGATAATCAACACTGGTACAAAACGCTTCATATCCGCTGTGATATCTCTATAAACAGGAGCTGGATTGGTGATAGGCGCTGCTTGCTGATCTTTTCTACCAACACACCTCTCATGTTGATTTGCACAGCCTGTATCCTGAATCGTGACTTTAGGGAGCTTAATGGGATGAATTATTTAGCTGCCAACTCTATCCAGGTGAAAAGTTACAAACTACAGACCAATCTCTCTTTTGGTTTTAGTTTTTCAATTCTCAACTTGAAAAGTTTCTTGAAAAACATCATATAATTAATGAAGGTCAGTATGGTTATAGGTCCAAAAGAACTACCTCAATGGCAATAACTGAAGCTATTGAACAAATTACTAATGTACTGGAGCAAAAAAAAGTATGCAGTTGGTATCTTTATTGATATAAAAAAAGACTTTGATATGATTAATCACTCAATCCTATTAAATAAGATGGAAAGATATGGCATTAGGGGACTGGCTGGGGATTGGTTAAAAAGTTATTCAACAGGGAGAGTACGGTTTGTAAAAATGGGTGCGTATTTATCAGATACTCTTGATGTTGCTTGTGGTGTCCCCCAGGGGTCAGTGTTGGGGCCAAAACTGTTTAATGTGTATATAAATGATATTTTTAACACATCCAAAGCGCTGAAACTCATACTATTTGTAGATGACACAAATATATTCTACTGTAGTGATGATTATAATGACCTCATAAATAGGTCAATGACATGACGTGCATATTTTTGTGTCCGAGTGTTATATTTCTTTTAAAAATAATTTGATCTTTTCATTACACTACATTATCACTTTATTCTACAAAACCTATTGAGTTTAAACACATTTTCATCACATTTCAATAATAAATATGTGTTTATGTTTTCACACCTCAAACCCCTAAAATGTCAAGTGGTGCAACCGTCCGAGCAAATGATTAGATTAATAAAGCGTCTGAAATTTTTATTTTCAGGGTAACAAATTAAAAATAAAACAGCATGGCATAATTGTATGTTAAATATCTTTCAAATAAGCCATGAATTGTGAATATTCATAGTTTTAAAGTTTTTTGAGAGCACTAAAAAACTTTTGTCCGACAATTTGTAATCTTAAAATAGCAGCGTGGCACAACCATAAGAACAGGGCTGGTATTTTGAAATAAAGAATAGTAACAGCAAACAGGATATAACATCAGCCAGAAGAACAAGTTGAGGAAAAAATTGCTTTTTTCCGACTCATAGGTAAACCGTCACACTTTCGGTATCAGGTGGTACAACCAATGTAAATATTGGAAAATATTATTTTATTATAAAAGTATTGAATTTGTTTTAAAAGTAAATGTTTACCCTTGCTTACAAATGCTAAAGCTAATGTAAGAGTCCACATAAAAGGCAGGTGGTGCACCCAGACAGTCAAGTGGTGCAACTGCAAAAAATGTCAAATTACCATCTAAAAATTATAGGGATGCACTGATCCAATACTGATATAAGTTATCAGAGTCAATACTAGGAAAAAAAATTCTGATATTGGTTTAAAATAACCAATATTGAACCAATAACTGTTTTGTGAGACCGCCGTGAACTTTGTTTGGAGGGACGAGAGAAGCCGCAGAGACAGAGAAACCATCGTCGGGGCTCATGCATCAGGGGAAGCATGTTAAACTCGTGTCTGTCGCCAACTCGCTATTAACCTACAAAAAAGAGCCAGGTTTGCTCTCTCTCTTACAACACGGACATACGTGCCTTGTTTTAAATGTATAAAATCACGTGTGTAAAGCCCTGCACGGTTTGAGAAAAGCCTCTGAAGTGCCGTGACGCGGAGCGCTGCGTTCTGGTGTGTGTTGGCCTCTACACTTCCACATTGAGGTCGGCTACACTGGCCATTTCTGCCTGTCTTTTTTACACGTTTATCACTGCCGTCCCTGCCGCCCTCCTTCTGCCCACAACTGCACCTTTCTCTGGGATGAGGTATCTTTTCCTCCTCATCTGCGCCATGGGCCGCTCTGAGTGGATGCACGGCACTATGAAAACCAGCGGCTTATTTTTGAGTGCGGCCTGTATGTGTACAAAGCTGCAAATTTAGATGACCCGGCTTTTAGTAAGGTGCGCTTAATTGTCCGAAATTTACGGTTAGGGGTGTCACGATTTCAATTTTTTGAGTCACGATTATTGTGAAAGAAAATATTGCGATTTTACGATTATTCACGATTATCGACCAAATGAAAGGAAATAACTGATATTTTTAGTTTTTGTCTTTAAAAAGCTTTTTAATACTTAAACTTGTAAACATTCACTGTTTCTAAAAATGAAAAATGTTTTAAGATGGTTTTGCATTAAAATAATTTGCCTACAATAAATAATACAAAACAATGTCAACTTTACTTCTTTATAATGACCATAATTATCATAATTATTTGACTATATATTATTAGGCCACAGTCTAGGCTAGGTTTCCTGTTCTCTAAAGTTCTGCTGCTGCTTAATTATTTGTCAGATGTTTTGATGAACAGAGAATGAAACGTGTTTACAAAATGACTAAAGAGACTCTTTTGAACAGCTGATCTCCACATGTGCGCGGTTTCACTTTCCTTTCTGTTACGCTGAAGCAGAGCGGAGCGCGTTAGCTTTTTGTTTACATCCTGAGCCAGTTGTGGCGGCTATTTCCCAACATTTGGACAACTTTTTTGGGAATTATGCAGTTCGTTACCTTGACCTGGACATTTACAGCGAAGGATTATCTCCAAGATGTTGTTTATATTCGACGTAGCCGATATCAGCGCCTTTTGCTGCAACTTTCTGACGACAGGGTTTGCATAACGGATGTTCCATCGACAACAACAACGCCTTGGTCATGTTTTGGATCCTAAAGAGGTCCCACTCTGCTGACTTCAATCGTTTTTAGGTGGATACAACACTGGAGGAGAGCGTCCTTCTGCCTTGCTCAACTACGGGTGAGTTTACGCGCTGTTTATGGCGTGCAGAGGCTCGTGCGTCAGCGTGAAAAATTTCCGCGGTAAACCGTGGCTTCTGAAATTCTTACGGATAACCTACCGCGTCTTTTTATAATCGTGGTAATCGTAAAACCGGTTAATCTTGACATCCCTATTTACGGTATTACGGCCTAACATACAACGTTATTTTTCATAACTCCAGTGCGAGCTTATAACTTGAGAGGTTTGGGATATTTTTCATTGCAGAGAGCTCAAAACACTCGTAAACGTTTCTGTGTGTCTGTATGCGGAGTGAAAGTCTGGAACAAACTGGACTTACAACAAAAGCAATGCCAAACTGTCCATCGATTCAAACTGTTATTGGGTCTGGTCAAAATATAGAGATGAGGGTCTTTAACTTAAATTGCTGTTGTCTCATAGTGTTAACAAGTGCTCAATGTTTCCTTACCATCGTTGGTATACTGTCCATTACCATTGTTGGTATTGTTCATTCTCCTTACATTGTTGGTATACATTTTTGTTACAATGTAATAATTATTGTTGTTACCTGTGGTAACGCCACCATGATATAACATTTGTATAATAATCCTTGAACAAAGTAACAGTGAAGCTGAATGTATGAATCTCTGAATGGGGAACTGGGGGTGGGATTAAATAAATTATCTTCTTCCCACTCCCTTTGAGGTAGAAATGGATCGTCACGTTTACATACTGTATATTCCTTTTTTGCACAAATGACTTATCTACCTTGTACCTTCTGTGCCATTGCCTGAAATAAATGAATAAATGAAAATGAAATGAAAAGGCTTTAAAAAAATGACCTTATTTTTTTTTCTTTTCTTTTTTTTTACAGCTGTCCCTAAAAAAATAATTTAAAAAAACTAGAGAGGGAGAGTTTGAATATGTATGCTCACCAGCTTGGGTGGGTGTTGAGGGAAGGCTTTGATCAAAGATGAAAGGATGATAGCAGTTTAGTTTTGCCTTTCTACTTTGAATAGTGTTCCTGTGTATCCCACTGACCTTCTCCCGGATGGCGTCTTTCTTGCGGTTCAGGCACATCTCCGAAGTTCTCATGTGCTGCAGAGTCTCTTTGGCCAAAAGGAAGCGCAGTTTCTCCAGCCGTGGAGCCACACAGGACCAGGCAGCCGCCCCGAAACGAGACTTATCCTCCTCCATCTGCCTCACCATCCCTGCACGTGGAAGCAGAGGAACAACCAGTTATGGAACAATGTTGTTGTTTGTTACAGGATCAGTGTTACATTCAGTGATAACCATTTGCCTGGTTCAGCAAAGTACACATTTTGATACATTTTTGATTTCGTACAAAATGTTTAGAGTTACAGGCACGAGAGAGGCTAACCAGCTATGTAGAAACTGCTGACCATAAAACTCACAATATAAACTACAAGATTTATCGGAAACTTTATAAATCAAAAGTTATATTAAAAGCAACACATCTCTTTGTGCTTTTATGTGTATTTTCATAATCATAGTTTTATAATCTGTTTATAATCTGTTGATAATAATAAACAGATTATAAAACTATTGGACATTTAAAGTCAGTAATCTCTGGTTGTTTACACTGAGTGAATGAGTTGATTGTGTGAGAATGGTCCAAAGAGAATGGATTTTGCCAAAGCCTAATAAATATATTAAGCTTATTTGGAGCGTGACTCAACAAAGCGAAAAAATTCAGCATTTCTAATAAAGTGAAATTCATGGGATCTGGAATTGAACCGCGTTGAAACTAGGCCAACGCAGCCCTCATTATCCAAAAGGTGCCACGATAAAATATCACTTTCTCTGATTCTATATAAAAAAATACAGATAGCCCTAAATCTATAGATAGCTAAAGTTGCCAACAATTTCCCACACAAGTAAAAACAAACAGTGCCCACCAGGGTATCATTAAGAAAACCTATGCTAATGGGTATAACAAGGAACTCTTTAACAGACTCTCGAGTTTGGATAGAAACGGCATTATTGATTTGAGAAAGGCCCCGGACCACAGGGGAAGCTAGATACAGAGCAAGAAGGATGAGTTTATATAACAGAGTGAAAAGCACAGACTGCATAATGTTAGCCTGCAGCAAAAAAGCTTTATCTCGCACTTTTTGCAGATTTAAACAAGGACTTTTCTTTTTATATTTACATTATTTAAGTGGGGCACAGCATATTTACTTTTTTTATGTGTGCAATGGCCTAATCATTTGGATGTGAATTGGACAATAGCCGCTTTAAACCACCAGTATAACACACTCTATCGCTCACACTAATGTGGCGAGTTGTGTCTGGGAGGGAAACATTTTAGAGTGATTCTCCCTTGTGACCTCATAGGAGACATATTCATTAATTCAGACAGGCACAAATGAGAGAAGTAAACAAACCAGTCGTACCAGCTAAAGCTTTTGAAGTCTGAGCAAAGTAGGTGACGGTGATGTCTTGAATTGAAGCCACGGCATTTTCTGCTTTAACTCTCCACTCCTCCGCCTCTTTCTGCAGCTCCGAGATCCTTTTTGGACCCAGGTCTTCAAACTCCAAGGATTTCTGTTGAAAAGCATAATTATATTTGCTATTTTGTAATTGATATTTTCTTTATGAAATTGATACAGAGATGCGCTCAATTTCTCAGATTGTCGCACTCATTTTTCCAATCATAAAACACTTTGAACACTATACAAGTACGAATATTAGTGAAATCCATTGGGGACAAACAAAACGTGTTACTGTAAGCATTCATTTGGATATGAGAAGGTTGCTAGCCCAGCGTGTAACCCTATTCCCTTCACAGAAATGTAGCTCAAAACTACCGTAATTTACGGCCTATACGCCGCTACTTTTTCCCACGCTTTGAACCATGCTTTTAACCATCCTGCAGAGGCACAGAGGCGGGTCTGGCCATGACAGACAGAGAGACCTCATGCATCAGGGCTCAGCATGTTAAACTCGTGTCTGTCGCCAACTCGCTATTAACCTACAAAAAAGAGCTTACAACACGGACATGCGTGTCTTCTTTTATTTATGATAAATGTATAAATCACGTGTGTAAATCCCTGCACGGTTTGAGAAAAGCCTATGAAGTGCCGTGATGGGGCGCGCTGCGTTCTGGTGTGCGTTGGCCTCTACACTTCCACACTGGCCATTTCTGCGTGCCTTTTTTTTACACGTTTATCACTGCCGTCCCTGCCGCACTCCCTCTGCCCGCAACTGCACCTTTCTTCGGGATGAGGTGTCTCTTCCTCCTCATCTGCGCCATGGGCCGCTCTGAGTGGATGCACCGCACTATGAAAACCAGCGTCTTATTTTCGAGTGCGGCCTGTATGTGTACAAGGCTGAAAATTTAGCTGCCGTGGCTTTTAGTAAGGTGCGCTTAATTGTCAGAAATTTACGGTAATAGACTATTACAAATAATAATCCACATTTAAGTAACCATTTCCTGCTCTATACACAGACCCAACAGATTACATTACAAAAACAATGATGTAATTACATCAGAATGACACAAAAATATACTTTGTTTTATTGTTTTCAGACTATGAAGGTGTCCTTAATCCCTCAATTGGTATATTTCCTACTTTAATCTGGTAAAAATGGATAAGAAATTGTAAAAGCGTAATAAATAAGATTGTTTGAGTTGTCAACTAATAGAAAGCTAATACGAATAAGGGGCAGCCAAAGACAGAACCAAAGTAAGAGTGTTTATCTGCAAAATGTCTTGGAGCACGAGAGGAAAAAGTCTTGAGAAACAACGACGATTCAGCAAATTAAGTAGAATCATCTGTGCACAGCGGTAAGAAATCCAGAAGGCGATGGGTTTGAGTATCACTGTACAAGCGGGTAACCAACCACTACAGTACTTGGCACACATAGAGGACTACACTGTGGGCTATTCAAAGTCAGTTCAAGTGAGTGTGAATGTGGCTCAGATGTACTTCCATTACAACACTATTCTATATAAAGGAGTGATTTGTGTGACCCCCTGTGGCTAAATTCAAGCTATAAAGAAGACTTAAAACTTCAATCTGACTACAGTAAATACTTGTAATGTTTTACACACAAACATCATTTGACAGCTCTAGATCAATATATTTATAACAGTACACTACAGTCCTCATATGACTAAATGGGCTCATTTAGTACTTTGTGACCATGCATTGTGTACAAAATGTAATGCCCCAGGAGCTTTAGGCTGATATGCCACAATACAAAAGCACCAAAAACGGCTATTAAAGTGAAAACATAAACAAAACAAGCTAGCGATATCCCACTAAGATGGCCTACATGGATTAAAACCAATGGATGAGGAAAGTGTTTCTCTTTTGGTCCTCAATATCACCCCTGGTTGCCAGGGGCGACTCCAAAAGACACTTTGGAAACAAGATTCTTACAGTATGTAGCTTTGGACCTTATTTGTACTGCTTAAAACCCTGGCTCCAAAGAGTTTTTTTTGTATTCTAAAAATTGCTATGAACGATGTGACAACGCTTGGGTAGGTATCATATTTTTAACCACGCTTTTTTTTGTATTCACCTTATTCCGCCCCGCCCACTTTTGCCTCTTTTTGCTTAGGATCGGCATTCCCATTGTATTGACACTTCCGGTAGAGAGCGGAGTCCATTCATTAGGCGGAGAACGAGGGGAAATGTTTGCCGCTAAAATCTGATGTTTAGTAGATTGATTTGTGTAAAATGTCCAATGTTCATTTACAAGTCAGCACTGCACTGTTTTTTCAACACGGTTTCTCTGCACGGCCTGATAACATCTTTGCATCGGTGTAGTAACTGATTTTATCTTCACTTCTCCAGTCCCATGTAAACTAATAGGAGAGAAGGGGTGGGCACAATTCATGGCAGCGCCCACGCGAATGTCCAGAATAAGGTAGGTGATTATTACAAATAAAAAGTGTAAGCCTAAGTCTATGAATGACAGGCTCTGTAGCACTGTCGAGGCTCGTAGCCGGACCGCCTTCCCTTTTAAGGAAGAGAGTTCGTAGGAGTAGACTTGGCAGCCATGTTAATTTCACAGATCACTCGGGATCATTACTATGAATGGGGCTGAATGGGACCTGCTGATCTCTATTATTTAGATCTATGATTAAACGAGCTGGTGAAGTCCCGCTCCCAGCAAAAAGCCAGGTCTGAGTAGAGGCTCTTTCGCAATAAAGAAGCATGTGTTTTATATGGTATATTTTTCACAAATATACACACCTGTAAAGAAATAAGCGCTTGTATTTTTAATGGGTGATATGTTATGGAGCATCAGTGCCTTAATATAGAGATGGCCAAGGCTTTGCTTATGAAACTTGTGATTAAAATTATAAATAGCATTATCAAAAGGGGAGTTAAGCTGTGTTTGTTTTCTGTTACCAGGATCTCCATCTTGCAGAGACAGGCCAGTTCCCTCATGTCTCTGAACGGTTGCAGCAAGAACTGGAAGAATGTCGTCGCTACGGTGACCAGGTCGTGATAGGCATCATCCTCGTGCTGGTAAATGTCAAGCAGCGCCACCATCCGATCGACCGCGCCATGGCTCTGCAGTAGCTGAGAGGGACAATACAGCAAAGGCATGAGCAGAGAGACCAATACACAATAGTGTCCTTTTCAACAACTAAGAGATTACATGACAGGCTAATGGCAGTCATATCTAACTAAGTGAAGAACCAAATCTGGATATGCTGGTTATTCATAGAAAAGCAGGACTGAATAGCCAACCGATCTATAAAATCCTTCATACAGAGTAAGTTGACAGAAGAATATGTAAGGGCATAGACAGTACTGGGTCCCAGAGAAGACCAACTTTAACATTAGGGCTAATTCATGAATGGAAACAATGTGTGTGTTGGCCCAAGACTCAAATTATTAGTTGTAGTATTCAAGATTCTTGGTTAAAAAACTTAAAGTCCATCTTAACCAGGGGTCTCAGCCCTCTTCGAGTAGCTCCCAAAGGCTTTCTACATACAATTAGTTTTTTTTTAATGTTCTGAACATGTTGAACACAGTCTGCTAACATGTATTCAAATATAGTAATGTCAAGTATAGAGAAGAAACTTTATTTTCTTTAGATTACCTCTACATAAATCGCTTAATTAGTTATTAGTGAAGTGTCATTGAAGCATACGAAAGCACTATACTTTTGTATTGGGTAAAAGTAGCTTTTCTCACCTGTCGCAGCTCATTCTTGGCTCGGGACATCTCATCCTGCATACTCTTCTTTTTAAACTCCTGCAGATTTTCAAAGTAATCCTCCACGTCTTGCTCATTTTGGGAAAACAGAGTATCAAGGACAATTTTCCTTCCACAAAGGTCAATCGCCGTGCTAAAATACTTCTCTAGTTTCCTACACGGTGTGTCAAAGTCCCTCTCGTCGTCTTCCTCTCCTCCTCCTCCTGCTGGACTCGCTCTTCGAGTCAGGAAAAGCAAATCCCAAATGTTGCCGTCTTCAAACTCCGACAGATCAGGGAAACAGTTGCCTAAAACGTCTGCCACGCACGAAAACTGCTGGTGTATGTTTTTTAAATCGTTCACAGAGAAAAGACCAGCCCAGCTCATTTCCCCGTCCCCTGGTACTTCAGCTTTACGTCTTTGTCGCTGCAGCGTCCGATTGTGACAAGTGACAGCGAACTTGCCCTCGATCACGCTCCATTGTACGATAAAACCGAGCTTAAACGACTCGGTCTCCTCAAATATGTTGCTTTTTACCGCTACCCATCCCTCCAAGCTGTCCATGCGCTCGCATTCAACGTTATTCATCTTAAAAATATAAAATTTCTCACAGCAACGGAGAAACTGCTGGCTCTGTTTACAACGTCCGCCATTTGCATGACGTATGACGCATTCATGTTTCACTTGAAACTCGGAAATTACCTCTTTATTTACTTCTTCAGATTTGTATTAACATTTTACAATTTTTTAAAAATATATATAAATATACAAACATAACTTGAAATAAATTGTGATCTAAGTCTGCATGATAACAATCCAAAAAGATAGTCAGTGTTTTTTTCCCCCCCTACACGTGTGTATCTAGCGATAGAGTAGTAAAATGCCATTTCTATTTTGTATGAATGCATCACAATGACAGCTCCTTTGATTCAACTTTAACCTTCACATCACATGGTTGCTGGGAAATTCCCATGGATCTATTATAATATCCATACAACGCAAACAAAACAATACAACACACATGTACTTTTGTTGTAGGCGAGATATTATTGCGCTTAGCACGCTCAATAAAAGTAGTTTTATTATTGACTGAGTGTTTTACGAAATATATATGCGCACATTAAATAATAATGAAAAATTAATAAAAATAATAATAATAATAATATCTGTGTAAGTTCTCAGTCGTACAGGAGTTGTCTATCTTTAATGAAGGTACTTGAGTCATCTTCTGTACTGGGTAGTTGAAGTCTCCAAACGTTTCGCCTCTCATCCAAAAGGCTTCGTCAGTGGACCAATAATAATAATAATAATAATAATAATAAATATAGCCGCAAGCGGCAATTATCGGCCCTCGCCGACCGCCCTGCCTAAAACAAGGGGGCGCTTCGTGCCCTTTTGTTGGTATTGCTACTGCCTTTATGTTTGTTTTTTACTTTTTTCCCAAGGGTCTTAGTTTTAGGATTTTTGGAATGCGCTAACGCGCACTCCGCGCTCAATTTTGATATTATACAGAGAAAAATTAGTATGAATTTGTATCACAATATATCTGCAAACTGAAGCATATTTTTACATTTTACTTAGGGTTGCGGCTGCGCCGCAGAACATCCACAAAGGTTATCCAAGTACTTTGTATAACCTTTGGATCCTCACTTCTCGCTGAATTATGGAGTTTAACATTTTTCCATCCGAATAAAATGGGACGTTCTGGTCATCGCTACGGCAACACCGTGAAAAATATGGCATGGGTGTGATTGACTTTTCTGATCGGAACGACCAAATAGAATTTTGTGCCAAATTATTTTAATTTTCGTAAAACTAAAATTTGTACTTTCCATATAATTCCTATAGGGGGCGCTATCGCGCCCAATTTGAATTTTGCCAAATGAAAGTGTTTAGGACTGTGACTTTAACAACTGATTACAAAATGAGCAAAATCGGGCTTCATATGTGCGAATGGGAGCCATTTTTTGTTTGCGAAAAATCTCAAAATACTTCGTACAGTTTGCGGCTTCGCCGCAAAAAAAACGTAAAACTTAGAAAAGTAATTTGGATAACTTTTAAAGTTCTACTTCTTAAGATTATTTTCCACCCAAAATTAGGTCGTTTCGATAAACGCTGTAGGAGGAGATAGATTTTGTACAAAGTGAAAAATAAAGGCGGATTCCCGCTTCGCGGGCTGTCATCCAAAATGGCCGACTCCCAATATGGCGGACGGCGTTGCCGTAATAATATTTTTTGCTCAACTTGTCATGATGCACGTCTGTACCGATTTTTATGATTCTACGACAAACTTCATTTTTGGCCAAGTCCTATCTCGCAATGTTAAAAAAAAACGGAGGTGGCGCTATCGCGCCACTATTTTGAAATTCAAAATTTGGAAATAGTCAAAAGTTGCGTCGGATCGGGTTTGAATTTTGGGCCAAAATCTGTGACTTTTCGTCAATGTTCACTGGGTGAAAATTGCAACGGTGCGAAAGAAAGAAAGAAAGAAAGAAAGAAAGAAAGAAAGAAAGAAAGAAAGAAAGAAAGAAAGAATAATATTCCCATACGAAAACAATGTTCCCGCTTACGCGGGTACCATAAACTATATATTTTCGGAAAGTGCTCGCGCATTCCTACCTCATGGTAGAGGTCCTGGGTCACGCCTCTTTCGTATGTTCGAGCCTTTCTTCAGTGGTGTTCCCGATGTGTACTGTCATTAAACAGCTACAGTTTGCCGAAAATGTATTATTATTATTATTAGGCCCGAGCGCCATCAGGGCTGGCGAAGGGGCTCTTGTAATCGTAAAGTGCACGGAGCGCACAAAACGAGCGCGAAGCGCTCGCCTCCTCTCAAGCATGCACTAACGCACTCCTCTCCTCGTGCACGTTCTGTGCACGTGCACATGTATCAGAAAACGAACATTGTAATTGGATGGTGCGCGGAGCAAAGCGGAGCGCACTCCCCCAAAGTGTGAACAAAACGCACAAAACGAGCGCGAAGCGCTCCCCTCCTCTCAAACACTCTCTAACACACTCCTCTTGTCGTCAAGTGCCCGTCAGTGACCCAGGGCTCTCAGTCGCCCATTGACTTTTATGGGCTCTGTACAATTACAATGTTGATTTTTGCATTATATATGTATGTGCACGGGACGTGCACGACGCAGTATATAGTTAATAATACAAAAAAATAAATATTAACAATTTCAGGATTTTCTTGACTGGACATTGTGTTGATTTGTTTATTATTTCTAACGTGCAATATCATAAAGAAAAGAATAAACAAAACAAAACAATGTTTGGGCATTTTCTAGAATGTCTCAAAGAGGCTTCCATACTTAGATGTTTGACATGTCTGTGACATATGAGCAGCATTTGGTGTCCTATCTATTTTTGTCCCAGCCTGGAGCGTTACACTGCCTGGGCTGGGACCTTGGTGTGTGGACACTTTTGAACTGTACTAAAGGATTGGATTAGAATGGTCCTCCTCTGAATGAACCAGGTGAGCACTGTTTTATTTCATTTGCATATCAGTATAGAGCCAGTTGTAGTAAAATCAGTTGTAGTACTTTTTGTTACCCCATTTTAAGTATAATTCATTTACTTCTTCACTTTCACTTAAGTAAAACATTTGCTGACAACACTGGCATACAGTAAGTACGTTCTGAATACTTCTCTCACAGCCCTTTGACAACCACTAGTACTTAAATGGCCATGTCATAACCTTTACTATCAATATATGTTGTGGTATTCTTGTGTGTGCTTTTTTGTAACAGTTTCCATTTTAACCATCTATCCTTTTGTACTTTGTTGCCACAATCTTTCTTAATGTGCCTGCAGACAACTAATACACCTAGAGACGCAAAAAGGAGCAAGTCGGTGGTAAATTGTTGAATAAACTCTTAAAATGTGTATACTGAATAAATATAATTAAAATTTTCCTGCAAGTTAAGTACAGAAATCATTTAAATGTTTCTCTTTGCATGTCTTTTTTTAAAAACTTTTCTCAGTTGTCTCTGCACTGCAAACTAAACTAAACTAAACTACAATTTGAAATAAGTACACAGGTATGCAAAGAGAGACTGTGGAGTCTACGTTCTTTACTACGTACTTTTCTTCCTCTCAGTCGGCCACCCTATGGACCTGTATGAGGTCCTAGGGGGCCGGCTGGATGTGATCGAGGAAGAGTCAGAGCAGCAGGACTTCAGCCGAGAGTCCAGTCGCATGGAGGGTCCCACCGCAGGGCAGGACCGAGTGGCGCAGGGGGCGAGAGGGGCCTTACAGCGGTTCTCAGTGGGCACCAACGAGTCCCTCCGGTTTGAGCCCTGTGACACTCCATCGCCCACTGGGGAAGACGACGGACGTGACGATGTGTTCAAATACACTGAAGTAAGGGATGAAAAAGGATTCACATACTTGTACTTGGTTCCTGCTTTTGTTCTAATTTGGACCCAGTTTGGTGATGGATCTGACTCATGTGTAGATATTGCTATTAAAGATCCATCCATCCATTTTCTTCCACTTGTCGTAGGGGCAGCTGTTGGAGCTGCCCAAATCACATTGCACCAGCCCCTATGGCTCCTCCTGCAGGTGGTGGGTCCACAGAAGGGCGGCCTCATGGTTCTAACTGGGCCTGTTGGTCTCTCATAATGGGCTTCTGAACCACTCTTTGTCTGACCCGTCACCTAGGACCCGTGCGCCATGGGAGACCCTACCAGGGGCAAGAAGCCCCCGACAACAGAGCTCCAGGATCATTCGGGCACTCCAACCCCTCCACCACGTTAAGGTGGCAATTCCAGGAGGGGCTCTTAAAGATAGTTCTTAGATATTGCTGCAGTGATTTACACGAAGTATACAGCATCGGTTATTTCCAGTTCAGACCCAAACAATGACTTTTAGATAAAACTGAGCATTAACAAAACTGTATGTGAAATACTGGAAATTGTACTTTGATGTCCAAAGGAAAGCTTTTATGATTCATACTGTATGCATATTTGTGTAGGTGTCTTTCTTTCAGCTTCTGGCTTTTCTGCTGTTGACAAAAAAAGGAGTAATTACAGTTTTTAAAATGTTCAAAGAGAGCGTTAATATCTGATTACTTGATGCTCTTTTGCAGAGTGAGAATGATGTGATTCGTAACAAGCTGCAGAAGAAAGTTGCTGAGATGGAGAACTTTGCTGGACATTTGGAGGAAATCTTTCTCACGGTAGAGGTAAATGTCACTGTACTGTTCTATTTTGTAATAAGTACATTTTTACAGTAATGTGTATGTATGTGGCATGCACTACTTGTTTACAAAATGTTCTCCAATCTCAGCTGAACTTGGGTTGCTAAACTGCATGGACACAAGTTTGTGGACATACCATACCTTTTTATTTTATTTTACCAGAAAAGCCTCACTGAGATTAAGAATCTCTTTATTGAGGGAAGTCCTGAGCCCAAAGTAGATCCTATTTGTACATATTTCTATTGGTTGGGGAAACCGGAGCCCCTGGAAACCTTGGCAGACACAGGGAAAACATATAAACTGTACACAGAAAGGCCTGGAATAGAACTCTGGATCTTCTTGCTACGAGACACGAGTGCTGACCGCTGTAGCACCGTGCCATGACCATGCCTGAAACTCAGAAATACTACACTAAATATACCCGACACAAACAGTGAAAATAACGCATATTTTGTCTTATTCAATGTGATTTCAGGAGAACTTTGGTCGGCGAGAGCAGCACCTGGAGCAGCATTACAATGACGTGTTGCAGACTCTGTCTCAGCGATACGACGACCGAGCGGCCGCGCTGCAGGAGGAGAAGAAGTCCAAACTGGAGGCTCTGTACGGGCAGCTGCTGGACTGTGGCCGTGCTCTGGACGCCAACAAAGAGCTGATCGAGAGCGCGCAGGAGGTGCACCGCTGCCACGATAAGAGGCTATTTCTCAAAGTATGCTCACTAAAAGTATTAATGTAATGTGGTATAAGAAAAGTCAAATGGCATACAGCAATCTTTTCTCTCAGTGGAGCAGCTATACACTGTTAGGAAGTGACCGATTAACCTTCATAACTTATATTTGCGTTAATTCAAAGTGTTTGTGTAACTCGATCAGCATTTGCATTGTTTAGCTGATTTATGCTGTCTGCTGTGATAAATGTTGCAAATCCAGCATGTCACACCTTTTCTTTTCTTTTGTCTGGGACAGATGGTTATGCCCACAATAAAAAGGTAACTTCAGTGCAAGGTTTTCTGATGCATACACATAAAAAAAAAAAAAAAATCCTGACTCTGTCTTGCCTTGGGCAGGATAGAGGAGTTTGCGAAAGACAATATGGATCTTACCCTCTCCACGTCGCTGGAGTTCAACACGCCGCTCTCTGATCTGTCTGACGTTAAAACTATGATGGACTCAATCAATGTCGTCCCAGGTCTGAAACTCTTTCATGATGTTTCATCAGCAAAGAGCAACACTTTGAAGATAAAAGATAATGATCCAATGTCAAAACTGAGGAAAGAACAGCAATGTTTTTTGTTTATCTGATAGCACTCAAAATTGCAACCAGGCAGCCACCTACAGTGTGTAACATGCAATTAATGCCTTTTCTTTAACCAAATGTGCTAGTTTTGCTCTTGGTTAACTGATGTTAAATGCACAACTGAAGAAGTCTCTTATTCTGGACAATCCAGCTTTCTCAAAAACATTTTTTAGCTAACTTACTTTTTTTGTGTGGTAATTTTAGCTCCGTCTGCCCCGGTCATTAACCCCCAGTCTCCTAACTCGGCCTCTCAGACGTCTCTTCACGTTTGCTGGAGCCTGTTTTCAGACGACACAGTGGAGTACTATGAGCTGTACTACCGTCCCGTTCTTGAGGAGTGCTCCCTCTCTGGCTCCGCTGACTCCCCAGGTAACAAACACTGCTTGGAATAAGCCATTATCCTTATTGCACATTTGATGCAGTGTTAAAGACTATACATTAAATAAGGCTCAGTTCTGTCTGCGCCCAGTGCTCAACTAGATTTATGAAAAATTCTAATTAAAGTTCAAAGGCACAACAAAGGTGTGTTTTATGGTCATGAGTTACCACATAGTAGCTGCTTAGCTTCCATCATTCTTTTAAACTCTTAAAAAAAAGCCTATTGGGTAGAAATTGTGGAAAATTGACTTCTCAGTGGGAGAGACTGTTGTGTTCCATTGAATACTAACTCCAAGGTTGGCGATTCAATTCAAGACACTGATAGTGCATAATATGTTCTTGGGCAAGACACTTTGTCCACCTTGTCTCCATGTGGCTGTATGAATGAGTGAGTGGATGTGGGTGTAAATGGATGTTGGGTCTTTGTGTGCCCAGGACTTTAAGTATACCCCTGACCGTTCATCCATTTTCAGTCATTAATTTTGTGTTTATTCTACAGTGAGTAAATTAAAAGTAAAGGAGACTCACTGCACAGTGTCAGACCTGCTGCCCAATGCTCAGTATGAACTCTGGGTCACTGCCACCAACACAACAGGCATCAGCCCGGCCAGCGAAAAGGCCCTCTACATGACTGGTATATGATATTTTCAAACTCAAATAATGCCAGCAATCTATGCTATCTATCTAGACCCTACAGACTCTCACAGAGAACCAGGCTGCGTTATGTTACTATCATTTCCTTTCCCACAGTACCATCTCCCCCGGTGCTGAATCAGAGGGGGTACATGAGCTGTCCTGAGTCTGCTCTGATCCGCTGGGAGTCAGGCAACACAAACCCGGTCGACTCCTACACTGTGGAGATCAGCGAAGTGAGCAGCGACGGGACAGAGAGCGACATTAAAGAGTAAGAAATTCTTTTTTTCTTTTTTTTTAAGACAATTACAAAAATAATAATAATAAATAATAATAATCATAATCATAATCATAATCACTGTCATGTTCAATAGTCATCATCCTTGATACCAGTCAGGTAAATTACTTTATGATCACGAAATTACTTATGTCTTATACATCTGTTCTCCACCATTCTGCCCCTGATCTATATCTGTATTGTGAGGTCCCATAGCAAGCAGAGTAGGGGAGATAATGGGATGTGGCAGTCCAGCAGGGAGGAAAGTGACTGTGTGACCTCTTCCCAAAAGTGTTTGATGGGAGTAAGAAATTCTAACCAATAGAACTAGATACAATACAAACATTATTTTGCTCTGAAGAATGGTGGACGTCTGTGTGTGTTATTCCATTCTGTTTGGTCTGTAATTGAGGTCCTACAGTCACCAAAGAGGTAATTAGGTGAAGAATGTTTCATTATATAATGCTGTAATTGCATTTAGTCTAGAGATATTTTAAGCAGTTGTTTCCAACATAAAAAATAAATAAATAAATAAATACCCAGGGATACGGTGACAACCCCCTTCACCTTTCTCCAACCTGACAAACGTATGTATCTTGAGGAAAATAATGTCTTTGAATTAAATTTAAAATATCTGCCTACTAAAGATAAACTGCCTGACCAACTAACTGTTATGATGTGGGGTTGCTGCACTTCGAGGTCGAGGTTCAGCAACACTATGTGCCCAAAGAATGAGATCAGCTCACGAACCATCAATGGATTTCTACTTTGATGGCACAGGCACAGATGACCATGAATACCACCTGAAGAACCTCAAGTTATTTTTCACAATTAAAAGGAACCGCAAGAATACCTATTTAATTGGATGAAATCTGTTATGTTCTCTGGTAGCCCACTGACCCATAGACTAAAGGCTGGCTAAATTATTAAAAAACTACAACAAAATAAAATAAAATAAAATAAATAATTCAAAAATGGCTGCGAGAAGCTGTCAGGAAAACTCGATTCCTTCTCTTGTCCTTCATTTTGTCCTGATTTGAAATATGGCATCAGAGTTGGTGCTCATTGGGGCGCTGAAGGCTGACACTGGCAGAGCTGCTGATTCAAGACACACTTTGTCCCAGAAAATCTATTATTAGCTCCAGCTCCTGCAGCAACATTCAACACAGCAGCGAGCACTGTCCCTGTCGCAGGGAATTAGAGTTAAATGTCTCGGCATATTTGTTAAACATGGTCAGTAATAATTAGTTTTATTCTACTGCATTACTTTAAATGCATACTTTTTACGCTTGTGTTATAGCCAATATAGTAGGACAATGTTGTGTTACTGTAAAAACAACTAGAACCAAATGAAGTAAATAACTAAATTGGATAAGAGTTTGACCATACTTTATTGAAAATCAAACATAATTATTAATGCTAGTGTGAACATTTTTCATACAGTGATTGACTTTTCTTAAATACACTCTGTTTTCCTTGTATTGGGTTGGTTTGCAGGTCGATAGTAGCGGTTCCCTCCTGTCAGTGTCTGGTTCAGCTGCAGTCGGGACGGTCCTACATCATCTCGGTCCGAGCTGTGAACATTGGGGGTCCCAGCGAGAGGAGCGAGGGCCTGACAGTCATTACAAAAGGTGTAAAACTGATTAATTATATGCAGACACAACATTTACGTATATGACAGCAACTATGTTACCTCAAATAGATTATTATGCTAATTTAAAGATTGAGCTTTACTTTACTGTTGTCTGTTATGTGTTTGTAGAACTCTCACTAAGTCAAAGAAATTCAACATTATTTTTGTTAGTAAAATAGGTCTGTGTCATTAAATTTTGATTTCACTTACAAAAACACGTTTTTCTTTTTGCTCTTTTAAGTGCATTTTCAGTAAAATGAATAAAATTATTGTGATATTTATTTTTTCCATACTGACTGACATCAAGGCAGGGGTGGTTGTATGGGAATGTTTTTAAATCTGTAAAGCACTTTACATGTTGCACGTTTACATGTGTTGCATGAAATGTATGAAAAGCTCTTAATAACTAAAAGATTGATTGCCTGATTGATTGATTTATCACCCATGCTGTAGGTACATACTTCAGTCTCTTGGAGGAAACGTCCCATCACTGTCTGTGCTTCTCTGAGGACATGCTCACTATCAGTTATGGTTATGAGGATCCGCCCATCAGCGCCATGGCCTTCGACGATATCGGCTTCACCAGGTATTAGGAATTTCAAGTACATTTCTCAGAAATTGTAGACATTTCTTGAGTGTAGTGTAAATACATCTTTATTCTAAGAAGATAAAAATAGACCTCAGAGGGCAGAGTGCAAAAGAGTAATTGACAAGCCTTGTTTGCAAGTAATATTATAAATACTGTAATTAATTACTATTAGATATATCAGGAACTCTCTGACTATAGATGCTTCTAATTTATATCTAAATGCGATGATAGTTCCGCACTTCCGTTATTGCATGACGAGTTGGTCGCAGGCATGTAAAACAGCATTAAGGCCCCTGGAATCATTGTACAAAAGTTCTCTTAAGGTTCATGACAAGAAATCTCGGCTATATCACCACTGTCATATTCTTAAAAAACATAGTATATTAAGTTTTGAAAACATAATCATATATTCAAATCTCTGTCTGTTGTTCAAGATAATTAATGGTACTGCAGCTCCTCCATTAAAAAAGTTTATTTCACTGAGCTCAGAAATTTCATCTCGAGCCACTCGGTCGACTGTTCGGGGCGAGTGTAGGATTCCTCAGTGTAAAACAGCACTCGGCAGCTCAGCCTTCTCGAGTGTGGCCATCAGACAGTGGAATATGTTGCCAACAGAGCTGACCACATGTGTACATTTTAACACTTTTTCACACCAGGCCAAAAAATGGCTTCTTTTAAAACAAACCTGTTCCCATAATGTACTGTAAATTGGTTTCATTTTAATGCTGTTTAGGGGGAAATATATTTTTAACATGTGTAATTTTCTAAGACTTTGTATGTTGACATCAGTCTGCCCAGGGACTGCAGGTGGAAATTAGCACAAGTGCTACAACCTGGTACAATGCATCTTTCCTTTCTGAGGTTAATGTATATTGTACACTGTCCCTGTTCAAATAAATAAATAAACTAAACTAAACACAGATCATTTTCATACAATCTTACCAAGTGACAGAACTGAAATTCATGAAATTATGCCAACTAAAGGCATGTATTTTGTCCAAAATAAGACAAATGACCAAACCTAACACAGTAGAAGCTATGAGGTACATCCTGAACCTGTTAAAACAAAACACTCTCAAATTACTCACAAAATGAATAGAAGTGAAAAGGAGAATTCAAGAGGGTGATTGTCCACTTTACGTGAGAAATGTTATTACTTTATATGAGAAATGAATTGCGTTTGTGATCTTATTTCAGGTGTGTGGCGGTTTTGGGAGACCTGATCGCGGTCCGGGGGTGTCATTACTGGGAGGTGGAGGTAGATGATGGAACGGAGTACAGAGTGGGCGTGGCTTATGAAGACACAGACAGAAACTCATATCTGGGAGCCAACACCACGTCCTGGTGCATGAGACACATCCTCACCCCGACCAGGTAATTCCCTCAGTGTGAATTCATTCTCACTAGAAGGACTAATGATATTACGTGACACTGTGCCACTAAATGTCTCTTTTCAACATTTTTCATTAGAGGATAAGTCATTTATGAAGAAGATGAAGTCATTTATGTTCTGAACTTCACTTACATGCAGTTGCTTTTCCATGTAATTCTGCATACCCTTCTGTCTGTCTCCTCAAAACTTAAGCTGTTTTAGTAGCATCATATTCGAGGAAAGGGTAGCAGCACTGAGTGTCTAGCACTGTTGCTTCAAGGTCCTAGATTCAATTCCTGGGCTGGGTGTAGTGTGTCCGTTGGGGTGTTAGACGCAGTCAGCTGATCCAGTTATCAAACATAGGGGTTAGGAGCTCCCTCACGTGCTTCTCAGGAGAAGGAGGGAGAGCGATAGAGAGCAAGAAAACAGACAGCTCAGAGCAAGACAGCAGCGAGTGTAATACGTTACTGTAGTTGTATGTCTTTGAAGTGCTTAGTTTTAGCAGCCTTCATTGTTTGGCATGCAAATATCATCAACAAGCTAGCGCTGGTCACCGTGCACCCCCCACCCATTGCAGAGCACTGCTACGCCACTGCATGATCTCTCTGTACAAGACCAAAGATTTCCTCAAAAACAACATAATTTTACCTCTATATAATATTATAGGCATTAGAACGCTGTGACCTGAAACCCAGCAATAAATGATTCATAATAGAAAATGGGCTCCTTCATGGCATGGGCCCCGCGGGTCTATACAGTTGTGGATACACTAAAAGAAGGGTTGGTAAGATTGGGTAATGACAAAGATCCTAAAGCTCAAGATTTTGAATTGGGTCCCTGCTCCAGACGAATGAGTCAAGGATGCTGTAGGTCAAATGCAGGGGTCAAAATAAAACATAACTCATTTTGATTTATTTGTAATTGTTGTATTGTTTGTAGGCATAAATATGAGTTTCTTCACAACGGCTGGAGTCCTGACCTGCGGATCACTGTGAACCCGGTCCGGATCGGAGTGGCCTTGGACTATGACCGTGGGACCCTGTCTTTCTTTAACGTCGACCTCAGCCAGCATCTGCACACTTTCCAATGCAACTTTATCAACTACATCCACCCCTGCTTTGGCCTGGACAACCCTGGGGAGCTCAGCATTCGCAATGGCATTGAAGCGCCCAAATTTACTTTTATTTGAAGTTGGATAAAAAAAATTTAAAAAATATACACATTTTAAATGCAGATAACATACAATTTGTGACCATGTGGTATTTTTTTGGGATGTAACATTTGCATTCATTTGAGGTAGATGCTGCAGATTTATGGATGGTCAAATTACTTTTTACCTGTTACCCGGGTTGCGAGCGGCATATATTATAAAGGACTGTGGCCTATTAAATAACGGCTCACACTTATTGCGCTTTATCAGCTTGTGTCACACATTTCTCAAAGCGCTACATAAAGTCATTATTCATTCACGCCACATTCAATGGCAGTAAGTTTATTGTAGCCACAGCCGCCCTGGGGCAGACTGACCATTTACCACAGGGCTAGAATATGCCGTTTTAATTTTGATTTCTTATGTCAGCGCCCTCTGCTGGACACGTGTGGAATTCTTTCCTTTTTTTAAATGTAAGCTGCCCCCTAGTGGTGCGAGTGCGCATTCTCGCTATTTCTTTAAACATCCACAACTCCACAGGAATGGGCTAGACTTCCTTTTTTCACATACTCAGAAATTCAAGCTCTACAAAGGGCCACATCAAATCATCTCATGGACCGCATCTGGCCCACAAGCCTGGTGTTTGACACGTGTGTTAGACGCTATCTAAATTTTCACTGTTAAAATTATATATTCCGTCTTTAATTCTTCTCATGTTACATCACTGTAAAGCCATCTACAGGATATGGCCACTATTTAGACAGACTAGCTGACACTGAGGTGCCAGAGGGTGAAAAAAAATTAAGCTTGAATTTTTCTTCACCTACGGTGTTTAATGAACAAATTCATCCAAGAATGAATTAATCCTCGGTCAAAACCAAACCTTTAGTCTCACTGGCATTTTTTTTACCAGGATAGTCCTACTGAGATGAAGTAGTCCTGGCCCCAGAGAGGAACCTATTGTACATGTTTTTAGTGGTAGGGGACACCGGAGTACACAGAGGAAACATACGAGGAGAACATGCAAACCCCACACAGAAAGGCCCCGTCCAGGTGAGAATCGAACTCGGGACCTTCTAGCTGTGAAGCACGAGCGCCAACTGCTGCGCCACCGTGCCGCTATTAGCCTACTTGCAGAGAAGTGACGAGGAAAAACTGCTGCTGCGCCACCGTCAAGTTAGAATTTGAATGAAGTAGAGCTGCATCAGATCTGTTCTACACAAATCATTGTTCATGTGAGGCAAAGCATCATCGAGACAGTGTTTTCATCTTGTTTTTATTATTCCATGGGAACAGACGTGCACCATTTTCCAAGATAAGAAAAGTATTTCTACAATTTGCATTTCGTCACTGCTACACTTAAGCTTCCATTCGAGCTAAGAAGTCAGGCTTGATTAGATTTTGCTATACTAAAATGTACAAACTTAAGAAAAAGCAGCAAACAGGTTGGAAAAATGGGTAGAACTAAGCACTCTTTTATACAGAGGGTCAAATCTCTATTAACAATTAACAGTTTATGCAACAGTCAAATTGTTCCAACATTTTGGTAAAGAAGTAGCCATACTGTATGTCTGGGTTTGGCATTTTTAACAATGTGGAAAGCACCTTAAACAGCTTGTTATAATTAACCGCTGGTTTGTTCTAAAATGTAATAAGAAAATTAGTTCCAAAAAAAAAAAAAAGCTCTCAAAAATAAGCAGATTGTAGTCTTAAATCTTATGGTACTTTCAAAAACAGGGTTTGATCAATTAAAAAAAATTGACATCTCCCCCAAAAGCATGTTACATAAACATTAGCCTGTCCATGAGTTGTTCAATGATATTTAGGACCCTCACATAAATACCGACTTAAAATGTTATTACATATGTAATTGAATGTGTGGTTGAACAAAAAGATGTTTCCTTTTGTGTAAGTTTAGAATCTGTTTTGTGGACATTGAGCCTGGGGGAGAGGGGCATCCTGCACTGGAGGGTCATGTCTTACTGCTGTGCGTCTTCTCCTCCTCTTCGTCAGACGAGTCTCCTCCATAGGGAACAAGCCCCAACGCTTCCTGGGACACTTTAGTTTTCTTTTTCTGAAGTTCATCTTGGTCACCTATATGGAGAAAGTTAAAAAAAAGGACAAAGAGACATAGAAAGGAGAAGCCAATTGAAGACACCAATGTTAGCAGCAGGTTCATGTTGGTTCACATCACGGCCATGGGGAAACGAGACACACCGCAGCACCACGACAGGCAAGTCCCAGGATACATGTGGAGAGAGAGAACAGAGGAGAGACAAAAACATATACAGGAGAAGAGTGTTAGTTGGTGTTGGTAATTCAAGAGGGTTTTATAAAAAGGTCTCCACTGCCTCCATCAGGGAGGAGGCACCATTTCACTTGACACTTTTGTCAGGTACATGACTGGATTTACACAAAATTTGAAGAATTGCAAATAATTGCATACCGGCTGGGGCAGAGATGGGCTGGACAGGAACAGCAGCAGGAACATCAGGCTCTAGTGCTCGTTTGCGCTGAGGGGGACCCGGAACAGGAGCAGGGGTGGCGAACACAGGCGGTGGTGGCGGAGGCATCAGAAGACTGAAAACGGAATCAAAGTGATAAATGCAAAATTCACAGACACAAGAATAAAGATGGTTTAGTTACAAACTAACCGTTCAACTACTTTCTCCCCTACTGGTTTGGAGACTGGAGCAGGGTGCTCAGGGGACTTGGTGGTGGACTGTAAAAACAATTCAAAAATCGATTAAAAATATTAAACTTTGGGTTTTGCACTATCCCCAAGATAGATTGTGGCAGGCTCACATTGGTGCAGTACAGGACAATAGCTAGTTATTGCATTTCTGATATGGTCCAACATCCACTCACTTAAATCACTAAAGACAATTTAGATTTACCAGGGCATGGTTAATTACCATTGTTAACTACAAAGCACCATAAATCCACATGTTGACCTCAAAGTATTGATATAGCATGTAAAGCGACTTTTAGCAACAATAATAACTCACAATAATCATTTCCTTTATGACTTTATCACATTCCCACATCAACCCTTGGGGAATTTTGGCCCAGTTAGGAGACAATATTCACACACGGTTTTGTTACTTACAGTGCCATTCTTCAGTCTAGAGATTTGCCCTGTATTTTTCACATATAAATGTCCTGCAGCAGAACCCTAACTTAAAGGGCTTGTATCATGGAAAATCAACTTTGAGGTTTCATTATTTATTTATTGGTTTATTTGGTCGGGATAGTGCACGCTAATGAACATGGGTTTCATGCATGTAAATGCGCCACACTGGATTGTAATATTGGGCTAATTGGCATCAGTCGTCCTCTATGCGCACTCTCAAACACACACTCGTTCATCCTGGCCTATTATTTACAAATGTACAATTTACACAAAGACTGAACATGAAAAAGGAACTGGTTTCAATAGGACAGTTTAAACTATTACTCAAAGGTTTGAAATTAAATCTATGGTTTGTAAATGTTTTTAAATAGTTTTATGAAATTGTTGCTTGAAATCCGTCCTGTATTCTAAATTGTCTTGAGCCGCTGTCTTGGCCAGGACTCCCTTGAAAAAGAGATTAGTAATCTCAACAGGACTTTCCTGGTTAAATAAAAAATATATATTTTATATGTTTTAGTGGTAGGGGAAACTGGAGTACCTGGAGGAAACCTACAGTACGCAGACACGGGGAAAACATGCAAACTCCACACGGAAAGACCCCGTCCAGGTGGCTATTGAACCCGGGACCTTCTAGCTGTGAAGCACGAGCACCAACCTCTGCGCTACAGTGTTAACCATATTTTAACCATGTTATAAAGTTATTTCCTCATCAAAGAGCTGCCCCAAGTGGCATTTTGCGCATACACGCGTGTCTGAGCATTCTGCTCAGAAACTCGGTCAAATCCTGAAAATGACTGGTCCCCCAGTTGGGTGTGAACTCCAGGAAGTGTAAATACATTTTTTTTTTTTATGAATGAATGAATAAATAGCACGGTTGTAGAAACAAAGATGCTTGGAGTGGCGTTTCATATGGTGGTGTGTATATCAACTCCTTATGCTCAGTGTGAAGTACAATATATTTAATTACATTTCTCCGCTGTGCAAGGTTGTGTCCGAGAGTATATGGTAAACGTGTTCAAGTGTGCACTTTTGGATGAACAAAAGAGCGAGAGGGGAAAGGTGTGTATGCGTGCGTATACATACTGGAGATGCGAGCAACCAGTGAGAAGATTTATGCAATTTGTACTCAAATTAAATGCGGACTGCCTCGGTAACTTTCCTGCTATAAACATATTATTTCGCCTGTTTTATGATTAACCAGAATAAGAAATTAAAATGCCATGGGTGGCACCCACACGGGGAGAGGCGGAGTTTCAGAGGAACAGAGTGTCTCATATTTCTTAATTAGCATTCCCTTTTTCCAAATGTGAAATATTAAACACAAATGTGCCTGTAGTAAAATAGCATGATAAGGTCCTTTAAGTTAGAAGTGTTTGACAACTTGGCTCATTTTCTGCCTTCATAAAGCCACATGATCATATGCCCAGTGGTTCTGAGAAATACAACAATCTGAGTCCCCACTGACCGGCTCAGGTTTTGACCCCTGCAGAGGCTGATGGTTGGGACTTTCTGTGTCTGGGGCGTTCACAGATCCTTCAGCCTTCACTTTTTCTGCACTGTCAGGAACCTTACACATACAAAAACAGTTCTGTCAGTGCGAGACAGACAATAATGAGGTGACTGGCAAGGTGAAAATGCAGACAAGTATGTTCAATTTGATAATGACAAAGCAACTACACTATCTCCATTTACAGTCACACTGCACCATTCTGGAATAGTATCTAAATGCATAAGAATTAGGTTTACTGGGCACATTCGACACCCGTCCAG
Source organism: Neogobius melanostomus (assembly GCA_007210695.1). NCBI lineage: Eukaryota > Metazoa > Chordata > Actinopteri > Gobiiformes > Gobiidae > Neogobius > Neogobius melanostomus. The sequence goes on along the minus strand of VHKM01000277.1, from coordinate 3,483,315 downwards.
CATTATTAACATTTCTAAGAAGATAGCTGAGGACTAAACTACATGGTCAGTAGGTTTTAAACACAAAAAGATATTCCCAAACAGTATATTTTACTTTTTTGGGAAAGATACTGTACTTTAAAAAATAATTGTGGCCTCACAATTTGGCAGAGGAACAATTAAAATGTAACTTTATTTGCAAGTAACTGCAGCCCTAACACATGCACACATGTTAAAACAATTGTAAATGTCAGAGTCACCTGGCCGACGTAGGGCTGAGGTGGTCTGGGACACATGGGGTACTGAACCATAGCCTGAGGAGATGGAGGGGTGGTCGACAGGTTAGATTGACTTGGGGCACCGTTTGCGTTACGCCAGTAACCCGCCGGGTACGCCGCTGGATAGGCGCCAGCGAACCCTGCGCCTGCATTGGCTGAGTAGTTATACCAGGATCCCTGGTTAGAGTAATTGCTATTAGGAGGATATCCATGACTTGCATATGCTGAAAGGAAATGGAAGTTTGAGTTAATACCTAGCTTATATAAATCTATCAGCTTGTCCACTCACTACTATAGTACAACGGATCTCATCGGGCAAAATACAATAAAAAGGTATTTAACAACTATACAGTTTTTTGGTCACAGAACACAATTTTCACTTACCTTGGCTATAGTAATTTGAGGGCAACACCTTTCTATGGCAAACTGAATTGTTTGAAATATTAGGATTATATTTAAAGTAAAACAGAATATTCTGCAACTTTATCCAAGCTATTTAGAATGTCATTTAAAATTAAAATAAAAAAAGAGCAAGAATGGTGGCCACTCTGAGAAACTTCTGTGAGCCCATTAGATTTTTTAACAGTATATCATACCTTTGAACTAGGGCTGAACGATCAGCTGCATGGGCCAAAATCACGTGCCTCTGATTTGGAAATTGCATTGTATAATATTGCGATAAAATTGCAAATGCGATTAATTGTTTAGCCCTACTTTGAACTTCAAAATAATGTATGGCTTATGTTAGGATTATTTTCAGTTAAACAGACTCAACACATGACTCACTTTGCGCGGGGCTGGGGCCTGGGAACGCTGCCGTCAGTCGGGCGTGTTCAGTTCTCACCTGGAAAACAGAACAGTAATTACTGAGAGCTTTTGCCAAACATAATATAGTTGCAATTTCTCACATCAATTATTGAACTGACATGTGGGTGAGAGCAGTGCACTTAAAAAACCAGGTCTCGAGATAAAGCCATCAACTCTCTCCATTTCTCTTTTGGAGGTGGGTATCAGTGAAAACTAAACACTACTGTAGCTTCACCTTCTTAAACCTCCATTTTAAGCGAGTAAGAAATTACTTGTTCTTTAAGTTAGTTACTTAACATGTATGACTTACCGTTCCCAGCAGGTTTTCTGTGAGCCTCTTTGCCGACTCAAGTCCAGCTTCATTTGGGTGACTAAAAACAATGAATTGCTGTCATTACACATCCTTCCTGCACCTAGGGAGGATTTATACTTACTAGGGATGCAACGATTCTAGATATTATATTGAATCTTTCGATACGCCCTCCTCTATCCAACACGCAAATATGTTCGATAAGAATCCAAGAAATATTGTAGATGTGCCACGGCGGCCCGCTAGCGACTATCAGCAATTTCCCTGTGCGCTCTCACTGGGAAACACAGCAGCCCCCTCAGACAAGAGAGAAACTCCTCCCCCCAAGCACCCCCTCCCTCCTGTGTGTCTGCCTGGGAGGCGGAGGGAGCCACACGTGTGTTAGCTAGCTGGTGTTTGTAGCATTATTAGCCTTTGTACTATTGTGATATGTTATTTTTTATTGTAATGATTTCGGGGTGGGCGCTCATAAACTTTTGCTTCAGCCCACTCAGGAGGGATTAAGATGTATCAAATGTTAAAGTAATGTCAATTGTATGCGAGATGCTGACATGTTATTAGGAGAGCTCCTTATGGGGAAAGCAGCAGCTGCATGTGTTACTATTAAATACACGAGTCGAGTATAGGCCTATTAAATATGGAGTCAGCGCACATTGGCTTTCTTGCTTTAAGCTATATCCACACGAAGACAAAACGCTTATATTTTCAGAAACTTTCTTTGTAAGCACAAAGCCAGATTAGTAAATGTGTGCGTCCACATGGCAGTGTTTGCCACACATAGACTATTCTTTGGCGCACCGCCACAGAATCAACACCTCCCGCCACATATTGCGTTTCGTATTTAAAAAATAAAATAAATATATATTTTTAAGCGTTATTTAAAACACACATTGTATAGAGCCGCCGCAGCGGTCAATTTGACTGCGGGCAGGGGGGGGGGGCTATTCCTCTGTCTCACTCACACGTCTCTCTCCCTCTCCCATAGCACACACACACACAGCCCCTCCTCTTCGTGCACACCTCGTGTCTCTATCAGCGATCATCGCCGGAAGCTGTGTCTATTTGGTGCAGAGAAGACGGCTGGTGAAATTCACTAAAGGCCTCCCGACCGCCACACATCTCCACAACCCCCCCCCCCCAGGACTTACATTACTTTTTCAGCGCATTAAATGTATCGAATCAGTGACCTTCATATCGCAATACGTATCAAAGCGTTACAAAAGTGAATCGTTGCATCCCTAATACTTAACATGAATTATTGTTACCTGATGTAGACATAAAGTGGCTCGAATGACTCTCGTTTTGAAGCTTGTTCGATGTATCCAGAGCCTTTCCCCCTGAGGAAGACTCGCGCCCCTGTCTCTGTTTGGATGTGCCCCAGATACGCCCCAGATGGTCCCTCAACTTTCTCCTTTACATTAAATGAATGAAGCGCATTGTCCAAACCTACAAATATTTTTGTGTGCACAAAACTCTGAAAAATAGGAGGGGAGGGTAATAGGAAGTAATGGACATTTATTACAATGACCCGTTTGGACAGAGGTTTTAAACTAGGTGATGTAGTACTGTAGGAGGTATTCTCATGTACAAGTACAGTCATGTACAAGTGGCCTAATTTAGAGTGAATTCTACTTACCCCTACGTGAGGCGCTGCAGGTCGATGTCCTGGGGCGGGCACTGGGACTGTTGCTGGAGAAAGGACAGGGCGCGGAGGCTGAGGATACAGAGTTAAAGGAGGCATCACTGGAGGCGGTCCCCCTGATGCAGCGGACACCCTTAACACGTCCTCTGAAATGATTTCCTTTATTCTCATCACAGCTTCTACAGATATAGTGAGAATGGAAAGTTAAAGCATTTGGTAATTTTGGCTTATTGAATAGTGTACTTGTTACTGACTGTTGACTTGCTCCTGCGACTTTCCTTGAACTTGCAAATACAGAGGTCTTTGTCTAAAAACAAAGACGCCATTATTAAACTTTGAGGTACAATTAACATATGTTGAGAAAAAAACACAAAAACAAGGAGAAATCGCTTACCCGGCTAATTTGCCCTTAGCGATATCCAACATATAATGTCCTTTTGTTGTGACAACTGCCCCACTAAACTGTCGAATCTGTAAATGAGAAGACATGTTTTTACCAAACTGACTTGAACGGAAAAAGACCTAGCTAAAATAAGCACTACAGTAAAACACATACCTCCTCTTGGGTTTTGCCTTTGGTCAGTAGATCTCTACTGTTTATAGGAACGTCATTGATGTCTACCTCTGTGACGACCATTTCCTCCACAACAGTTGCCACCGGGACAATGGGAGACTTCTGAAGAAAGTAAAAACACATAAGACAACAATATAGACTACATACATACATACTGTATGAGGGGTGATAAATTATTGTAAAAAGCACCTTTGGTAATAGAGGTGGAGCAGGGGTCATCAGTTTTCCTTTGGCCATTAACATGGCGTTTATTTTAGCAGCCATTGCAGCTGCCTTCTCCACTCCTCCCGAGCTGACAGCTCCATCTCCGGTTTGAGGGGACTGGGACACAGCGCCGTTTGATGCTGCATTATTGACACACTGCGCGGGCCGGTCCCACCGACTTGGACAACTGAAAACAGACACCATTTAATTTGTACAAATGATCATTTATATACTGCGGATGATCTGTAGGCAGAAAAAGTAACCAAGGCTTTTCCTCTTACGCCAAAGGTGATCTGTCTGCACTTTGATGTAGGAGGTGGGTATCGGTGAAGCAACATGGTCTTTATTTGCATCACTTTCTTAACCTCCACTTAAATGATATTACTAGCTGCTCCTCAACACAAATGATCAAACGATTAGTTTCAATTCTAATTGTCATAATCTTAGCCAGGTCCACCTCTAAACACGGGATTGTTTGCATATTGCTCAGTTACCGCCAAATGCTCCCCAACCAAAGGTTTAACGGTATGTATTGTAATGCTACGTTTACTTTTTGTACTAAAGTTTAGCTTTTAGGGCAAGATGTAGCGGTTGGGCTAACTCCCATAGCACATTTGCTCGTTGTTTGAGTCACATTGTACGAGTATATGGCCCACTACGAATTCCTTGTGAATAATCAAACCCTACCCCAAATAACACAATTAGTTTCTGACTAAAGTTTGTAATCTCAAGTAATGGCCAAATGCCTGTTATAAGTGGTCCTAAAAAGCTAATTGATTTGGCTAAGCTAGCTAGCGAGCCAAAAGCACGGTTGAAGGTTAGCATAAATATCCAAATTCCTCGGCAAACAACAATTTGGTGAAAATACTCACGGTGTTTGCCCTGTCATCCCCGAAGACATAGCACCACGCCACTCTATTTATATGTGTATTGTTTCTTTTGAAGCTTTTAGAAAAGTAATTTCTCCACGAAAGCCATCGATGTGCAGCGGTGCGCCGGATGAACGGAAGTGACGTGTAAGTTGTGTTTATATTACGTAATCGTCACTTTGTCAAATAACGAAACATGTTTTTGACTTAGAAGCAATAGAGCTTCTAAGTTAAATACAACATTATAAATTAACTGACCCTTAAACCTGAAGCAAGATTATATATATTTTAGAGGTGCACCGATCTGATCGGTCATCGATCATGATCGGCCAATCACAGCCTAATTTTGTGATCTGTGAAATACGCCGATCAGACGGGCCGATCAAACGTAGATTTCACAGACTTTCTTACAGTAGATAATCTGCTGAAAACTCCGCCGCTCTAAACCTAGTTTTAAATGTACTGTATAATTCGTGGCTACACAACAGCTCTGGATGTAGGCTACTGCTCCGCTGTATCCCTCTGCGCCTGGCGGAATGCAGTGTAACCAAACAAAACAACCACAGAACTAGAGGTACGCTTTAAGGCCGTTTTCACACATGTTGGAGCGCTTTGTACAGTAGGTCGCCTCGAGACCGCCTTAGCTCCAACTGTATTTATTCCAAAGTTAGTTAAGTCCGTGTTCACACGCGCTCGCACAAAACATCGCAACATCAGCCACGTAACAACGATCAGCTGTTCAACGAACTTATTCCAATGACAACGGGCATCGACCTGTCAATATGCCGACACTGACACGCGCGCACGTACGTGCACTTCCCCAATGTTACGCGGTGGTCACTCCTCTCCCTCGTGGTTAAATACACTGAGGCTTATAGACGCGCAGCGCGGAGAAATGTACTTAATCAGCACATGGAGAGGAAAGTTTCAATGCAGTAGGAAGGGAAAGACAGGAAAGAGAGGCGCGTACCTGATGATTTAAGGTTAATCCATTTTGCCTCGTCAGAGTAATCCAAACGTCCTCATGCAGCGTGTAGTCTTTCTTTCTTCGTGCAAAAAAGAGGCATCAAAGCGAGAATAGTTCACCAGAGGTCGGCCGCCTTCACACCACCACCGCTCCGACGCAGAGAGCGAGATGCGCCGCTCCGAGACCACCTGTTTCAGCCGTAGTCGGAGCGGCTGTTTACACCGTCTTAAAGTGCTGCGGTTAGATTCACACTGACCCTAAAGTGGCGCTCTCGGGCCGAAAGTCCCTATAAGTCGACCTAACTAGAGCCTGTGTGAAAACACCCTAAGACAAAAGCATAATAAAGGTTCGTGACCATAACCCATACGCTGACATTGCGTATGGAACTTCTAACAGGAGGCGAAGGAGACCATGTGCCATTATTTACATTTGCAACTACCGCATGACTAAACATGTTTGGAGGTGATACAAACGGGATATTTATCACAAAACCGTGCTATCTGAAACGTATGTGTAACTACAATCAGAGGCAGGGGTCATTGTCCTGTCTTATTTCGCTGAGAAAATGTGTTTTTTAGTGCTGAAGTGTCACTATGGCTGCTTGTCAAAAGAGAAAGTAAAACGCGTTTGGCGCCTCATCTTCAAATATTGTCCAAAGTTACAGTCCAAAACCAAAATGATGCTCCTAATTCCACCGTGTTTGGGCTGAGAGCTCCACCGGCCTCCCCACTACCATCCATAACGCACATCTGATCTGAAGCAACTACGAGTCGCAAAGTAAGACAGGGATATTTGATTGGCCGAAATAACACGCACTGTAAAAATAGTTTACTGTAAAACTATTTTTTTTTAAAGATGACCATGAGGGAAATTCTGTAAAAGTTATAAAATAATAGGCGATAAACCAATTGCCTACACAGCATATAATAATATCAGAAATAATAAATAATAATAATAAAGTTGGAGATTAAACAGGACAATGTAGATTTCTGGCTAGGCTATACAATATTCAAATATAAATATTGAAAATAAATTCACCCAATAAAACACACACATTTAGAAAAGTCCAGTATTTGTCACTGTTAAATTATGAATCATAATAATCAATTACTACCATGTGATCGGATCGGCAATCATCGGTATTGGCCGATCAAAATTTTAGTGATCGGTTTCAAAAATCCTGATTGGTGCACCTCTAATATATATATCGATGTGTCCAATTTTTTTTATATACTTGCTCTAATTTTCCACTGTTCTGAGTGATTTTTTTTCCTACTTAACTGAATATGCCTTGACATGCTGTGAACGGTTTTGTGCCTTACAGTTTGTGTATGTTGAATAAAAAAACATAAACAACCGCCCCCCCAAAAAAACAACAGCAACTCGAGTCAGTGTATATTATACACCCCAGTGCAAACTTTGAGTTACAAGACAAATTCATATCAGGAAACAGTAGGTGACAGTAGAGGGCCACAGTCTAACATTTTATAATATTTTCATGTTTAGTTGAAATGAGCTTGAAAAAGCTAGAGTCTGGTACAAGCATCTTTGCCCCCGAGCATAATGTAACTGTACATTGTCCTGATAAATAAATGAAATATGCTTTCTTTTTTTTCTTTTTTAGTTAAGGCATTCTCCTTAAAACAATAGATTGTTTTTAAAAGATTTAGTTGAAAGTTGAAAGTTAAAAGTGGGGTCATAAAAGCATTCCTTTACAACTGTTTGCAAATACAATTTTCTTGTTTGTTTTTATATTCAAAATCAGGGGTCTCCACTCTCAACCCAGTTGCTCGCCAGCCCAGTTCCCAGTTCACTGTAGCTGCCCAAAGGCTACATTTCTACATAAGCTTGGGTCAAATTTGTCGCTGAGACGTTTGTATTGTATATGCATGCAATGGTTTTTTCACATCTGTCATACTGCATTACAGCATGGTCACAAACATCGGCGTCCACTCTAAAACCAGTCACTTCTCTGTATAAACAGGCAATTAAGATATTCGACAAGAAACCTCTGAGATGGCATCATTGTGATATCATACAAAAGGACAAGCTTTTTACTTTTGAAAACTTTGTAAATTTTAGTATAATGAAATTGACTTTTAAATGTCTGAACAACTGTGTGTCACCACTGTTCTCTGGCCTCATGGTGAGGTGTCAGGGCTCTCTCAGACCTTCCACCAGAGCCTCAGTTAGCGGGGATTGTGTGCTCCCAAAGTTTAGAAAATCTTTTGGACAGTCGAGCTTCTCCTTCAGAGGGGCTACACTGTGGAACTCTCTCCCCACTGCACTGAAACTGCAGAATAATATCAACATCTTTACCAGAGAGCTCAAACAGTGGCTCAAATCGGGCCAAACTTGTTCCCATGTGTAAAATGTGCCTTATCTTGTTTAATAATGTGTTTTAATGTAACCTTGTTTCATAATGTGTTTTATCTTTGTAACCTAAAAGCCCCCTATGGACAGGTGTTGAAAATTAGCACATGTGCTATAACACTTTAAACAATGCATCTGGTTCGTCCAATGTTAATTGCTATGTCCATATTAAATAAATAAATAAATGAAATGAAATGAAATTTACAGAAGCATTTTCTCTTTGTGCACCAAATGAATGAGTTATAAACACAACATAAAAAAACTGGGTTGGAGACCCCTGCTGTAGATCTTGCTTAAGTCAAAAATATGAAACACCACAATGAACAGCAGACATATAATTGACATTTTATTCTTCATTGAATAGTTTCTATTTTTTTTCCGTGCCTTCAGACCAAGATGTGAATCAGAAGAACGAACAGATCCCCTGATAAAGAGTATACAGTTCTGTCATAGGAGAGAAATAAAGATAAACTATGCTCTTCTTATTTTCCATGATTCCCTTAGCTGTAATGGCAATAATATACTGTTTAAAGAGGAAATATTCTTAATATGTAACAATCTTTAACATATATTAGTATCCTAATCTGAAATCCTCCAACAAAAAGCTGCTCCTTATATTTCTGTGCATAAACATATCGGAAAAGTGGCCCAAAAACCGAATTGACTGAAACGATCACAATTAAGGAGGCTTTAATAACAGTGATAGACAACTCTGCGATCCACTTCCTTCACCATTTAGCTTTCTGCACACCACTCAAGTATACAGACAGCTAAGACAGTTGATCTCATTCTGCTGACGATCCAGTGTAAAATTCATTGCCTATGTATAAAAATATTGAGATTTACTTGATCATAACCTTCATATTAATAAAAACCTCAGGTGTCCGGTTGCACAGTGGGATGTAGTGTATAAATATTGTATAAAATAAGGCAGTCTTTTCAGTAGGATAAACCAGATACAAAAATTTCTGGGAGGAAAAGAAAATTCAAGTCCAAAATGTTTTTTTTTCCTTCTTCTTCACATATTTCTTTTCTTCTCACTGTAGTTCCAAAGTCATGGAGGTTCTTTGACAGCATTAAACCAAAAAGTTGCAACGAATTGTTGCAACAACAATTATGCACCCAGTACCCACCCGCACCGGTCATGCACACGCACACAAGCAAACTCCTGATGATTAACAAAAAAACAAAACAAAAAAGCTTATTTTCCAACACAACATCCTGTATCCTTAGGAGAATCGCTGAGACGTTTCCACTGTTGTTACAGTGCTATAGGTGAGTGTCCTAACTTTGGGTGTCTTTTCACAAGATACTAATCATATGGTAATGCTCTTTAAGAATAACAATTGAGATTCTTTTTCATAGTATGTTGAATAATCAACTTTGGCTTTAATCTCGTTTACTATTGAACTAAATATCTAGGAAAATTAACAAATCATCTGTAAGTAGTAACCTATGATCTACAGTTTCTGAACGGTGGCCTATTATAAAACAACATGAGAGACTCACTCAATAGAGGGGTTGTTTCATGGAATTACAGCTACGTTTTGTTTTTTTACGCTTCGGAAGGACACGGAAATATTGCCAAATAAAACAAATATAATAGGAGTGTTCGTTTTCCGTTATGGGGCAGTCCGGCGTATCGACCACAAGTGTAACCTGAGTGCCATTCACACCCGCACAGCATCCATCTCCCCACTTAACAGTTCAACTCAATACGGAAGAGTTTGTGTGGGGTTAGAGAGGATATGGGATGCTTTGCCCAAGAAAAGGCCAATATTGGGGGTACCCTCACCCAGTCACAAGCTACAAATGTCTATAGGCGCAGGCATATTTAGTCTTTTAGGGATTTATTGTGTCCAAACTTGCACAGACCCTCGTGTACAAGTCCTTCTTGTGTTTGCCTTTTGGACGGACAGGCTGCTACAGAGGCAGGAGTGTAGAGGCGAGCTGGCCCGTGATTTGGCTGGCGAGGGCTGGGGAGGAGGAGAGAGACACCCCCTCTCTCTCTCTCACTCAGAGCTGGACAGCGGGACCCAGAGGAGCCCTAACTGGTTTGAAGACACCGTGCACAGAAGGGTCCTACTCCGGAGGCGGTCGCAGGCTGTGTAGCTTCCTCTCATCCAGACCCTTCCAGTACTTGAAGTTGTTGTCCAAGTGCTGCATAAGGTTTGGGAGGTCTGCAAAAGCTAAAGATACAAAAGTAGGATTTTAGATAGTCCTTTTTTTTATTTGTACATACAGTTTTTAAGCATACATTTGCATATTCCGGATTGACTAAAAAATATGCAAACTTGCAAGTTTTTGTATTATTTCTGGGCCAGATCTATTAGAATGTAATATGTACAATATCATGTTCAATGAAAAAATGTAAGGAAAAGCACTGTTAGCGTAGAAATAGTCATGTCCACAATTGTGTTCTTGTGTATAATTAAATACATAAAAATTGTATGTTAAAGGTGCATTATGTAACTTTTTATGCTTTATACTGCACCACCATGCCTCTAACATGACCGAATCCAATATGCTTTGGGTAGAAATGTTTTCACTGACTTTTAGGAAGATGATGAATAAAATCGAATGAATCAAAAGGTTTGCCCAAACCTGCAGTAAAAGGGAGGGCTTTTTTTTATTGTATTTTTTTCCATTACTGCATTTTTTTAAGCACTTAATTCTTTTTTTCAGTTAATGTGGATTTAAGTGAAGTTACTTTATTATCATTTGAAATATTACAGCAGTACTAACTCTGCTACCATCTGCTGGCCGTTCGACCAGTAGAAGAATGATGTGCTGGAAGTAACCAAAATTGGTTTAGAAATGGCGAGTTGTATAGACTCACCATCCCACGCATCGAACATGTCTGTGATGAAGTAGTCTATGAAGGAAATCTGGGACTTTGGGATGCTACAGGTGTTTCTGTCAAACACAGGCATGACCACCGGCAAACCCTGTCTCTTCTCCTCATCCGTCTGTGTAAAAGAGAAACAGAAGTAACAAACAACGTCAAAATATGTCATCCTTATAGACGCTTAATATCACAAATCCAATACCTGTGCAAAATACTCTTCTGAGATGCGCCCGGCCCATTCGATGCAGAGCTCCTGGGGCCGACAGGGGTTGGAGATGTCCGCACACTTTATCAACATCCGTTTGACTAGAATACGGTTCTCTGGAGATGTCAAGATGCTTTTCACTGACTCCTCGTCATTGTTACCCTTAAATTAAAATGACAACAAACACGTGTTAAAAAAAGGATGATGATATAACCAGATAAATATAGAAAGGATGCAACGATTTCATATCATCTCTATAATGTACCTGATGGTCTGTTCTTGTGATTTTTAAATTTTATCTTAAAACATCTTGGCATGATGAAGGACGCAACCAAAAAAAGGATAACACCTGATATCAGGGCTGCTCCTTACAGGTTGCCCCAGCAGCATCGAAGGATGGGGCAACCTGTAAGGAGAACAAATTTCCCTACAGTGAGAATAAAGAACACCTTAACTTAAGTATTTTGGGAAGACTAGGAGAATTGGTATCGTAATTAGATTTGCGTGTTATCTTTCAAAATCCTGATGCAGTTTAGGTCCAGGTGCATTAACATTTCTGAGAAGACTTCAAACATGAACTGCTAAAATATTTTCAAATCACCAAAAAGGGAAACGGAGGCACTCAAAGAAAATAAAGTGTGTTGTTTTAATCAGCTGGTCATACTAAAAAATCTTTATTTTCTTCTTTGTTTCCTAAAATTTAAAGTTTTATGCTGACCCCTGTACTGAAGAGCACCAAAGTGACACCTTTTCAAAAGAACAAGTCCAAGTAGCACTCCTGCATGTTTAGTTTGCAATAATTTCACATTTCATTCTGTTGTTTTCAAAAGAAAAAATTATAAATAAATTGCAGACATTGTGATTTGATAATTGAAACTAATTATACCTCGCTGATATGAGTTTGCAAGTATGCAAAGTAGCAAGTAGGTTTTGGTAAATACTATAAACATAGACTAGCACAGGAATTAGTGACTGACAACTGGTCTGTTGTTTTCTTTATCAGACTTATTAAGTAGAAGGCACATGTCTTTGGAAGCCTGTGTTAAGCATGCCTCACAAAGATGAGAAAGATGGTACAGAGTTGTAAAATTCTCCGGTCCCAAAGACACGAGGCTCAGGACCAGCACGAACTCCCCAGGACTGAAATCCTGCCGGGTATTTCATAAAAGTTGTATTTTCTCCATCTTTTGATACTGAAACCACTACTCCCAGTCTGCAAGGTAAGAGGAGTATTTATAAAACCAACCATCTGTGGTCTATAATTGAAAATAGTCTGGTTGCCATTTTTTTGAACTATAGGTCTAATACGTTTTGTTTAAAGTGACAAAACCTACCACAGTACTTGGGCGAGCAATGTGATTTGTACAGTTCAGTTTATTTGCCATTTGAGATTTCAATATAGTTTTAAAGTACTCCATTCTTTGTATTGTTATTATTAAAGGCACACTGGGTAAAAATGCTATTTTTGCACTGGGAAATCAGAGGACCTAACCTATTTAATTCTGCCATTGGCTGCTATTAGTCAATATTTCCATGGAGACGAACTGGAGATGTCCCACTCCCAGTAAAGTTAGTCAGGTCTGAGGAGAGGTGAGACGCTCACAGCAAAGACAAATGTTTATTCGGTAATTTTTAGTCATTTTTTAATGATAAAATTAACTGTAAGAAAATAAAGACTTGTATTTTATTCTCATATATTAGGTTAACTGTAACGTGGTGTGGCTTTAAGTATTGCAAAACTTGTGCCTAAATGAACTAAAATAGAACTCACAAATCAAGTTTCTGAAAGTTATAATACAAAGGTTAGTCTGACATTGGGTAAAATTTATTGCAGGCTAAAAATAACTTCACATAAAATGGAAAAAATGAACTGTTGGACTAATAGTTTTGTGGTGAATGTTACTGCCGCCTCACCCCGTTCTCCTCCAGGGCGCCTAGTGGCTTGTTGATGCTGTTGACGAACTTGTTGACGTGTTCAAAGTGCTTGGTCATCTCTGTGGCCAGCACCATGTCAATGACGGCCTGCCGCAACGTCCGATACTCGTTTCTATAAGAGAGGAGGACACCGTTAGTGGCAGGTAATGAAAGGGGTAACAACAACAAAAAGTAGGATACTAGCAGGGCATAGCTGCTTGATGGTCTAACCTTGAAATCATGACTAAAACAGAAAAACAACAGTCAATAGAGATAAACTTCACACATAGCTTTAACATGAACTGTTTAGCAAGATTGTTTTTATGAGCATGCATTACAATGAAAAGTAAAAATAAGTTGTCTAAAAAGCCTTCAAACTGAAAATGTACCTTTACATTGTATTTACATACATGACATTTTGTTGATTGTTCATCTAGTAGGATACTTTTTAACCTTTGGATATTGATTTGGTATACACTTTCCCCTGGCACAGAGAGCTGTCAAGCATGTGAGATGCTCCTGGCTACTTCATGATGATAATTATCCAGTTTACATATTAGAATACTGAATTATGGTTCAAATTGTATTAATGTAGACACTGGGCAATACAATAGGTTGCTTTCACAGCAATGTAGGAAAGGAGCAAATATAACTCACTAGATGATTTACTGTTTTTGACAGAAATATAGATTAGATTAGATTTTAATTTGCACATATAACATTTAAAATATAAGTTTACAAATCCATAAAAAGATGAAAAAAATACTGTGCGGGAGAGAGTGAGAAGACCATAGGTCTTATAAAACCACCTCCCCAAAATCCCATTAAACAGGCATAAAATAACATGAACAAGCAAGACAATGGTTACAATGACACAAGCATTTAAATGTATTAATTGAACAGTGTAAACTTATTTACAGATCATTACTTTCAGCTCTCTTTTGAAAGAACTCATAGTAGGTATAGTCTTTAGACCAGAGGTCACTAAACGGCGGACCTCGGTCCGGAACCGGACCCATGCGCCAGCCATTCCGGCCCCGAACCTTGGATCCAAACTTTGGACCCGACCGTGAATTCCCTCAGACAAGCAGCTGCGTCTGCGCTCTCTCTCTCTCTCACTCTCTCCCTCCCTCCCTCTCTGACTGCACCAGAGCGATAAACTACAGCTCAGACGAACAGAAAGACCTACATCTTAGCTTCATGATACTTTTTTAATTTTTAGAAACGGATTCGGAATGACTGAAATATGGCTTGCTAAAAACAAAAGCGGAGGACGCCCTAATTACTGTAAATATGCACGCGCGATCGTAATGCGCAAATAGCGCTGCTGTTTCCCGAGCAGGTCTGAACCAGTACTAAACCTGGACTAAGCCAGGACTAAACAGGACTCAGTGTGTTGAACTGAGCAAAGAAACACATCACTGTCATATATTATGTGCACATTGTGTATAATAGGCTACAGTAGCCTATGCACTCTGATATTTAGGAGCCAAAACTTATTTTTAGAGCAAAAAAACAATAACAGGATTCAATTGATTACATTATTTTCAAATCACAGAAATAGATTTAAAAAAGGCTTAAAAATCCTGATAGAACCGTGAATTAACCCCGTATGTTCCGGACCTTTGCTTGACCATTTTTTTTTCATTTCGGACCTTGGTGAAATTTAATTTGTGACCCCTGCTTTAGACTATACCTACTAGTCTTTTATGGAACTAAAGTTCCATAAAAGTGGAATCAAGTACATAATTCGGACCCGCTATAAGTAATAGACGCTCTTTACGCATTCTCGCCCTTCAAGTCCGTGGTGCACTTGAATTTAATGACTATCAAAGTCAAAAAATGTGTTCACAATGTACAAACAATGTATCTACCAGAAGTAACCACTGCCCTTTTGGTCCATTTAAACTTCTTTATTCAATGTTAGTCTGTGGACAATGTTAGCTAGCACCCCGCTAACAGGATGACCTCTATGGGCAGCTTAGAATGTTATGTCACTTGAACTCATGAAACATGAGTTTCATTGATAAATTCTGACAAATCCATTAATGTAAACTCATCTATACAGTTTTATAATCTGTTTTAACCTTTCAGATTCAACTACTGAACAAAATAGACTTCCCGTCACAATATTTTAATTACTCATAATGTTCTTTTATTTTGAAGCCTGTTTTGACTCTCTTGTTGCTGTGACAGTGTGAATGAATGGGGGCTTTGTCTTGGCCGGAGGGACCAGTGCATGTGAGCCATTCTGCTTTGGGACTCAAATCACATTACTGAGCTGCTGCTATCAACAAATACAGAGGGGAGCTTTCATCGGGACATGCACGGCCTGGGCTTATCTGCTGATGGATCAAGGTGAAGCACCATTATACAAAGTTTTCTTTAAGAGATACAAAGGGTTGTGATGTATAGATTTATTCCTATACAGTAAATACACTTTAATGTTGTCTTTCAGCTAATAAGCTAAATATAAGCGTGTGAGACCGATTATTTTGGTGGTGACTTTTTTATGAACTTTTACAAAAGTGTGATCTTTTCAGACTGTGAGATTTGGAAAGAGATTTAGACATTACAGTCTTTTCCTATTGAGATCATCTTATCTACCAGTGATGTGACTGAGGACCAATCAGACAATCGCCTGGTTTGTCAGTAATGTCCATATCAAAGCAAACATGTTGACGGCTTATACAAGTAAAAAAAATAACAAATACAAATCCCACAGAGGACTGAGAAACAGTGCAGCCTTCTGCCAAATCAACACGGCAAATGCTTAAGTTGTTCGTAGAGTGGGAGAGAAAAGATAAAGTTGGTTCTAAATGATATGGGGATATTTACGAGCGGTCTTCATCCTAATTTGTGAGAAACTACAAACAGCTGTGATAGGACTGTCCTAAAATCAGACAGTGGAAATGGTTTGCCATTCCAGATTGTCCTACATTCAAAGACAATTTGGCAGTGGCTGGCTCACCAGGATAGACAGAATGGGCATCCAACATTAAATTGTACAAACCCCAAACCAAAAACACGTGGGTGGAACAATGCTACTTATATTTGTATAACGGTCCCACCTCTCTATATTCTTGAAGATATTGCACTTGTCGTCTCGGGTGGTGATCTGGAAGGCGAGTGCTGCGTGGTGACTCTCTAAAACCGCAGTGTCATTGTACAAAATGGCAAGTTCGGAGCCAGCGTTACACAGGAAGCTGTTGGTTCGTCCCGGATGGTCCACGTCGTGAACCGTAGCAGCGATCAGAGCAGCCACCTCATCTACTGGGTCCAGGCTTTGCTGTAGAGGTGAGAAAAAAAAAAATGCAGATTGGATTATTCTTGCATTAAAAAAAGAAGCAATGATGAGGATGAAATAATATATACATACATATTATACTGCCTGACTAAAAAGAAAAAAAAAGGTCACACCCTAATATCTTGTTGGACCGCCTTTAACTTTCATTACAGCACGCAGTCGCTATGGCATTATTTAATAAGCTTCTGCAATGTCAAAAGATCCAGTGTTGCATTCATCTTTCACCATCTTGTATAATGATCTATTGTACATGTTTTTAGTGGTAGGGGAAACCGGAGTACCCGGAGGAAACCTATGCAGACACGGGGAGAACATGCAAACTCCACACAGAAAGGCCCCGTCCCTGGTGGGAATTGAACCTGGGACCTTCTAGCTGTGAAGCGAGAACGCTAACCGCTGTACTACCGTGCCGCCACAAGATACTCAATGGGGTTAAGATCTGGACTCTGTGGTGACCAATGCATTTGTGAATATGATGTCTCATGCTCCCTGAGCCACTCTTTCACAATATGAGCCCGATGACTCCTGGCATGGTCATCGTGGAATATGCCTGTGCCATCAGGGAAGAAGGAAGCCATTGATGGAATAACCTGGTCATTCAGGATGTTCAGGTTCAGCTGATCTAATTCTTTGGGCACCAGTGTTGCTGAACCTAGACCTGATCAACTGCAGTGACCCCAGATCATAGCAGTTAGTTAAATCCTGGTTGCAACCTTTTTTTGGGTCAGGCAGTGCATTTCTGTTCAGTAACCTTGCCTCCAAGCTGAATTTTCGCAGTATTTGTGAGTTCACAAACACATGAGAATCCATCTTGTGCTGCTCCTGCCGATCTTTGAATACAAACCACCAGTGGTTTGAACCTTTTACTTGGCAGTGCTTTCGTGAGAAAGCGGTTGTAGCAATGCCAACAGAAACTAGCACTTTTATGGATAATAATTAACAACACAGAGTTGACGGAAAAACACGAGGTGCTGCAACAGACTTACAAACAGATGTCATATTTTTCAAAACTAAATATTTAATAGATTTGAGATTTTGAAACTTGATTGTGATTGGCTAAAACGAGGCCCTCTTGATCCAATCAGCAGTAAATGCTGTGCCAAAAGTTCAACCTCCCCCTCAAAAATACAAGATGAATAATCTTTTTCATATATATTTTTGTTGCCATGGTTACTTTGTGCAGTAAGGCTTACATTCTAATAAATATATTTTGCATAAAACTACTTGTACAACAGATGCAAATCCAGGATGAACATTAAGTTTTTCAATAAACAAGACATTAATATTGCTTTTCAAATTCAATCTTTTAAAAGGTTTGGAAATTAATAAATTATGTGAGCAATTATGCTTAAAACGAAAGTTTTCATTCACTCATGTGTTCTATTTGTCCCCTTGGCTTAAGAGTAATCATCAAAATGAATCTGCATTTGTCCACCTTCACTGTAAACTTGGAAAACACTCAGGCCATGTTTCCCAGTGATGTAACTCTTCTGGTTAAGCCAATGAGAGGTCATCAGCTGAGGTCAGAAATAGACAGTTTTGTAATCGTCTTATCCTTGTCCTGAGCCACTGACACAGTTGGGTAAGACCTGAGTCTGGCAAAGGAATGATATGGGACACGCACCAGGGAATCCCTGCAGCAGACAGCAACTCTGACGGGTAGACTCGTGCACATTGAGACTGTTCAAAAGCAATGCACTGTTGCTTTTTCATTCCTTAATATACTATATTTTTAAACCAGACTAGCCACTGCAAAATTGTCTTGAATACTGTGACAAAAATATTATTATAGAAACTAAACGGATGCTAAGCAGCGAAGGGCCTGGCTGATACTTGGATGGGAGACCGTTTGGGCACACAGAGGAAGCCTGGGTGAATGTAGTGAGTGAGTGAGCGATTGGTGGTGGTCGCTGATGGTGCAGACTGGCTGAATAATGCACGAAATTGTAAAGCGACTTTGAGCGTCTGGAAAAAGCACTATATAAGATATATAGATATAATTCATTATTCGTATTCTTATTATTAAACTACTTAAAATACTGTTATGGACACTAAAACATATTTATTAACTCACCTTGACCCTCTCCTTGCAGAGGAAGTATGCGGTGGCATGCAGAACGTCAGCAGCGTGACTTGAGTTGTGGTAAGAGTTGCTGGAGTGGTAGTTGGCCTCGATCACCTGTAGCCACGATCGCAGTGTGGCCTCCGGACAGTTCAGAAACTCACACACCCCGAAACGAGAGAAGATCTTCAGCCCTAAGTACGTCAGCGGCCTGTGTGGGAGGGGACATGGGTTGAATGGCTATCTTTGCAATTAGACAGCAAAATATATATATATTTGTTATTGTGCAGCGCTTCGTACGTGTTATGTTTTAAACAGTGCTGTTATTATTTTCACGGTGCACATTCTAAATAAACATTTATGAGACAATAGACTTGAGGGAAAGAGAATAGAAGAGAATAGGTGAGCAGTTTTTAGCTGAAATATTAGCATTAAGCCTAAATGGGGTGGAAAGAAATTCATACCAAACATATACTGTATGCATACATATGATTTTAAGGAGATTCTGTGAGACTGCCTCACACTGTCATGAATGAAACTGGACCGCTACTTATAGAAACGCAGATTTGCTTTTTAGAGCAACAGAGGCTATAAACCAGTTTGTGTTGGATAACTTTATAGGCAAGTGGAAAAGTAAAACAAAAGTAATGTTGCTTGGCAACTTTGATAAGGGAGTAATGAAGTAGTGCAATGCATCTTCGTTAGCCTCATAGCATTATCTTTTTTATTAATTTTTTTCATTCTACACAGCTGGAGCTATAGGTACTACAGCTATTCTCTCAGTAAATCACCAAAGAATATGTTCTCAAATGTTTTTTGTTTTTTTTACAAATCGTTTCTCTCCCATTTTCTTAACGAAAACCTTTTAAAAAAAATGAATGAGGCAATGTTAAGTATCTAGTAATATGTAACTAATTACTTATATGAAGTACCGTCCCCAGCACTGCCTACTGTTGTCCCATTGTGGTTTGTTGTACTGTTGCTGTACCGTTTCATAGTTGCGGCTTCCAGGTTGAAGATGTCAAAGTCCCAGGAGTCTTCGTTTTCCATGGTCTGTGCGATCCGGGGCGGGATGTCGTTCAGGGACAGGGGAGTGGTCAGGTGACTGGGGATGTGAGGCTCTGTATTCAACAAACAGGCCCAAGTGTTACATAACGTGCACAGGAGTGGAGCAATGGCAAAGGAGAGACATTCATTACATCAGAAATTTGTAGGCATAAATGATTGGGGGAAAAGCTTTATTTGCATTGTGATTGCTTTTCAATATGCAATAAAACTTTAAAACCTTACACTAAAAGGGCTTTTTAAATACCTTCCAAAAAAATGGTACTTAGCAAGATTGTGACTAGGCAGCATGCAGTTATTTACTATTTAAAAAATGACATAATTATGTACTATTTAATATATTGTATATGTATATATTTTCACAATGACAAACAGTTTAAATTGTGAATCCATGTCTTGTTTCACCTTTATTAAGTTGACACAGTTCCCCGTTTATCCATCTTTAAAAAACATTTAGTGGTTTCTATAATATGAAAGGTTCAGAAGGGGTCACGTGCACTGGACTTACGTTTGGTGGACAAGATGTACTCATTTCCTGATAATCTTCGAAGGCCGTCCTGTAGAAAGGTGAACAAATGTGTGAACACAACACCCAGGTAGATAATAAATTAAGATAGAAAATGATTCACTACATATGAGAATCTAAATTCGGTCGCAGTTTACTTAACCTAAAAGTGTAATAACATTGCGGTAAATAATTATATTACATTGAAATAGGATACACATCTGGATTATTTCATGGTACCACGATTAATAACCCTTTTCTTGCTAATAATGTATAAAAAATGGTTTTCCATCCTATTTACATGCTATTACTGCTGGAAGATGTAACCATAAAACTATTTTTTTCATACATTAACACTCTAGGCAAGGATAGACCCATTAATCTGACCATTTTATGCGGCTGTGCCAGACTCTTGAATTCTTGGGTGTGTTGCAGATTGAAATGTTTACTTGACAATTGAAAAAGGAAGCAGACCGTCTCATCTTTGACCCAAGCATTGTCTCCTGGTGGCGCTGGGACTATTTTAGGATTTTTCCCAGAAATATGACAGTGTCAGTCTGACAAACTCTTCTTTAGCCAATCAGAATGAACACGAGCGGTCAGGAACCAGGTGCAGAATTGTTGCAGGGGTTAATCATAATAACTATAATAATAATAATAATAATAATACAATTTATTTGTGTAGCGCTTTTTTAGACACTCAAAGAAGCATCACAGAAATACAACAAAGTTCAAACAAGGCAGGCAAAACAGAGCATAAAAACTAGAGGGCATTATCAGATATTAAAAGCCATTATAAATCGGTCGGTTTTGAGTTCTATCATGAATTAAGTTACTTACATTATGAACATTGGAGTGTGCAGGTGTAACTGAAGGTGGCTTTCTGGATTAGTTGTTTTCAAAGGTATATTTACATTTATTCATAGGTAAACCAGCAGTGTTTTTGCTGGGTTTGAGGTATGAAGGAAAGAGAACTAATCGAGGCCAGGCCATTCAGTTATAGTTTAGACCGTGGTTAAGGTGTATTGCAGTGGTTCCCAATCTGGAGGGCGCCTGGGATTGCAGGGGGGGCCCATAGCTTTGCCTGGTCAGAGGGATCAGGCCATAAATTACATTATTTGAGCAAAATAAATGGTCTAAAATCATCAAATAGTAGTAAGGAATACAGGTGCATTTAACGCTTCAATTTCAATTATTTTCATGTTTTGATACTTGTGGGGGCCACAGTTTTGGACTGGGGGGGGGCGCAACCCATCTACAGCACGTGCAGAGTTTTCTTCAAGGAAAAAAGGTTGGGAACCAGTGGTGTATTGTATGGTCCTTGTAGCGAAATTTGTCCTCCGCATTTGACCCATCCTTCAATGGTGTTGGGGCAACCAGTCAAGAGCAATGGGCAGCTGCGCTCGAAGGAAGCCCACTCAGGTGAAACTGAGTGATGAAAGACCCACATGGACCTTGTTTAGTCCTAATTATTATTTGTTTATTAGGCTGATGCAGACAGCAGGATCTCAGGCCCATGCAATCAGAGGATTTATGCGAGTGGCCCTGGATGGTTCACACTCTTATAGAGACAACCCAAAGACAGTGGTGTGTGTGCGTTTGTGTGTGTCTGGGCGAGAGGCAGTTATGACATCGGCCCGATGGAGGAGGGACAGTAGGGAGGGTGGGCTTTCCTCTCAGCAGCAGCACAAAGGACAATCCGACACTTCCTCCGGGGCGGCTGCCAGGACTGCCAACTTGGCCCTGACTCAGCCTCTGTCTGACTGCTCATGTCTGTCTCTCTCTCTGTCTGTCCCTCCACACAATATGAAACATTCTGAAAATGTTCAAATAGCTTCAAGGTATTGTACAGATATGAAGACTGTCTTTACATCCTGCAAAACTACAAATCTTGTCAAACGTATGCATGTTTTATTTCCTAATGAAAAAGTATATCTATACCATCTCATTTAAAGTTGACAGATTACATTTTATAAGCATATATTGTTATTATAAAATTAGGTTTCAAAATGTAGTCATTTGTGTGTTGCAAAGTTCTTTGAGTCAGACAGGATTAAAGGTGTGTCTTGCAACATACCGTAACAAGTAGACACAATGAACATTACCAAGCTTAAGTAGGCATTTGTACAAGGTTGTTAAAATCCTGAAAGAGCCTTTTAAAAACGACCTATACAAGATGGTGTGTTACCGTCATAAGCCCTCCCACGAGGTCGTTGGTGTGTGGGTCTTCGTCCTTGGTTCCGAGTTGAGGCGAGTACAACTCCGTGGTCCTAAGAATCTCCAGAACTCTGTCCAGAGCCTCCGCCACCGGCATCGGGCTGCTTTCCTGCGCCGCGTTTATGATGTTTATCACCTGAAACACAGAACATCAATGAGAAACCGTATTAAAAACCTTTTTCTCGGCGCAAACGATCAGCTATGAATTGAATGTTTCCACTGTCAGTACGTGTGCTGTGATTCTGTATATACAGCAGGGTCAGCAGGTGTGAGCGTGTTTCTGTCGGGGCTTTTATTCTGAAGGAAGTGGTGATGCCTTCAGGGACCCGCTCCAGTGTCAGATGATACAAGAGAGAGACGGCGGTGTGTCATATGAGCCCACCCGAGGGACTTTCTCCATTTCCGACGCAAGGCAAGATGACATGAGGCAGCAAAACCAGGGGAAGCAACCAATTACAACTATAATATGTAAAAGCAATTGTATTCCATTTTTGGACTGTACTTTTGCGAGCAAGACTGGTAAACTGTATCTACCTAACTCATACCGTATAGAATAATGTAATGTGCAATTTGAATCATTTTAAAACTTTCATATTCGCTGTGGAATCAATAAGAATCTGCCATGTCAAAAGATCCAGTCCTCGAATTGATGACGGTGACCACTGCACAAAGCCTTCTCCAGCACATCCCAAGGATTATCAGTGGGGTTAAGATCTGGACTGTGGTGGCCAATCCAAGTGTGAAAATGATTTCTTATGATCCTTGAACCACTCTTTCACAATGTGAGCCCTGAATCCTGACATTGTCATCTTGGAATATGCCCGTGCCATCAGGGAAGAAGAAATCCATTGATCCTGGTCATTCGGGATGTTCAGGTAGTTCGCGGATCTCATTCTTTGGGGTGACACGGTGGCGCTCTTGCCTCACAGCTAGAAGGTCACGGATTCGATCCCTGCCCATACAGGGCCTTTCTGTGTGGAGTTTGCATTTTCTTCCCGTGTCTGCGTGGGTTTCCTTTGGGTACTCCGGTTTTCCCTGCCACTAAAAATATGCTGGTCAGGTTAGCCCACAGTGGAGGTGTGCAGAGTCGCAGTGGCTCAGGACTAACCCTCTACGCAATTTCGTTGCACAATTGCATAGATCTTCTTCTATAGTGTTGCTGAACATAGACCTGACCAACTGCAGTAACCCCAGATCATTTGTGCAGCTGGCATAAGGCATCTATACATCTATGTGTAGAGTCTTTAATCAGAATAACTGTATTACACAGGCTTTGATCTGCTCAAGGAAGGTTTACTTTAAGAAGCATTGGCGCTCCTGCTTCTTTTGTCCTTAAAAAAGCTTGAATGAATAACAATTAGTTAAATCCCATTTGCGACTCTTTTTTGGTCAGGCAGTGTATATTTCTGGACTGTAATTTTGCACTGAAAGTCTGGTAAATTTTACCCATCTAACTAATACAAGGAACATTCCAGGTTACTGTCATAGTATGTTGCCATGTCACAAAAGCATCTAAACTGCTGTAAAACTCGACATAAGCAAACACACTGTTGCCACTAAATGGATATATTATAATCGGCTTATAGTTTTGGCCTGACAACCTTCTCTGGTGCGCAGAGTGTGACATTTT
Organism: Neogobius melanostomus; assembly: GCA_007210695.1. Lineage (NCBI taxonomy): Eukaryota > Metazoa > Chordata > Actinopteri > Gobiiformes > Gobiidae > Neogobius > Neogobius melanostomus. The sequence goes on along the minus strand of VHKM01000277.1, from coordinate 3,459,559 downwards.
AATCGGGCCAATCTTTCCCCCTGATGTGGTATGTGTGGCATTTTGAGACTCAGCAGCTGTACAAGAAGTGCTCATGGAAGAAGGCCGTCATAGATACTGTGGATGCTAGTTGATAGAGAACAGTGGGGTTTGTAACACGGCAGAGTATGCACAGTGAAATAAACGGGGTGGGAAGAATTAAATATTGAGAAAATTAGAGAGTGCAGAGCTACGTATGTGAACACACCTTGGTGATGGGAGCTTCAATGGTCATAGAGTGGATTCGGGCCATAGAGGAGTGTCTTCGCTGGGAGCTCCCTGTCAGACAACAGAAGAAGAAAGAATTGTACCATTATTAGTAGGGATGTCCCGATCCACTTTTTTGAGCTCCCAATCAGACACATTGACACTTCATGCTGGCCAATACCGATTTGATACCGATACAGTCTTTTTGTATTATATATTTTTAATAATATATATAGGCCTATATTCTAAGTATATATTAGATCCCTACATTGTAGACCTATTGTATATTACAGTAGTTTCACCACTTAGCATTCTACTACAGGCCTTTTTTTATAAACATGCAAGTTTTGGATTTAGCTTTGAATTTTAAATTAGAAGGTGTTGGGTGTTATAGATTATACAGACTAAAATGTGGCCATACTGCCTTTGCTCTGCCCAATCTTGTCAGATCTTGGAAGCCAAGCAGAGAAGGGCCTGGTCGGTACTTGGATGAGAGACCGTTTGGTAACACCAGGAAGCCTGGGTGAATGTAATGTGTGAGTGAGTGGTTGGTGGTGGTCGGAGGGGCCGATGGCACAGACTGGTTGCCTCACTTCCGTCAGTCTACCCCAGGGCAGCCGTGGCAACAACAGTAGCTTACCACCACCGAGTATGGAGTGAATGAATAATGACAGTGTAGTGATTTGAGAAACTTGGTAATACAGGCTTGTAAAGCGCAATACAAGTGTAAGGCATTATTAAAATGGGCATTTTACATTGAAACAAAAACAGTTTTATAATTGCAGCTTTTTAAGCCACTTCACAAAACAACAGTAGATATTAGGCTATAGTTTCAGCTCTATCTGCTCTTAATACTTTTAGACTAAAAGTCAAGTCTCTTGGATTATGTTCAGGGCCTGTAAAAGCCATAAGCACTAGGACCAGGTGGCTAATTATTATGCACAAAAGTTTGTACCTACGAGCGCACTCTCATCATCAGTGTCTGACTTCTCAGTAAAAAATATGACAGCAATGCAGAGGAACCTTCCTCTGCCATTATTATGTTTTTAGCAGCTGCTGATTGTCCTCAGTGAATTTTCACAAAGCAGGTAGCAATAGACCGCAGATTCACCCACCGTCAGCCGTCATTTGTGGGATTTGACCCGATCCAGTCATTAAATCCGCTCCAATTCACAAAATGCCTAGACCTGCTACCGATACCGATACTGAATATCGGATCGGGACATCCCTAATTAATAGGGGGGTATTGTGCTTTTGCAGGCATAATCTAAAGTATATCTTTATCACCATTAGACTTTCTACTGCCACCACGGTGCAATGAATAGCCACTGCGGGATTCAGAGATTAGTCAAAGATGTGCTAGTGGCTCCAAACACAGCTCCAGGTGTGTTTTTGATGACAGAATAACATTGCAACATGCTTGAAAGCTCTAAAAATTATATTTTGCACAACACCCCCTTTAAGAAAATAAAAAAAGGTCCAGTTTGTTCAAAGTTTTTTTTTTTTTTTTTCTTCCAATGGAGGTATCTTACACCAAATGTATAGAGCGTCACAGCCTCTTCTGGAGCAACTACCTCAGATTAAGTGAACATGCTTTGTAAAGAAGGATCTCATGTTGTAAGAAAGTGCCAGTTTGTTGGGTTTTGCGTTATGTTCTGTGGCTTAGTAAATTATTGGTCAAAAATATCTAGGCCATATGGTATATGTTAAATAAATTGATGCAGCCTCTAATACAGTATGATTATATTGCAGATGGGGGGCTTGAAGCCTTTTTAGGCCATACACAAGGTACGCCCAGTCTAGTGGTCCCAGTGGTCTCGTCACGAGTGAGTTCACACATGTTTATTCCGCCTTAAGCAAACCCAGGTGCACTTCTTGGGGAAGTATGCTTTGTTTAGTGCAGCTTGTGAATGCTCATCAGTGCACACGGGACAAGCGAACGAACGGCGCGGGAGCAACAAGTCTTTAAATTAATTTTTGTCAATAGATTTTCCCAAAATTAGATTAATGTAGAAATGAAAAAGTGCTCATATAATGTATGTTTATGCAATGACCTGTTTACATATTGTTCACTGCAGGTAGTCGTTAATTACAACCCTACAGACATCTAATCAACACCTAATGAAGCAAGGGACGTTTGTTAAAGCCAATTTTCCATCATTTTTGTCCCCTCCGTCTCACCGTCGCTCCCTCGTGACGTGGTAGATCTGACGTCCAGAGAGCCTTTCCTCCTGTCTTTGTGCTTGCTGGATTGGATGTCTGGAGAGAACAGATCGGCTTGCGTTAGCCACAAAAACAACTTCAATTCTTCAAGTTCTATAAGGCCACATCAGTGAGGTCAGCAAGAGTCCAAGGAGTGTTGGGAGAACTTTTGGTTTTAATATTTTAATTGCTTTTTTACATCTTTAGAAAATCAAAATGAGGTCTCTACAACACTGTGCCTGTGACGCTCCCTTCATATACAGTACGTACCCCAAAACAACTGTTTAATCTCAATTCAAGACATTCATTTATTGAAATCATTATATCTTCATCGTTCCAGTATGACAAGCTGTGACCCAAGCCTGAAGTTAAAATCATGATCAACAACTCGGCACTGGACAAACTCGGGTTTTTGAACATTGTCAGAAGATACTCCAAATACTTGAAGTACTGAACAAACACCAACAAGACTTAATTTTTTCTTATCAAATTTTCCAACTTACTCCACAGTATTAAGCTCGGGGTGAATAGTGCATTTATCTCACATTGTGAAATATTTTTTGTCATAATCATGAAGTTACGGAGGGTTAAGTTTGAACAGGGGAGATAAGATTTAACAACTCAACAAGAGCTTGAGAATCTCAGATGGATAGAGCACATCACGGCAAAAAAATCGTAACCATGAATTAAGGAAGCAGCTTGTTTGACTTCAGCCAAAATATGAAGTTCCTCCGACTGCTTAACAATATCCTCAATAATATAGTTTTAGTTTGATTATCCGACTACTTTTTGGACACTATGGCTTGGATGACCTTAAATTAGATTGCAGGAAGAAAATGTAATTTTACAGCAATTTTTGGTCAGTTCAGCTGTTTTGTACAACAACACAGACATAATAAAATAAAATAAAAGATTTAACTCATTTCCTTCACAAAATGTAATATCCACTCAGAGAATAGAGAGAGTGTAGTTATAATAGTTGTCCATGACCTGAGGTCTGACAAATGATACACAATAACATTTGGCCTTAAATTTATGGAGTTGACCCTTAATGATCTTTGCGTGTGTCTCACCTGTTTGAGACTCTGCCTGCACACTGTTTTTTTCATTCTGTTCATGACGGGAAAAAACAAATATATAATAAAATATGGTTAAACTTTCTTCATAAGTGCTTCTTCAATGAGACTTACCTTATTATTATCATTTAAAGGCCTGTTAATAGACACATAGTGTCTGATTTTTCTGCAATAAAACAATGAAAACGTGTTAAAAATAATGAATCATTTGGGACATTTACTCCTCTGCACGGTTACCAAGCAGAGGCGCGGGTCACTCACCCTCCCTGTCCAATCACAGGTGTGATCTTCACATTTTGTTGAATGTTGTCTCCATTCTTCTTTTTGGCATAATAAATCCCTGCCACTCCTGCAACACACAGAAAAGGTTTCAGTGAATGCCCTGACAGAGAAAAGAACCAAAAACATCATGTATAGGAGGTCAAATACATCATTCTCATTTTCAGTGCAGTCAGAGTTACACAGCACAAAACCCGAGAAGACTATTCCACAAAAATGCCGCTGACAAACATGGCGGAGGTGACACAATGCACATGAATGAACTTATTTTTTGACTATAGTTTTGGCAGCACACGCACAGAGGTCAGTTCAGCAGCCTTTAAATCCAGGGGGATCTCTCCTGGGGTCTGGTGTTTCATGTCCCGCTCCCATTGACCGCTGACGTGCTTAAAACGTCCTGTCCCGCTGTGTCTGTCCTGCTGTTCCCTGTCCATATGACCTTTAGGATCTGTGCTTATACTGGCTCCAACAAACTCCACAACAATGATGTTGGGCTATTAGTCCCAACATCTCAATACTTCACAGGAATGAGTTCATAAGCACGTTTTACAACTTTCAGGATGCAATACTGTTGATAATTGTACAAATATCTGTATACGTTTTACGATATACTTAAGAACAAACCCTTTAATGCCCCTCGCTGTCTGTTCGCTACATTCATAAGTTTCATGTTTGGTCTTCCTCTATACCTCCTATTGTCAGATGTGACCTCCCATCCGCAGATCCATCACCGTACACATATTTTAGAAATCAAGACAGACAAATAATATTTCATACCTTTCCTTTCCGTATGCAAGAGTTTATCGTTTCAAGGAGATCAGGCTTATTCTTCTCACTTTTAGGCACTTCAATAATTTCCTTTCCTATCAACTCGCCCTGTTGGTAGCCCATGATGGACTCGTAGGCTGGGTTCACGTACTGCAAAAAAAACAAAAACAAAATGTCAAAATTTACATGACCAAATGAGGGGCTCCCAAACTTTTTGGGCCACGACAGGTATATTCACCGGCCCAACAACCCAGGGACCACCCACTGTGAAATGTAATTTGCCTTTATAATAAATTCAAACATACATGGTGGCTATGATAAAAAGACCAAATAAAAATGACATGAAAGAAAAAAAAATTTCCCCTAAATAATATCGATGATGAAATGTGCTACAGAGCAGTATCTGTAATTGGATTGCCACCAAACTTGTGGTAGAAATTATTAGCCAGGTCCCGAAGGCACATGTTTTGAAACTAAAGGAGTGGCTAGTTGGTCAGGCTAATAGACGACATGTGACTGTTCCTTTTATTTAATGTAGCTCTAATTCCTCCAAGACAGTCAGAATCATCATAACTCTCTGTATCAGCTGATCTTCATATGGGCTGATCACAACAAATTTGATATTGTGAGATCTCCTGACATTGGCCTTAGCGTGTTCTGCATTGCTTTGTTTTGTTTGATTCCATATGTGCATTATTACCATAAATTAAAAAGCCGAGGTCAGATGTTGTTGTAAAAGTTCTGCTGTTTTTTAAGTCCAGAAACATGAATAGAGTTGCACTGAGAATCCCAAACAAATGTGCTGATCATTGCACAATAACAGTAGATGCGCTTTGCTGTGGCTCCAAAAGCAAGAAGCCAAAAGGAAAGAAGAAGACTCAACACAACAGTATTTGAAAGAACTAGGATAAAGGAGGGAAGCTAATTTAGGTCAAATGCATATAGTCACGGCGCTTTGAAGTTGACAAAAGGGCCCTTTCAGAACGAGAACCACAAGACATTTGAGTAAGACGGAAAAAAACAATCAATAACCAATCAATGGATCACAGGATGGATAAAAAGCGTTTCAAACAGACCTGAATGACTTGGTCCTCAGACGTGATCTCGATGGCCTCTTGGCTCTGTTCCAACGCCGTGAAAAGAGCATTCCCAGCCCTGAAGGGGACAATGAAACATGTTATTCAATATGAACAAGAATTTTGTCTTTTCGTCCAGTTGCTTTTGTGAGAGACAAAAGTAGAAAACGAATTTATTCTGCCCCAAATGCCTAACTTGCATGGACCATACCACCTCGAATATCCAGATCTCGTCAGATCTCAGAAGCAAAGCAGGATGGGCATGGAACCAGGGCGGGAGATCAGGAGGGAATTACAAGCCTGGGTGAGTGGAGTGTGAGTGGGTAGTTGGTGGTAGTCGGAGAAGCAGCTGCAATTCTGTCAGTCGACCCCAATTGTAGCTGTGACTACACTGCGTTCTCATGTATTATGCAAATACGTTTTTTTGACTTATTTTTCTGTGTAAAACTGAACGGCTGTTGGATTGAAGCATCCCAGGTGATGGAGATGTTTGCAATGAGAGGAAGTCTGGCCAAGGCAGGTCCACGCTCTGAATACGGCAGAGGTGGGAGTAAGTCACTAAAAGCAAGTCTCAAGTCAAGTCCAAGTCGTGAAGTTCCACGTCCCAAGTAAGTCCAAGACCACCAAGTCCTATTTTAGAAAAAATGAAACCAGTGTTTTTTAAACATGAGCTGCTTTTTCAGGCAATCTGAAAGAAACTGTACCGGGGTGGCAGGTATCAGTAAATATGAGATTGGACCATTTCAAGTTGGAAAGTGGATTTGAAACCTACTGTCAGTTTTAGAGGATGCTTCTTCAAGTAGTGGTCCATATAGTCACTCTGACCTCATCAGTCCAGAAAAGCATTTGATGGTTCTGTGGTTATATATTTTTTTGATATTTCAAGTGTGCTGCATTCCTCTAACAAGCTTTTACCAAACCTGGGACGACTCACCAACAGTTTCCAACAATCTAACAGTTTTACACAGTTTGGAGTTTGAAAATGAGACAAAAAATATCAGTATGGTCAATTAGCTAACCTGCGTAATAATTGTGCATGCAGTGTACAAACGCAACTTGCCACTACCGAGAATGGAGCGAATGAAGAAATGGTCCCCTGTGAAGCACCTTCGGAGACTTGTGTCATGTGAAAAGCGCTTGACAAAAACAATACTCTTCCCTTCCTCTACATTGACCACTTGCCGCTGGGGTAACCTGTCAGAGGCAGTGATTACCCTTCTCCAGATCTTGCGCTAGATAAATGGTAAAGACTACCAACCAGGAGTAGAAGCCTAATGTGCATGTTTTAGGAGGTTCATACCTTAGTTTGAACTGCGCCTGCACCTCCCATGCTCCAACTGTAGCAGCTCGTTATAGCAGGCCATCATATTGGCATTTTCCACAAATCTCTGGGGTGAGAGGTTAACGACACAACACCAATAAGACAAAACGGGTCAGTCACGGTTTCGTACAGTGTCATGGGTTTGGAGAAAGACACCATTGACGAGTTTGTGTTTCAAAAGCGGCAAAAAAAACATTTCGAAGAATTTATGAAGTGACAGATCGACATGCAATAGCGTTGACAATTGCCTTTATTTGCATGTAAAGGATCATCTATTAATCTAGCTAAGCATGGTGTTCATTTATGCTTTTTGCACAATCTATTGTATATGACGCTTTCAAAATATGTGCAACAACCAATTTTAAAACAAAATTAAACAGTGCCTGGCCAAAAAATATGCCTGTAACTGGGGTTGCTGCAGTCCAGACCTTAACTCCATTGAGAATCTTTGGCAAGTGTTGGAAATTATGCAGTGGACTCTCTGGCCATCATCATAACAAGATCTTGGGCCGCCAATAGAGTTCAGGATTGTGATGTCATATCGCAATGAATTATGGTATTGGCAGTGGGCCATTTCCATAATAAACTAATGGACATTTTAAAAAGGTAAAATCCTGGAGTTATTGTTCACATTAAAACATTTGGGCACTACAGTGTGTCAGACGTGTTTACCAGTAATGACTCTGCAGCTACTCCACGGCTCTTTCCTTCACTTTATACACTAATGTTACTAAATGTTTAGCAAATGTTATGCTGCATTCCAGGCAATTGGTAACTGGGATTTTTCACGCTTGTCAATTAAGACCTCAGAGGGTTTCAGCAGAATAAACTCATATGTAAACAAACCTGGTAATGCTACAACAATTGGCTATTAAGATGCTAACATTATACGAATGTTTCTTCACACCGGAGAATTCAAAACGTGCTAAATAACGTTGCAACAACAACTGGCTTTAGTTTTCTCATTAGCTACATATCTCCACAGGTGCCACCATTGCTGTCTTCCTCTCATATCTGAACTCGGACCACTGTGATCATCTCCGAGTTTACATGTTGTACAGTAATTACCAGTTCAAGCGGCGTTCCGAGGAATTTGTCCTAGTTGGCGATCGGAAATATAACAGTTACCTGGAACGCAGCATTAGTCTATGGACAACATTTGGTAGTCCCACAAACACGTTGTATTTCCATGGTAACAGGGAGTTTATAACATTGACTCTATGTCAGAGCATGTGACCTATTTTTGGCCAGGCAGAGTATTTGCATTTATTACTTTCTTTATCATTGTGGTCTGGGTTATTAAAATGAATAAATAAAACTGTCTATGAATAGCTTTAATTAGTGGACAAGTCACATGTTGCTAAATGGGCAAAAGACCCAGGCATGATTTTTAAAGATAACCTTTTCATTGAGTTGGTGAATTAATCGGGTCACGTTTATCCAATGCTTTGTTTGGGATTTAGCCCAAATGTGTTGGCGCAGCTTTGTTCCGTTTTATTAATAGACGCCGAGCTGATTTCCTCTAATGTGAGTAAAAGATTATCCCACGAAAAATGCACCTCCCAAGTTAGAGCAATTTCAAAATTTCAATCAATTTAAATAATAAGACTTGACACACTTACCCTGTTGAAGCCAGCATTAATGAGGGGCATCACAGAGGCCTCCTCTCTGTCTGGCCTGAAGACGCACAAAACGTTACATGTCAGATCATGACAAACTACACACCACTTCATGTAAGAACCATCAAAAAGGACACATCTATTACACGTACCTTTTCACAACAGCAACTATCACAGTGTTTTCTGAAGAGATAACCGATCTAATTGACCTAAAGGCAAACACAAGAAACAACTTTTATTGAAGAGAGCAGCAGCTGGAAAAACCTGTTGCATCAATCAATATATTTATATGGAATGTTTGGGGTTTTGTGGTGCAGCTCCGCAAACAGGGCCGAGGCCAAAGTGGTGCACTACTTTAAGTTATTTCAAAATAGGGCCGATGTTTTTTTACACTATAGTTTTATATCGACTGATAAAAGTGCCGATATCTCCGGAAATTGAAAGTGATAGCAACTTCCTGTTTCTGCATTGGAAGGAGCTCAGTCAGAGCTTTAAGTGAGCCACAACTTCCCCGACCTCAGGGGGTAAGAGAAACAATGCGGTGAAAATCGATCACAAGTTTGTATTGTATTTTATGTTGTAGACTTTTGCGTATAATTTCGGAATCATAAGAAATAGTCACTTTCTGTTTTTTGTTTTGGAATCTGCCTATTTGTTTTGTCTTTCAAACAAGCTCCATAGTACCTACGTGAATATCCTGAATAAATCAGTCCTATGCCCTTCATACAGCCCCCTTGCTATCACAATTCGTTTAGAAGCATCATACACAGGATTATAGACGAGACATTTTTTTTTTTATTTGGCCAAAAATATCAGCAGTGCACATCGGAATCTGCCTTAGAAAAACCTCTAATATATATATTTCAATACAATTTCTATGATTGAAACCTTTATTATAACAATATATGTTTAACTATAGGCTATTTGAGATATAACAAAAATACATCAAATTAAAATAGTTAAAATATCGACTATCGGCCATGCCAACCCCCTCATATCGGTATCAGCAAAAATGCATTCTGTAATTGGACAAAGTTTAGCAAACATGGCAAGTCGAGGCCCAAATCAGGTCAGACTCAGACTCAAACTCAAACAAAGACAAAACTAGGTCTAAACTAGGGCTATACTAATAATAAAAAAATAAAGTAGCTCCAACCCAAATTCTAAGCAACTACATAATAGATATAGGCCCAGGACTACAGTAAAATAGTTTTAACACATGACAAATAAGATAATACGCCAGAAAATGTATAATAGAACACTCCTGACTACCAAAACAAAATCAAGCCCATTTACAACCAGACATATTGTTTGCGTAAGCTCTGAGCCGTAAAGGAGTTTCCTCAGGGCCGTGAGAAGTGGGGGTGCTACAGGTCCTGCAGCACTCCCCCGGTGGAAATAACATTTTGGGGGGACATGTTGTTACTCAGCACCTCCTAACCAAACTATGTTCCCACGGCTATGTCAAAAACGACAAAAGTTCTGAAGCGGTCATCTCTAATTGGTTGTTTCAGTGTTGGGGACGATTTGCCTCTCACAAGATGTTTGCCAGACCACTGGATTATTCAGAGTGCTCCAAGAAGATCATTTGTTCTTCTTGAAGTGTCCGCCACACTAAAACAACCTAGTACAGATGACAGTGTAATAACTTGTTGTAAAACAGACATACTCATACCCTCGTTTGAGAACCACTTAATCAAAGGACCCTGGCAGAGAGGGCCCTGTAGCGCAGGCCCAATCCCCTGAAAGAATGCAGTGAGAGGAGCCACTCATGGAGCTGTGGTTTTGAGTCGGGCCACTGGTCATAAAGGGCCTTTAGTTCAGCCGCGGTGCCTGAGCGAGTACAAGTAACATACGGACCGTCCAAAATGAATGGGGTTAACATCTATGCGCAGGGCCGTCCCAAATGAATGTGTGTGAGTGTGCTTTTGGTTTGGGCACGGGCTAAAGATAGAGAGTGGTACGCTCAGGCTGCTCATTTCTCATAGACATGACTGAAGCACTGGGAATCAGAGGAGAGAGAGAGAGGGATAAGGAGGACTGGTAAAACCGTTTTTTCCCCAAATTGATCCACCTCAAATTTCAATTAAGGTTTTACTTTTGCTCATTAAAAGTATGGCTTTTACAACGAATTTGGAACAGAAAAGATCTTCAAATACGTAAAAACTTAAATTAATACCATGTAACTCAAAAAAGATGCAACTCCACTCCAAACAATGAGCTTCCGGATGAAAAAGCCATAAACCAATAATAGTAGTCGATCAGTGACCAATTTGGACATAATAAAATTCAAAATTATATTTAAATGCGACCAGTGAGCTCTGAAAATGGTGCACACAGAAAACTCAAACTTTTACAATGATGTGCAGAACTTAAAGTCCATAGTTATCTGATTATGTATGATTCTAATGAGAAATGAAGATAATGGAAAAAGTGTTCTTATTATACATAGAAAATGCACAATAAAAATGCAAGATGATCTAAACTTGATCAGATTGATAATTATCATATTGATAAAAGTTGCAGCAGCTTTGGGCAAACTACAATTACCCCAAAGCTCTGCAACTTTTCTTGTAGCTTTGATGGACCAATGCGATCCATGTTTTTTTCTGGTAGTGAACACAGGAGCAGTGTGTGGGAACCTGCACGGACATATAGGGAGAACATGCAAAGTGTGGAGAGAGTGCTTACCACCGGGCAAGATGGCATTTGTAACAGGTGAAATGCAGCGTTAGACAAGTCTCTCACCGGCACAGTGCTTCTGCGTCGAAGTGTCTGGAATGTCTGTGGTCGATGATGACGAGGTCGTGGTGCTTCTCCACGAAACATTCGAGTGCCGACTCCGCGGTCCGTGCCAAACTGAACCGAAAACCGGCCTTCTCACACGCCCAGCAGAAGCCATTACTCTGACTGTCCTCTTTGGCAAAAACTAAAAGTACCTACAACACAAAGAGAGACATGTAGGTATGTGTTAAGAAAGTAATGACCAGTCTCTTTTTTTTTAAACCTGATTTACAATAAATACCCAAGGTGTATCCACATGACACAAAAACCGGTCAGCACACATGAACTTCCCTCCTTTTCTCCCTCAACTTTGCGCATGTCTAACTCCTGCTGCTCACTGATGTATGAGGATTTTTTTTTCATTCAGAAAGGAATCAAGCCATATCAGGAGAGAGGCTGTTATATGAGATCAAGTAACGTTAATGTCCCATAATGTTGGGCTTGTCAAACCATCTCATCTATCGGGAGAGAAAAAAAAAGAGAAACTTCCATTTGATACAATCTAGCTATATGCTTTCAGGTGTATATTCAATCCTCTTCTGACATTATCTATGACACGGTCTATGACGCCCTTCGTTTTTCTTTATTTTCCTCCAGCCGCGCGTAACACAGTGCTTTCTCTCAGCCTGCATACTTTCATACAGGCCGTGTGCAGCTTGCGTAAATACCGGGGCAGGGATGTTTAGGCCCTCCTCCAAGAGCACAGCGGCACTGAGGCTAGATTCATGAGTCACTCTCTCTCACACACGTCATCCCCGGCTGCTGGCAGTTCCCTCGAATGAACGTGAAGAAGGGGAAGCTTGTTCTGCACCCAGCGGTTTGCATCACACCTGTAAAATCGAATTAGCCAAGACTTTGTTGGGAAAACTGGAGCCACTGTCCTGGGTCACAATAAGGAGACAGAGGATGGGCTGTGGTAAACTCGTGCTCATAATTCAATTTGACTATAGTTAATCTAGAGAAGAAGTGAGCTATGTATTTTCAAAAAGAAGCCCTCACTGACCTCGGCCAAGGCATTGATGTAGTCTTGCAATGGTAGATTTATAAGGAGCGCAAACTTGGACTAAAGATGTTCTAGTTTATGGTTAAAGGCTCCGTTCATAAATCCTCAATGGATCGTTTATTAATTCACAACTTTAAATATATTAATTTCCCACTTTCTCAGTAGGTGAAGTATAGCCAATAAATGAATAAAGAGTGTCTGCTTAAACTAATACCACCCAAACATTTACATTTTATCATTTTTATTATAACATGTAAACATTCACAGGACAGGGAGGAAAAAGTAAGTGAACCCAGGAATCTCACTGAACTGCAACAGTTTCGTAAAGAGGAATGGTCTAAGATTCATCCTAAACATTGTGAGCATCTAATCTGCAACTACAGAAAAGCAGTTATTGCTGCAAAAGAAGGATCAGCCTGCTATTTAATACAGGGGTTCGCTTACGTATTCCACACTGTTGTAAATGTCTCAGGTTTTTCTACAAAATATCATGATAAACTTGTGAATTTATTTTTTCCATTGATGATAACGCGTTGACCAGGCCCTGAGGCAACAAAATAGCCCCACACCATCAGCATCCAAGTGCTCTTTTGCAAACCAATTGACCATTCCTCTTTACAAACCTGTTGCAGTTCAGGGTTCACTTACTTATTCCTCCCTGTCCTGTCAATGTTTACATGTTATGGCCATTAAAAATATGATAACATGTAATCGTTGGAGTTGTATTAGTTTAAGCAGACACTGTTTATTCATTCTTATGATTTTGATGAAGATCAGACCACATTTTGTGACCAATTTAGGCAGAAATGTGAGAAATTCCAAAGCGTTATACATTTTCCTCCCACTGTACACTGCCTGACAAAAATGAAAGTTGCCACAAAATAAAAGGTCACACGCTCTAATATTTTGTTGCATTGATTACAGCACGTATTCGCTGTAGCATTGATTCTGCGATGTCAAAAGATCCCGGGTTGCCCTAAGTTTTCACCAAGATCTCGTATTGCTGATGGGAGAGTAGGACCACAGTGCAAAGCCTTCTCCAGCACATCGAAAGATTGTCAATGAGGTTAAGACTGGGAGTCTGTGGCAGCCAGTCCATGTGTGAGAAGAATGAAGTGTCACGCTCCCTGAACCACTCTTTCACAATGTGAGCCTGATGAATCCTGGAAGTGTCATCTTGGAATATGACCGTGCCATCAGGGAACAAGAAATGTTGTGTAGGATATTTGCATCTCAATAGCCTAAATCATGTATTTTGAATATTGCTGATTTGTGAAGTAAGACAAAACACACTTGAATACCACCTCATTCTTCAGCAGCACAGGCCTAAACTGTACAATAGCCCATTGAACAGCAGTAAATGTCCAGTCGGTCTGTGGCCCTCACTGCCCTTTGTCCATGCAAGTGCATTGTTCATTATGTGACGTTCTGTGATAAATGTTTGGCCCCGTTTCTGTGACAACCCAAGGCCTCAGCACACAATACAGTCTTTAGGAACTTCCAAACGCTGATAAAGTAATGGCTTTCAAACTGCCACATTGCTACTGTAGCATTTTGACTGAATAATTACATTCAGTCATGTTTTATTCATTAGTGTAACAAGTATTGGGAATATTTAAAAAGTTAAACTTTAGTTTTGGCTCATGTTTAATATACATACGAAAAACTGAAAGAAGGTTGTTTGCTTATTACAGGATGTTAGGCGCTTAATTGCAATTTGTTACACTTGATTCATCGTTAGAAACCGTTTATCATCTGATAAATAAATGTGTTTGTGGTGAGGCCCGTTAGCCTTTATGAGAGACAACAATCTCAACTGCATGTGCCGTTTTGCTACACTTTAGCACGTACGGTCTATTTTGCACATTATGCAAAACGCTCAGTAAATCCAGCCCTATATGTGCATTCAACATACTCCACCTCTAAATCTGATACAAAACAGATTGTTAATGCAGCTTGACCTTTTCCTAATCTTTAAAAATAGGTCCTGAATGGTAAACAAGAGCAGATGATGTATTGAATAAACTATGCTTCCCGTTGAAAGACCAGAAATAGATCAGATTTAGGAAGCTTATTGCCACATGCACACTCAAAAGCACAAGTTTAAACTATGGAATGGAAGCCTCCCTTCCAACCAATGTGCTACCAAAGACAAGAGGTAAAAGCTCATGTCGGCAGAGCACGGCAAACAAGGTGGACGCCATTCTCTAATAGGGATGTCACGGTCACCGGTAAAAATGTTGATGGTATTTACCATTTTGTTTTTGAAAAACTATAGTATCTCTGTGGATTACCATGCCCGCGGTGTAGGCAAAGTGAGCCTTATCAGTCGGCGTCTAATCTGCTAAAGTTGCCGCGCAGGCGCACTCCGTCGCTTACAACCAAAAGCAAAACTTTCTCGAAGCTGGAATCATGTCCGAGACGACAGCGCTCAGGACGTCTATCAGCCTTCAAACAGGACCAAGTCTGAAGTCCGGGTATATTTTGGGTATTTTAAGAAATCCGAAGGACAGTTGATAGAAGACATTTATCCTGTTTGTGGAACGTGCAGGAAAAAAGTGTCTCTAAAGGCAGCAATACTTCGAACCTCATGACTCACCTGTGTGACCGTCACCACAACTCTATAGCCAATGCAAGTAAGTTAACGTTAGCGTTTTAGCAGAAATGCATGATGTGGGGACTTTGGGTTGAGGGAGAAGGTAACGAGTCGTCCCATAGTGCAGCCGCACCGGTGTCGCAGATACTGTACCTCTGGTACAAATGTATTACAGGGCTCCTGGAGGGCAGATTAACGTTGGTCGCCAATGCAATAGAATCACTCTCGCCGCATTATTATGAATTTAACAATGATCACTGTCTGATGGCATTTCCCCAAATCTGCAGAGCGAAAGCAAACTGGAAGGACACAAACTGAGAACAATATTCCTGATATAGAGGGTTTATCTAGTTAAACATATTCTAACACGGTTCTGGCGCTATAAATAGTACATGTAATAACCTCCAAACGATCACCAATTCATAGTTATAGTTCCTTTACTTTGATGTGAAAAGTTGCACTTCTGATATGGCTTTGTCTGTATTTTTTAAATATTACAAACACTGTTACACTTTTTTTTAAACTATTTTAGTTTGTGTAGGACTATCAATGCTTTCTGAACTTATTAACACACATTAAAATAAAATAAAATACAGCGATAATACCGAAAACAGTGATAATTTTGGTCACAATAACCGTGAGGTAAAATGTTCATACCGCGACATCCCTATTCTCTAAATTGACCACAGAAATCTATTCTGTGGCTCTAGTGCAAAATCCTAATGCACACAGACCGTAAATCAGCATCAAATATTCATGTGTTTGGAGACGTTCTTACCTGAAGTGGGTCTTTAAATAACTTCATTGGTCCGAATTGCACCTCTGCTAATGTGGTCTGCAAAACAAGGAGAGACATGCCAACTTTAGGAATGGTACTGTAAACATGTGGTACTTTTGAAGCTTGATGAGCACACACTGAAGAAGGTGAACAGTGACACGTGTTGGTGTGGTTTATTGTCTCCCACCCCCAACTTTAAAAAATGGCAGCGCGCCCCCATGAAATAAAAGTATTATCCATTTAGACAATATATATCGACCACCACTACAATCAGCATTTTCCTAATGTGCAAGGTTTGTCTGCCAATAATTTATCCTCTTCCTGCACAGCACCAGCTCAGGGTTCGTCTCCAAGGAAACGAGCCCCACGCGGACACGCCATCCCAACTGACTGCAGCTTTCAGTAAACAATACACATGTGAGGGGAATCAGACATAATATCTCACAAATCCCGAGTATTGTGATGTTTAAGGCTCCCATACATTTGCGAAAGCAACGTTTTGGAGCTTTAGCCGTTTTCAATTCTTTTATTTGCACTTAAACAAATGGAGTGGTATTATGTCTGAGTAAGTCTTCAGTAATCCTGCTTGCATGCCAAGGCCGTGACCCTCTCAAAAGCTCAAAGCACTTGGTTCAATACTCATTTATATTAGACCTGCCAAACCTACCCCCGTCAAAATCAAATCTCTGTAAAACGAGAAAGAGTGGGTGCCCCAAAATAAGTTTAAAGCTATACATATTCGCTTAACAATGCGACTGAAAAGGAATCCAAAACCATTTAACGGGGCGTGCAGCATAATGAGACATTGAAAGCTACTGTACTGTAAGCACACATCTCACCAGAACAAAGTAGTTAAACATCTTTAAAATTCAACTTCCTCCTATCACGGTTTGAGAACAGGGACAATCGGGCGCACGCAGACGCTTTCAAGTCTATAAAAAAACTAAGATAGAAAAGCTAATTGGCCGTGGGTTGTGAGGATTGACGTCACAGCAGCACGAGTTAGTGGCGGTGCGGTGTCTGCAGACCTGAAGCAGCGAGTGTGAGCAGAGATCATCTGATACAAGCAAACACGAGGAGCCGGGCGCATGACGACCCCATGTGCTCCTGTGCCGTGTGTCAAACGGGAACACAAGGACACACAATGTATGGGATTCAATAGTTAGTACTTGTACTGCGCTACTGGGTTTTAAATCTGACCCCAAGATAATAATGATATTAATTAATAGTAATGATCATGGTCAAGGCAAGTATATTTGTAGAGCTTAATTCATACACAAGATCATTCAAAGTGCTTTACACAGTTACATAACATTACAGGAAGGCAGATAAAACCTATCTATAAATCTTACATGCAATCATTAATTAATTACATTTAAAGTGAAGAGCGCAGATAAAATACTCTGTGTCATATGTTCAGCAAAACACACAAAGCAACTGTTTTCAGCCTGGACAGTGTAGAGTTGAGGCCTGTCTCACATCTTCTGGAAGTCTTCTTCAGTTTTACATGTTTAGTCCTGACACTGGGAAGAGTCTCCAGTAAGAGAGCCCTCCCTGAAGTTCTCAGTTCACAAGATGGTTCATATGGCTCTAACATGTCAAAGACTTGGGTGCCGTCAGTACGAGTACAGGGCAATGTAGTCATTACATTAACTGCATTTCCTTTAACAGATAGGAAACATATTTCCACTTGAAAACAAAAAAAAACAGAGGAAAAAGTGATACTAACAAATAATTAAAAACCTATACTTGTGTTGTTTTTATGGAAACCCTTTCATTGACCATAACGTGGTCAGCATCATGAAGCAGAGACAAACAAAACTGAGCAGGTGGCAGTGTGATCCAAGTCATACTGTGGGTGCAGTCTTCAGTCAGTCAGAGCCTATGCACCTTTAAGGACATTAAAAAAGGTGAACTGAACAACTGTTTTCTGGGTCAGATGGGCATCTTGGGGATTCATTCAAACCCTCTCACACGTATCCAACTCTGTGAACTACAATCCCCCCCGTGCTCATACTGACAATCTTGTGGGGCTGTGATGAATAAAATGTGTCCTGTTTCTAATCGATCTTGCTAGTGCTCTTAGTAATAACTGTCATATTTTAAACTTAGCTGGGATAAGTTTCAAACTTTTTTGTTGTTAAAGAATGGTTTATGTTTTGTCAAATGTTTTAAGCTTTCACAGCCTTTTTTCCCTCTTATTTATTTTACGGATGCCATCGTTACTGTAGAGCACAATATATTAGTTTATGTCGAATTCTCCCACTTCCCACTCCGCCTCCAGCCACGTGGTCATACAGTTAATCAGTTATAATATTTTTTATATGAACACATTACTAAAATAATTATGTTGTTCATGTTTACATTTGTGTCTTTGATTCTTAAAAAAGGCCCTGTACCTGATTTGTTTTGTTTACAATGAAAGAGGGAGCGGGTACATTAAAATCAAAATTGTTTGTGTCCAATCTTATTCCCAACTTTCCTAACATCCAATAACATTAAAAGCACTTTTCACAACTTGCAGGGTCACGGTTACAGAATTGCAAACAAACTAGCCTGCAAGTTTATGAAATTGATACAGTACGGCATTTTTTATACTTACATTTCTGAGTTTACAATACACTGAAGTATGACACTCACAGCCAATAGCCCAATCAGAAAGCTCACACTGAGTTGCCTTGTGTACGAAATGCGCGGTATAAATAAAGTTGCCTTGCCTTGCCACAGCCACATGCTTTGGGATGCCAGATCCAATTGGCTAAAACCAGCAGGAAATAATCATTAGACAGTTTACAGCAATCCAGTTCGTCTTTATTCATATTGTAGAACAGTAAATGTACATGCGACATATACCACGCCTTTAATGACAACAGAAATGCATTCGGCACAACTCCTGCATTTACATAGGACCTCTCGGTTTGACCCCACATCCTGCGCCTCAGTATCCGGCGCTCTATACGTCGACACTTCTCCTTAAAGCGTCTCTCACACCCGCAGCACACGGCAAGAGCGCCTCAGCTCCAA
Source organism: Neogobius melanostomus (assembly GCA_007210695.1). Taxonomy (NCBI): domain Eukaryota; kingdom Metazoa; phylum Chordata; class Actinopteri; order Gobiiformes; family Gobiidae; genus Neogobius; species Neogobius melanostomus. Next base: position 3,440,808 of record VHKM01000277.1, on the reverse strand, counting down.
AGTGAAAAACAGGAAATTGAATGACATTGTTCAGTGGGCCCACGTCATTACTAACAGATAGAAGGAGTCAACAACTTCCTCCAACCACAGAACTGTGCGCTTCAGGATAAAGAACAAGCATTTAGCAGTTAGCCACCAAAATGGACCCAGCACACAACAAGACAAGCACTTTGGCAGGTAATATAATGTTCCCTTTGTATTTTTAAGTGTATGGCGTTCTTGTGGTTTCATTTTTACCAGTGATAGATTCTTCACAATAAACGACTGCCTTTCCCATTATTAAAGGAGACTACGCTGGCCCCCATAGCCCCAAGTTTGTCCCCAATTGTTGAATAACAAAGTGCAGAATAAATAGATATGATAAATGATACATTATCATATACATAAATTATTACACTGATCAAAATAAAATGTTTCTTGGAATTAGTTACTCAAACAACAATGTATTTCAAGTAAATGTTCCTTAAATCTAGATGAGTTTTTGCAGTGGCCAAAGTCTAAGGGAAACATTTTAGGCGTATAGCCAAAGCCCGTCACAGTGGAGTTTCAGCTCTTCAGTCCTGGTTCAGTCTTGGTTTAAGTTTTGAGAAAACAGCTCTGCATGAATAATGTCATAATTGTACACATGCAATTGATTCACAGTAGAAAGCTTCTTCTATTTATCTTCTTTAGTCGGCACTGCAAAACATTTGTCTTGTATGTATGCACTCACTATATTATCACACACTGGTGGAGAAAATGACACAGATGTGGCAGCCAATCTGTGCCAATACACGTAAAGTGTCTTGCCTGATATTCAAATTGGTGAGCTTCTACTATGACAGCAGATCTCCTACTGCCACCCTATAGAAAATACTAAAATGGTGAATGGTGAAACAGGGATCCAGAATAGGGTTGGGCGATGTTCCCTTAATTGGCAGTTGAAGATGTTTACAGTGAACCATCGTGATGGACGATGATATCGTCCATCTCTCATTATAAGCATTTTTAAAGACATTTACATAGCCTATACTGTATATAGGCTGCATTTTATTTATGTTAGGAAAAATGTGAGATTGCAGGATAAATGTATCTAAACTAAACATGATCTGAACAGTGTCATGGAGTTTTGCAACAGAAATGCGCTAAAACTCGTGCGTAAAAGTCTTAGAGGAGAACTTATTCAGAGGCATCTGCTCCTCAATAACAAGGCTCTTATCACACTAATACAAATGTAATTCGGAGCTTATTATTTGCATTTGCTCAATTTTAACGTAATGTTTAAGAAACAGTGGGTGAACGGGACAATATTTAGAAGTTTCTGTCGGAGCCTATGTTTTTGAAGCTGCTCCATGCGCCGCCCGGTCCGTGTGCTCGTAGCCTCGTACCTCCTGCACCGTGCCTCTTTCTCTCCTCTCTCGGCCCTTCGTGAGAACATCCAAACCCATGCGCTCTCAGCTTCAATATATGATATCCATTGCGGCATTTTGAAACGGTTTAGTTTCCGTACGAAAAGCAAAGCGAAACCACACAGTGTTAAACAGTAGCTGCTTCTATAGAGAGGCCCGCGCGTCAGAAATAGAGCAGCGCTGTGTCTTTATTTTAATAATTACGGCTAACACATCCTGTCTTCTGGCTTCTTAAACTAGCGTGCATATTAGTTATATTCGAGATTTAATTTACAGTGCAATCCCTGCAAAGTTTGTGGGTTTACAAGGCCCACAGAAGATCAGTGCGTGTTTCTGACAGGAGGGGGCGTGGCATCACGATGGGGGCTCTCCATCATAATGTGGCTCATCCATCAACAATCCTAATCCAGAAGTTGTCTTACAAGGAAAATGTACTACAATCATATTCGTCCACAGCCATGGCTTTCTAGTTGGTTCAGTATTTGCACAACTCTTAAATAGTCACAAACTGATCCATGCTTTGGCCATTGAAGAAGTGGTGCAAAAATAAATAAAAAAGTTAATTTCATGTTTAAAGGGACTAGATTCAAGTTGGTCATTTTTATACTCACTACTGCCACCTCAGGTCTTATGCGTAAATGCTGTCTATATTAAAGGGATATTTCAGGATTTTGACATTGGGCCTCATTTCCTAGTTATCCAGAGTGTTGTTGATGTCTGGAGATATTTTTTCTTAAATTCATGCAGTTCTTATATTTGGCACTAGGCTAATGCATTTCTACGGTATCAGCAACCCTGCATTAAAAACAGTCTGACCCACTCCATAGTGCACCTGAGGCAAATCACGTATAATGCCAGACTAACGATATAAATGTCTGTTAATTTTTGAAATATAACTGACCTTGTATCACATTAATTACTGGATTTTGAGGGACTATTTTCTCGCTGCGTTAGCTTACAACCACAAAGCTGATGCTGCTCAAATACAAGTTATTTTTAATGCAAAATGGTTAAAATTATTCTATCGACACAGACATTTGTAACCAGTCACTAGAATCAGGGACACAAGTCTGTTCTGGGGCATTTTGAGCTTTTCACAGATTGTTAAAGTGTAGTCTCCAAGCTTTCCAATGATGTGTAACACATGGAAATCTGATAATATGTGGAGACGTAGCCGCGATTTGAAGTTAACAATTCCAAAAAGGCCAAAGGGCAGAAAAACGCCTCTGAAATTTTGGGCAGTTCTCACCTCTCTCTGCTGTTGAGAACAACAATAGGGCTCATTTATATCTCATTTAGATAAGCTATACCCCCCGTAAAGCTCCCCACTGTCATGTCATGTTATGTGTATGTTGTTGCTATATGTGTATATTGTGGCCATAGTGATGTAGATAATGGACATAGTGTAGCCTACTCTTTTATTTACTTTACAGTCAAACTCCTACTTGCTTCTCCCATAGCTTCTCCCCAGTCCCTCTATGCCTGTGTCAGCTCCGCCTCCATGAGCTGCTGGAGCCTCAGAGAGAGTTACAGACTCCAGACATAACTGAAGTTATAACTTTAGAAAAGACTCCTTTAATACTTTTGTAATGCACATACATTCTCATACACATGAGAGGAAAAGGCCGACATTGCGATGTATCGCCGCGCGTGATCGCATGGTTTACATTTCACTCCACACACCCAGCGTAATTTTATCTAACCATAAAACCGAAAATATGAAGCGGATCGCTCTCAAATAAGAAGTGGCTGAAAGCTAGGGATGCACTGACTACATTTATGGATTAGTTTAAGTTTGTAGAGATCTTGATTACGACCAAAAACAAAAGGCAAACAAATCCAATCAACTGAACACACCACGTTAGCTTACAGCACAACAATGGCCTCATCAAAAAGCAAACAGACACGATAGCGCAGCTGCCATAAGCGACAAAAAAAACAAAAACCTTTCACTCACCCATCTGAAGTAACCGTTGCGTGCCTTCTGCTCAGCAAACTCCTGATCAAATCCATTTCGTCGCTCAGTTATTTTCAATGTAGAGTTTGGCAAATCCGCGCTACATCCTTCTGTCTTAAATCACGCTCTGAAGGCAAGGAGTTGGCTCGGGAAACGTAATAGTCAGCAGGGGGCGCTGTGCATGCTTACAGCCAGGGCATCATCAGTCGCACGGAAAAGTCAGCCTGGAAAAGTTCACTGGTTTCACGCAGAAAAACGAACCTCTGCTGTAGTATTCCAGCGTTAGCAGCGGCGGCCTCCATGAGACACACAGGGAAGCGTTGAATAACCATGAGCCACACACGCACAATGACACGCCATCACGGCGTGCGCTATTTCTCCGACAAAACCAATTTGCTTGTTTCTCCATTTGCAAGAAAGTGAATCTGCCGACTTGTGTCCCCGGAAACCACGGCGGGTCACATTTATATGGTTAGTCTGGCATTATAAGTGATTTGTCTCAGGTGCACTGTGGAGTGCGCCAGACTGTTTTTAATGCAGGGTTGCTGATACCATAGAAATGTGTTAGCCTAGCGCCACTAAACTCTTCAAATATAAGAACAACATGAATTTAACAAAATAATATCTCCAGACATCAACAACACTCTGGATAACTAGGATGTCAAAAATCCTGAAATATCCCTTTAAGCTCGTGCATGACGGCACTTTGGACCCGAATTAACAACTTTTTGAGTGACAGTGCAGGATTTTAGCAGCAGTTGTTGCGAATAGGTCTGGGTTCATTCTACATATTAGGATATGGCTGGAAATAGGTGGAGGAAAATAGCGAATACAGAATCATTTCAGGATTTAATTCAATGTGCCTGTGTGGGGAACACAATTAGAGACAGACAAGACAATATTCGCAGTTGCTCCGTCAAATTACTACTTAAATATTTTCTGCAACAAATACTTCAATACTTTCATTTAAGAATTCAGTTTAAATAAGTGTTGTGAAAATTGACTTGGCGTCTTCAAAAACTTCACCCTGATGGGGACAAACCATCTTTAGTTGTGAGTCGGTGGAATTTGACAGTACATCTGCACAGCGCCACCTACTGTTTATAGAGTGTGCATTATTAGACTTTTAAAATTAATGAAACACATGGCCCAATTTGCTTTTTACTTTGGAGCCTTTGTAAAGTGGAGTAAAAAGTGTTATATTTATCTTTCAAATGGCGAAAGTTCTCAACAAAAACACAACTCAAGTAAAGTACAGAAACTCAAAAACTCTACTGAAAGGCACACTGCGTAACATTTTGGACTAGGATAATACTGGTGCCATCAGTAGGCTACAAAACATGCTCCTAATGACCAGCTCAACACAGAAAATGCCATTTCTGCTGTGGGTAACCAAAGAATGAATTTGGACGAGGACCTCACCTTGAATCTCAAATTCTGCCGACTTTAGTCAACATCTCCATGGAGACGAGCTGGAGACGAGCTGGAGACGGAGCCACGCCCGGTAAAGTTACAGTCATGTCTTAAAAGAGCTGAGCCGCTCACAGCAAAGGCACAGGTTTGTTTGTACATTTATGAGGTATTTTTCAATGATGATAATATCGGTCATAAAATACATGCTTGTATTTCAATTTTATTTCTTGGGTCAAATTCTATGCGGTGTGGCTTTAAGTCAACCACTGAAGTTTTTCTTATTTCTCCTGTTATAAGGGTTATTTTTGTTCATCCACACATGCTTGTCCTACAGGATAATGGAAAGAAAGAGTGAACAAACCCACTGTTAACCTACAGTTCAGTATTAGATAAGCCGGGGGGGGTGACACTGTCAGAGAGCAGACAGTGCTGGTTCACCTGAGCTGGTCTAAATGGCAGCGAGATCACATAGGCTCTGGGCATCAACTCAAACAGAATAATTCACTTTCATCTGTGCCCATTTAATCCCTATACTCTGTTTACACCGTCAATAAATACAGCCTTTCACAACCTCTGTTACGCACATCAGCATAGCAGCATTTGGTCCATAAGTGCAGCCAACATGAAGAAATGAGCACTTTACTTATCAGCGCAGTAATAACACAGAAATATCATGGACACAACCCTAATGAGTAATAACAGGATTTGTCTGGTTCATACATGTAAAAGGACACAGCCCAAACATCTACTTTATTTCAGGGCAATAAAAAATAAATAAATAAATAAATACAACTTTTTACTTCCGTTATTTATGGATAAGAATACTTAAAGGCACAGGCCACCATTTTTACATACTGAGATATGTTCTTACCTGAGCTTAGTTGAGTTGATGCGTACCTGTCTGGTCTTTGTGCGTGTGCTCAGTCAGGCAAAAAGACCAAAGATGTTGTTAGCATTTGGCCTCTCAAGCGACCACCCTCTTCCACGGGCACGCACAAAGCCCAGACAGGTACGCATCAACTCGTCTAAGCTCAGGTAAGAAAATATCACAGTATGGAAAAACGGTGGCCTGTTCCTTTAATCTTAAGCAGTAACCATTAATAATCTTTCAAAAACATCTACAAGTGCTTTTCAACCAGACCCACCTGCGAGGCTGCATCTGAAGTTCGTCATTTCATTGAGACAAACAACCCGGCTGAATGGGTGGACTACACCAAGCATCACTGTGGCTTGTATCATGTTTTAGGTACTTCCCCCTGCTGCCAACAGAGGGCACTCCAAGTAACACACTATTGCTGGGTTGCAGGTTCTAGAATGTGATGATGTGATGAGACCCAGTGGGGGCAGGAGCCAGTTTTTCCTATTAGCAGCATTACACTTTCACAAGTCTTAGCAAAAAAGGACATTTATGAATTACAAAAAGGGAAACTATATTGTAAGGCGAATTACTCCTGGTATTATTACGCCTTACAATATAGTTCCCCTTTTTATCCGCTTAGAAAATCCACATTGCTTAATTTTGTGTAATTATACTTTATGGTGTAACACTTCACGTAACCATATTTAAATAGGGAAAGCGTGGAAGAGTTTGGTAGCTTCTATCTTCACCTCGTTTGGAGCTATAGAAGAGAAGAGAGAGGCTAAATGCTAACGCCGTCTGTGCTGTGTTTACGTTACGGAAGGCACACGTCAAGACCAGACAGGTATAAATTAACTCGTCTAAGCTAAGGTAAGAACAGATCTCAGTATGGAAAAACGGTGGCCTATTCCTTTAAAAGAGCATTCTTTACGAGCATCTATTTTGGGCACACACATATTAGTCGAAATGATCAAAGCTGAGGTGCCACTCTAAATTACCGCTACCAGAATAAATAGTAATTGCTAGTTTTGTCCCAGGACATACTGTGCCACATTGGTAACTGCACTGACTGTACCATCTATGTCAGTTCACGTCACACTTTTCCCGCATATTAGAGCAAGCACAGTTGAGTTCCCTCTTCCCTCTCGGTCCCCACATCTTGATGCTGCCCACAGTCATCCAAGCAGAAGACTTTAGTTGAGTCATTGTCACTGCGCTCGGGAAAAACTAGGCCACACTCGGTTTATGCCACAATTTCTCTCTGCAACACTCGCTCCTCATCTGAAATGCAACAAATAGGTCTGCAGGAATTATAGCTATCAAACTAAAATGGTTATGGTCACAATAAGTGAACAAAATATAACATCAACACGATCTTACAACAGAACTTGCTAACTAAGGCCGTACAATATATTGCCAAATTAATAATGTTATGTATTCAAGTGACTGAGATTTTTGTGTAAATGTACTACAAACTACTGTATTAAATCATTCACATAGCACCAAACACAAAACAGGCCTGACGACGTGTGTGTGTGTGTGTGTGTGTGTGTGTGTGTGTGTGTGTGTGTATGTATATTATATATATATATATATATATATATATATATATATATATATATATATATATATATATATATATTATATATATATATATATATATATATATATATATATATATATATATATATATATATATATATATATATATATATATATATATATATATATATATATATATATATATATATATATATATATATATGAGATGCGGGGCACAGTAGAAACATTGTGATGTACCATCGGTGACATGCGCGCACATGACAGGAAGCATTACTGTAAACGGCCTGAGCATTTCCATACAACCTCCTGCAACTTTATATAGTACACTTATACAGACACACTTTTATTGCCGAGAGGGGCCAGAGCAGTATCAGCATATATGATCACAAAACGGGCCTGGTACTGCCATATATTACTAAGCCTGTGTCCACTCAGCCCTAAAATGCGTATGAAGTCGGTTTTGGCGATTCTGTGCAATGTTACCAGGACTCATCCATAGCTTATAGGGCTAAATTTATATGCATATATTGTAATTAAATTAAATCAAATGTTCTTTTTTAATTTATACCCTATTTGGGCCCCTCCTGGAACCTTCACGTGGTTGAGGGTTTGAGCGCCCGAATGATCCTGGGAGCTATGTTGTCGGGGGCTTCGTGCCTAGATGATGGGTCAGACAAAGAGCAGTTCAGTAACCCCTTAAGAGAGACCAACAGGCCCAGTTAGAAACCGGGCAAAAAAAAATAAAGGTGACCAATAACCTAATGACCAAATCAATTGTTTTCACACATGGCTTTAAAATACATCATCTCTTGTAACAAAATCATCAAGTTTGATCTAATCTGAACTGTAAAATATCCCACCGCCGCAGCTTTAGGTGAACCCAGTGCGTTGTATTTTCATGAAGTCTTAACCAGTGCGCGTCTAAGTCGTCTGTAATCAGCCCTGCGCCCGGAGAGAGCACATTCAGTCTCATTGTTTTTCATGCTTCCAGAGAACGCCCTGACCTTTATTCTGTCTGCAGTGACATCGCTCCTGCCTCACCAGATAGTGCGGAAACTCGACCACAGCGCGCACACACACCAGGCACAACTACACACACACACACACACACACACACACACAGACAGACGCACAACTCACAGGAGACGCAGCTCGTCCTGGTATTTGGTCCCACTCAGCCCTCAGTGACGTCCGCGCCTCAAAAATACAGAGTTTGCAGAAAAAGGATCTGGTTATTTTATCCTGGGTGACCTCCCTGTTTCCCACGGGCGATGGCACACTTACAATGTGAACGCGGAACCGCTTCAGGAGGGATACGGAGTGCTACAAAGCTAAAGGGAAAAGCACTGCCAGGATATGAATGCTTGAGGATAAAGTAGTCAAGAAAATATGTAGCAAAAAATATTCAGCACAGTGTATGTTTTTACCTCATGGGACTGCGGATGGAAACTAGCTCTGCACTAAATCCGGCATACTTACATCACTAGCTTACCTGTTCATTAATATGCACTGTCCTCAATGAATAATAAATAAAAAAGGTGTACATCACCAATTTATTGATAGTGCAATATTAGGTGACGCAATATCCATATCACAATTGGCCACTATTGTGAGTATGTTCTGAAAGTCTTCCATCTGACTGAGATTCATGCTTCTTTTTGCAAACACAGCCTAAAACAAAAATGTTTAGCAACTTAAAACTTGAAAAATATGCAAAAGTTGCTCATATTACTTCAAGTTTGCTTAGCCTTGTTTAGGTCCTGCTTCAGTATTTTTTTTTTTTTTAGGTATTGCCATGATGGAAACAAATTGCTTATCAATTTGTGTAGATCTACTTGACCGTACTGTGTTGAAACGGTTTCGCAAAATATTGTGGGGATATACTTATTGCCACATGATATATGTTGTGGTTTTATCTCACATTATGAAGGCCGACTCTGCTGTCCCGCCAACTATTAAGCCCGGTTATTGTGTCTGGAAAAATGACTAGCATAAAAGTGTCTTCCCCTTTGATACATTGCATACATTTTCCACTGTTCGACCCCACAAACTCCACACAGAGGCCCTTGCACTAAGCTGTAATTGTCTCTGTAATAAAAGCCATATTTACTCTGCGCATAAACAAGGTGAAGAGGCACATACTGACGCAGGAGTCCGCCGTAGCCCCGGTGTGAATGCGGACCTGCGTCACAGTGTTGGAGCAGGGGAGAGGCGCGTTAGACAGAGACCGTCCCGAGACTCAAACGGGACAGTCCTCTGGGGGCAAACAAGTTCAAGTCATTAACAGAAGACATGCACTGGCCCCAGGTCGACACATAGGGACGCGGTGAAGTAAGGGTTGAGAGAATAATTAGAGGACATAACGACCCATATTATACTAAAAAGACTTTAGTTATTTAAGAAAGAACGTATATACTGTATATGTGATTATTTTAGGGGATGAGGTGGAAATTTCAAATAAACTCAAATGGGTAAAAAGTCTGAGTGAAAACGCAATTGAGCTTTGATGACTAATTAGGAGAGATGCAGGATGTTATTGTTTGTATCCCATTACATTCACAAAGGGGCTAAACACTGAATATTCAATGACTGAAATTGAAAAATCAGAACACATTTTTTTCAGTGTTCAAAAATATCACATCATAAAATTGACATTTAAAATTCAGAATCTGCTGACACAGACGCTAATCCGCACTTATGTGATGTACTGGTCAAATAGGCTGAATGTCTGACCTATGAAAGCCACCTGTATGTAAATAAATCAAAATTGATGTGTTCAGAATATGGAGAAAAAGCTTTTGCTGTGGACAACAGCGCTTCACCTTCAGGTGTTTGAGCCTGATCCAGATTACTGTGAAATCCTGGTAAGACCAGGACAATCCTAAACCATCAGGCCGTGGGCTGAGTAAGCCTCCTCCGCTGCTGTGCTCTGCCTCGCTCAAAAATGTTAAGTAACGCTTTCACTGAAGCAGCTGACAACACGACCAGGATCTCATTCCCTTTAAAACCTAAAATTAGCATAGAGCAAGGTTATACTATTCACTCTTTGTTCACTGCCATGCAACAAAATCACATGAGGCTATTTAATCTGTTCTTTCCATCATTTCCTCATGAGGATCGTCAATTCATCTAACAACTATAGCATCCATTATTGATGTATTTGCAGTGCTTAATTTGTAAATTAGTTTCAGGAACACTTTTGGTCTGATGTGATGGATTCGGGGAACAGGCCAAAACATTTGCCAGAACACTCTTATTAAAACACCATTATATCAGATCAAATCTTTGCCGGATCCTCCTAAAATGTTTCCCAGATCCTTTACCCTGAAAAACTGGGACAAATTGGGGGAATGCGTTCAATAATTCAGGTTTGGAAGTGGCAAAAAGAATACACGGACCTGGATTTTGACATGACACTACGTAAGTTTAACTTCTCACTGCAGCACTAAAGCTCATAAGAAATGAGACAATAGGTCAGGAAGGCCATCTGGAATTACATCACGTCTTGAAGGTAGAAAACTTTCTTGGTGTAACAGTAAGAAAACAGTCCAGATGTATGAGCTAGTTTTATAGTATATTTATCAAAGAATTTTTTTTTCTAAACAATAGAGTAAATTTTACAGACAGAACAAAGGTGCTTTTACGTGTTTTGAACTCCATCAGTAATCAAATGTATATCAGTAGTGGCCTGGCAGCTTTTCACTTTTTCAGATAGTTTTTTAGCTAATGTTTAAATGCTAGTCCCCCACAAAATGGTGTATTTCAGAACTAACGTTGAAACTGACACCAACAACAAGATTCAAATCTTACAGCAAAGACAAAACACGCTCCACTCTCACATCCAGGTAAAGTTCACAGGTTACGTAGTGAGCGGACAGGCTAGAGGAGCTAAAGGAAGTGTCTAAATGGGACTGAACACTGCCACGAACTCTAATCTTACCAGGAACCGTTCCATGCCCCTCCTAGTCCTCCATGAAGCCAAGTGCATGAACAGGACGGGTCATTGGACTGCTATCTTTACTGTGTACAATTAATTAGCGCAGTGCCCTACGGCCTCAAGACGGGATTAGGGTTAGCGATATGTCGAGAGAGAGAGCGAGAGAAAGAGAGAGAGACCAGATTAGCTGCTGTCAGTGTTAGTCAATAAGAGCTGCACAACAAGGCACTTTTTATTTTTTTTTTTCATTACAAGTATTGGGATTAGACTTTATAAATCAAGAGTCTGTTGATTGTGCACATTTTTAAAAACGTCCCGGAGCATTAAAACCTGACAGAAGACAGAAATATATGAATACTCAAATGTATTTCAGAACATGCTTGGAGAGAATTAAAGGTTAGCAGTATTTAAACAGGACAGTCATTGTATTTGTTACAAAGAAAAACACCTTTTTGAATGTAGTATTATTATTATTATTATTATTATTATGTAATAAGTGTAGCCAACAGAAAAAAATTATATGTTTTAATTACAAACTGCAGTACAAATATCCATATTTGAATCAGTACCAACTCAGTCATTTCTATATAGTCTTACTCAAATATTGTCTAATTTAATAAGTTTTTTCCTTCTTTTTTTAATCCTACTTTTTGTAATACTTGAAGAATTTGAGTTGCATGTGAATTACAACTCATGTATTGTTAAAGATATATTAATATGTACTTTTAGAACAAGGAGTTTTTAAAGTTGGATTCAGGGGCATCAAGTGGTCCATAATAATATTGTTTATCGCAATAAATTCCAGCCTCAATACCTGTATATCAAACTTCAAATGTGTAATTGTGACAGGCCTAGTCTAAAGAAAATACTCAGCTCAATCAATTCTAAGACCTCATGATAACAGCACATTTTCAATGATTATACATGATCAGTGCTTTGATGAAGAGTAATTCTATGGAGATGGTATCGAGTATCATCCTTAGCATCAAAATAAAATGTAAATAATAATAATAATAATAATAATTTAAAAAAAAGCCTGAACACTTTCTGAACCCACTGTGCCCAACTGTCTAAAAACACACCAAGTGGCTCAAGTCTAACAAGTGGGACCTTTCACCAAACTTGAGACCCTCAGTATTAGGTAATGGCGGGACTCCCCTGCACCTGCTAAAACAGGAGCTATGATGTCAGCGCGGCATGGAGGGATCAGTGAAAGACACGAGCCGCTAACGCACAACGAAGTGCACACAAACACACACAAACACTCCACACTTCGCCGAACTGAGACTCCCAGCGACGAGTATCACATGTCGACGGTCGTCACTCTGTGGACACAATGTTCAAGTATGCAAAACACAGTATAGGAGAAGGGCAATGCGGAGAATGCGCCTTAGAACCGTAGGCAATTACAGAGTGTACAAGTAACGCAGCTAGGAAGAAAGTGTGATTTATATTTCTTATTTGTGGGCCCATCCAAACTCATTTCCAACATCACAATCCTTTTTAAAGCACATTTTATTCTATTGCAATTAAGAAAAGTCAGGCTCTTTGGGAAATTAAACACTTTGCCTCCACATGGCATTAAAGTAGTATGACCAGGTATAATATAATATAGGCAAATTCTAACTTTGCTCACTTAGAAAAAGATACAAAGTGAGCAAAGAAAACTGCAAACCACAGTCCATTTTAAACATTATATTATATTGGCCCGGTTAATATAATAATTAGAAAAGTGACAATATATAGATTTTCCGAAATATCGCGATATTTTGCCGGACGATACGATACCGATACTTTTGATTCCGATATCAATACTTTTGATGACATCATGCATATTAATGAGGCAGCAGTGCTCCACTGTTTTCACAGTCAATAGAGGCCAATAATGATCAAGAATTCAGTCAGAAGCGTAGAGGTCAGCGCTACAATTTTAAGCCCTTGGACCAAACACTAACACAAATATATGACTTTTAATGATAATCTTATTTATAATTATATTTAAAAAAAATTAGGGTTGATTTATTCCTTTTGAAATAGGACTGTGATTTCTACTTTATTTAAAATGTAAATCAAGTCACTGACAGATCGATCCATCTTCAGTGTGTAAATCAGGGATTATTTATTTACACAGAAAATGAGGTACAAAGCACATGGAAAGAAATGTATGTGTCATATGTTAAAATAAAAGTTAAAAGTGGCATGTTTTTTTTATTTGAACCATGATGTATTGTAGGTTATTTTTGTGCAATATATATCGATTATCACAGTATCGGCGTATCGTGAGATCATCATTATCGTAAGCCATGTATCGTGTCGAATCGTGAGGTACCCAGAGGTTCCCACCCCTAATAATAATGATATGCAAATAAATGAAAATAGAGTGGGAATAGCCTAGTGGTTATCAACTTAACATAGGTCAGGTCATCACACAAAACCAATAGATTAGAAATTACGTAAAGTGTAAAAAGTGTAAAAAGTGTATTCTCTTACTCTAACACTATGTCATAACTGCCTTACACTTTTTATTAAATCAATCAAAGTTTATTTGTATAGCACTTTACAACAACACCAGGACGACCAAAGTGCTTCACAGAAAGATTAAAACAATTTAAAAACACAAAATGAATACAACCAAGACACAATTCAGTGTGCCCTAAGTATTAAAAGCAAGGTGAAAAGATAAGTCTTTAATCTGGATTTAAAAAGGGACAGGTCCGTGAGAACACGCAGACTGACTTTTTATATAATGTACCAACTTGTACGGTCAATTATGCTTCACGTATTCACCTTAAACCATTGTAGTCCAATAACGTTACGTGAAATGATCTTCTCAACGTGGTTCACTGCAGAAACTACGAAAGTAATTAGACTTGTCTCGCTGCCAGGAGTTTAATCACTGTGTGTATAAATGCGTCAGAGCCATAAATCAAACAGCTTCAATGACAGGCGTTACATCTGAAAACGACTGGTGCTTTTGTGTAAGCACTAAACCAACAGGACAAAACCGCAACACAACTGGGTGAAAACAAGGACTAAATCAGGACAAAAGACTGAACAAGCTGGACAAAACAAGGTCTAAATGGCAAATAAATGGTGACATATTCCCCCAGTTTCTCCAAGTGCTTTACATTTGCCTGATCATCATCACAAATACACATCTACGCAAATAATGGACTCGTCTTGCTCCTGCCTCCCGGCGGTGGGCACTGAGGTGGGATCAAACCGCCAACCTTCGGATTAGTGACTGAATTCTCAATGGTGATGAGATTATATGAGATTTATAAAAGTGCCTGTCGGTAAGATTGCAAAATGGGGAAAAAAAGTAAATGATCAAGTCTGAATTATTTTTTTTTTTTTAAATGTGCCCTTGATTTTTATCTCTAGTGCGTTACCCGTCCTACTCGTTGTGAACTTTGTCCTCACGGTTAAGAATCACGTTCAGAGGTTTATTCTTGCGGGATTAGCGTTTGATGACTGACAGCTCGGCGGAATGTGTCACACTTCAGGAGAGGGCTTTTGAAGAATGGCGCGGAGCAGGTTTAACGCGTTCACTGCCAAATAAATGACACAAGTGCGTCAATACTCCCCGCTGGAATGCAACAACTATTAATTAGACTGGGGCAGAGCGCCTTTCATTGAGAAAACACAGCACCGCAATTACGTGAGCAGGGACGTGTTTCGCTTAAAGTCTCCTTTGTGGACGGATCATTCCCACATGCAAACTGCACCTCTGTGAGCGAAATAACACGGAGCACACATTGGTCGGTAATAAAACTTGTGTAATGAAAGGATGTTGACGAAAAGTATTTAAAAACACAATGAGGAGGCTGCGTCTCAGTTTTATGCATCTAAAATCTCTACAAGGTTTAGCTGGTAGGTATTTTATTATTTTGTTAATTTATCTTTATGATCATCCTTTTTTGATTATATTTACCTTTTAAGTGTTATTTTACGTAATTTAAACACATCCTTCTTGTTCTGTAAAGCACTGCAAAAAGTGATCTGCAAATAAACCTTCTTTGTCTTGCAGGCAAGTTATTACTCTAAAGTTTCACAAGAATATGGGTGATATCAGGGGCGTGCTGGGACCTAATTTCAGCCCGGGAATTTGGAGAAGACCGGCCCGGAATTATGGCTCCGTAATAGTGCGCTGGTCTCAAGTACAAGAGGTTGCTGGATCAAATACCACACATTGTCAATTTTCTAACAATTTCTCTTTTCACATGGGCCACTGCACACACAGTCTGAGCCTGATACAAACCCACAATCAGCACAAGTTATGTAGATAAAAACATTTATTTGTCCACTTTTCTACCTTTCACTGCCCTTTTCTCTCTTTACTCGCGCGGACACTTGTCTCCGCTGGATTGGACTGCACCAACCTGAACTAAAGCGGAGGGGTGTTCCACTTAAACACCCCTCTGAGTTAGTTCAATATGAAATGGTATCTCCCCGCCGCAAGAATGAAAAGTTCGATGCGAATATTTTTCAGATTTTCATTCATCAGTCGTTATTTTGATAGATTTCCATGACAATTACGCTTGTGTTACTTCATTTATATCTGGAACAGCAGCTCATGCTCCTGCTGCAGCCCAGTTAAAGCCTTTAGGCCTGAGTTATTATTTCATTATTTTATTCTGATGGCCCGGCCCAGAAGCACCGGAACCGAGCGGCCCACCGGGAAACGTCCCGACTCTCCCTATGGCCAGCACGCGTCTGGGTGATAGAAACAGGACATTTATTGTAATGGATTAAAAGGGACTGAACCCATTCTTGTGGTTGTGATATAGGGAGTAGAAGTAAAATGAATGGGACTTCTTCAGTGCAGCAGGTCACTGAATGAAACCTCTCAACCCTGCTCATGAACTCATCCTTGCAAAGAATAGAGATTTCAGGAAAAGTGCTGATTTCTCAACCTGTTAACTTTCTACAGACTCATTCTCAACTTTCCAAAACGCAAAACCAGTAGCTTCGTTTCTCTGTTTGAAAATGGGATAAATCGTCCGCGCCAATAAATCAATCACAAGTTTGTGCACCTCAGATCATTGTTTTTATATAATTTGTATAGCAGACTTTTGGTTATAATTCTGGAACCATAAGAGATACGGATTTACCATTTTTGGTTTCTGCTGATTTTTGTCTTTCAAATGAGCTCCTTCTGAAGTATTTACAAAACATGAATGTCCTGAATAGATCAGCCATCTGCCTCTAATGAAGCGCCCCCTGCTGTCACAGTTCAACATTGGCACATTTTACCGTTTAGTGTCATACACAGGATTAGAGACAAGACATTTGGAAAACTCGGCATCAGCCTCAGAAAAAACCCATGTTTGTTGACCTCTAGTCTTAAAGTAATGATCGTCTTTAATTTTCTGAAGAGGAATTCAATTGGCCGCTATATGCCATCAGCCTGCTCTACAGTCCCTATATTGGTATCGAACCCCAAAAATCCATATTGGTCGAGCCCTAGTTAGAAAATGCAATATTGATCTAAAGCAGCTAAAACAAAGCATCCATTAGTTTCACTTCCTACAGCTGTAGTGAAGACATGGCAAGCGTTTTTACTTCACAATGAGAGGATTAAAGGGATACTTCGGGATTTTTGACATAGGGCCTCATTTCCTAGTTATCCAGAGTGTTGTTGATGTCTGGAGATATTTTTTTCTTAAATTCATGCAGTTCTTATATTTGAAGAGTCTAGTTGCGCTAGCCTAGAGCAAGGCTAAAGCATTTCTATGGTAACCGCTAGCCCGCATTAAAAAACAGTCCTGAGGTAAATCACTTATAACGCCAGACTAACCATATAAATGTCTGTGTCGATAGGTTAATTTTAACCATTTTGCGTTTAAAATAACTTATATTTGAGCGGCATCAGCTTCGTGGCTGTAAGCTAACGCAGCGGCGGAGTGATCTGCGAGAAAATAGTCCCTCAAAATGCGGTAATTCATGTGATACAAGGTCAGTTTTATTAAAAAAATTATTCTATTAACACAGACATTTATATGGTTAGTCTGGCGTTGTGTAAAGTGATTTACCTCAGGTGCACTGGAGAGTGGGTCAGACTGTTTTTTAATGCGGGCTAGCGTTTACCATAGAAATGCTTTAGCCTTGCTCTAGGCTAGCGCAACTAGACTCTTCAAATATAAGAACTGCATGAATTTAAGAAAAAAATATCTCCAGACATCAACAACACTCTGGATAACTAGGAAATGAGGCCCTATGTCAAAAATCCCGAAGTATCCCTTTAAGCTTAGTAAAAGATTGAGAGGTGAGATAACCATTTCCAAAGAACCTTAGAAGAAGCTTTTGGTGAGCTGGCGCCACACTAAGAACATTTAAAAAGCTATGAAAAGTCAATTTTGCATACTGCCCCCTTTAAGGTACAATCACTTTTGACTTCAGGACAGAAGTATCCAAATGAGCTGGAAATTTCCAAGTTATTAGTTTCAGTATAATTATCATGCAAGCTCCATCCGCCCACACATTAACAGAGGAGATTTACATTTGCTCAGTTTGAGGCCAAAACGTGAGTCGTTGTAACAAACGTGTTGCACTGACCCCGTAGCCTAAAGCATGTCCTTGCCCTCTCTCCCCCGATGCAGTAAAACATGATGAATACGGCGTGCCAGCTGCGGTACTGCCCTCCCTCAAACAGCGGTGTGAAACGAGGCTACAGCGCACGTCCTGGGAGCAGAGTCAGTTGCGCTCCACGGGGTTCTTGCGTCATCGCTGGGCCCATTAATGCAGAGGGCACATGCGTCTGGCTCGCACGGCGCTGAGCAGGTGAATGAGCGCCTCGCATGCTTTACTACAGCCAATAATCTGCAGCCTCGCTCACGCAAATCCACCCAGAGCAGCTCATCTTCGCCATTAAATACCGGAAAATGAAGTCAGGGCCCGTGGCACACTGTGTAGCTGAAAGACTTCCTCTGATCATTTGCCAAGCGTCGGTTTTACAAGGGAGAGGGGCTCAAATCTTTCTCTGTTATCAATTTTGACCAAAGAGGGGGATTGGGTTGCCGGGTGAACAGCCTTTTTTTAGGTTTTCATCCACATAAAATGAGTGTTATACCAACAGGATGGATACAGTGGCTGATCTACATAAGGGATAAAAACAAGTTACTGTTCTTTCTATAATAGTGCCAAGCTTGATGGGTAAAATCACGAGATTATGGAATACAATCTTCAGTTAAAAAAAAGAAAGAAAATGAAATCAGGAAGACTGTATTACTTTGTTACGACCCAAAGTTTATCAATTGTCAACGAAGCTCAGCCACTTACAATGTGCAAATGTGAAGTTTGAGTCATGTTTTTCCTAATTTAGTTCCATTCCAGCCAGTTTTAGGTACCGTTTGGTTTGTGCGAGTCTTTTTTTTTTTTTTTACTTTTTTGAAAGTTGAAAAAGATCAATTAATGAAAGATAAACAATATACTCTTTATTAGTACATTTATTTGCATTTCTCTCTCATATTTCTATGAACTACGTAATGAAGAAAATTGTGTAAGAATGTTTTTCAATGCGAGTTATTTAAGATGTGGTTACAGGCCTAGCATTAGATTTATGACTGCCGACGACAGCTCCACCCAGAAAACAGTTGTATTCAGATTGCAGTTTTATGACCTGGAAGCGCAGGTTTACAGCGAATGATGTACAGCATGCATTATCAATCTCAAACCACAAAATGCAAGCTCCACTTTTCAGTTTTCTATTTTTTGAAAAATAACAGAATCATGTATCATTTTGCTTTCACTTCAGAGTTGTCTGTTACTTGTGTGTGAACTTTCAGTAAAAAATTCAAAATAAAATCTTTATGTTTATGGTTGTAAACATGACAAAATGTGCAAAAGTTCAAAGGTGTGTTAGTACTTTCGAGAGGCACTGTATTATATGGATACAGTATATCAACTGATAGCCGACATTGAAAAATACCCAAATATCAGCCGGCCGATATTCGACCTTTAATGTTAAGCCATGTTTGTGGAGGTTAAAAGTACAGGGTCAGCAGGTTTTACACTTGGTCAATCCTTAAGATAGATAGATCATTTGTTGTTTTCAAAGAGCGTTGTATGGCCTAAATAAATAGTCTTTACAATTTGCGCACTGCGCCCAATAAAATTGCTATTATATATTCAGCTCTAGACCTGATTGAAATCAGAGAAACAAATGGAGACTTGGTGCGATTCACCGAGTTGAAAATTAAATATTTGCACTGGGAAACTTCATGATCAAGGACCTTCCAGGGCTTCCATTGTTCAAACAAACAATATGTTAGTTAAGTTAAATCGGTATAAAGAGTTGTTTCAATGTACACGGGGAGTGTGAAGCTGGCCCGGAACAAACTCAGGGACATTCCTGTGAGCTTTGACAAGGAACTGAGAGCTCTACTGTGGAACAAACGCTAGACCTATAGGTCTGGACAAGGAAAAATTACAAATTACAATTATCCACCATTTTGCAGGTAATATAATGTCATCTGCTTTTTAGACACTTGTTCATTAATATAGGAAGAATACATTTTTACATACTGTAACTATCCTGTGCCAGCCTTATGACTTGTGTATGAGGCTGGACCTGAAGGCAGACGGACTATTTAAAAACAATGAATGTGTTTCATTAAAACTGCAAACTTGCGATCGCAGTCTTGTTTATCGGGTTAAAAGAAATATTGACAATAATGTGCTTGTCACTATAAAATTACTATTTGAAGCTTTGAGAACGAGGACCAGGTACTATAGAACTAATTACTGCCATTGTTCTTTTAATGAGGGCTGTTCGTATTTCAACAGATATGTTTAAAGTTAGGGTTTTTGTTGCCCTCCTGCAGTGATTGTTTATTTTTGGAGAAACTTCCTTTGCTTGTTCTAATTTGGCGTCATTTAGTTGTAAAAGTAATGATCACATCCAGACGGGAATCATGATTTGCACAGAAATAAACCGTTTGTCTCCTCTTAGCGAATGTGATATACCACTAGGTTATGAAAACATGCGGTTTTATTAAACCATTATATTACATTCTGAACTGTTACTGCAAAATGCGTCTCTACGAGGTCTAATGCAACACACAGTCAAGGCCAAGCGAATATAGAAATTGAGTTTTTCACATACTGTAAAGAGGAATATCTTTTTTTTTTAGATCTAGATCCCCCATGTCTTCCTTCATTACGTTATCGAGGATGAACACCTGCCATAAATGTCCACACCACAACCCGGATTAGTAATCTAATCCATATATTAGGCGCAATTAATCTCGATGCTCAACCCACTGCTTAAACATGACTTGGGGATGGACATTTGTAACCAGTCACTAGAATCAGGGACACAAGTCGGTTCTGGGGCATTATGAGCTTTTCACAGATTGTTAAAGTGTAGTCTCCAAGCTTTCCAACGATGTGTAACACATGGAAATCTGATCATATTTGGAGACGTAGCAGCGATTTGAAGTTAACAATTCCAAAAAGGCCAAAGGGCAGAAAAACGCCTCTGAAGTTCTGGGCAGTTCTCACCTCTCTCTGCTGTTAACAACACTAGGGCTCATTTATATCTCATTTAGATAAAATGTAAAGCTCCCCACTGTCATGTCATATTATGTGTATATTGTGCCATAGTGATGTAGATAATGGACATAGTGTAGCCTACTCTTTTATTTACTTTACAGTCAAAATCCTGCGTGCTTCTCCCATAGCTTCTCCCCAGTCCCTCTATGCCTGTGTCAGCTCTGCCTCCATGAGCTGCTGGAGCCTCAGAGAGAGTTACAGACTCCAGACATAACTGAAGTTATAACTTTAGAAAAGACTCCTGTAATACTTTTGTAATGCACATCCATTCTCATACACATGAGAGGAAAAGGCCGACACTGCGACGTATCGCAGCGCGTGATCACATCGTTTACGTTTCACTCCACACACCCAGCATAACTTTATCTAACCATAAAACCAAAAATATGAAGCAGATCTCTTTCAAATAAGAAGTGGCTGAAAGCTAGGGATGCGCTGACTACAATTATGGATTAGTTTAAGTTTGTAGCAGGAAGCGGAAAAAAAAAAAAAAAAAAAACTTTCACTCACCCATCTGAAGTAACCTTTGCACGCCTTCTGCAGCAAACTCCTGATCAAATCCATTTTCGTCGCTCAGTTATTTTCAATGTAGAGTTTGGCAAATCCGCGCTACATCCTTCTGTCTTAAATCACGCTCTGAAGGCAAGGAGTTTGCTCAGGAAACGTAATGGTCAGCAGGGGGCGCTGTGCATGCTTACAGCCAGGGCATCATCAGTCACACGGAAAAGTCAGCCTGGAAAAGTTCACTGGTTTCACGCAGAAAAACAAACCTCTGCTGTAGTATTCCAGCATTAGCAGCCGGCCTCCGTGAGACACACAGAGAAACGTTGCATAACCATGAGCCACACACGCACAATGACACGCCCTCACGGCGTGCGCTATTTCTGCAACAAAACAAGACTTTTTCAACCTGAAAAACTGATCGACAATAGGCGTATGTATAAAACTGCCTTTTTTGCGTGTTTACCCAGTATGTAAATAGACACAGATAGTGTCATGCCCCTACTGCATGCTCCGAAATCTCCTAAATCAAGCCGGTTTGAACCTAAACGTTTACGCTTTTAAATATACCAATACTGCTAGCTTAAACGTGTAGAGGCTTCTTCGTGGCTTCAACTGAATGATTCTGCAAAAAAGAAAAAATTGTTCACCAATTTTCAAAAAATTAGTTTCTCCATTTGCAAGAACGTGAGTCTGCCGACTTGTATCCCTGGAAACCAAAGCGGGTCACATTGTATATCCCAAGTACTTTGTCAACTCAAAAGTCCTTCTGCAATGTCTGTAAACACAGGCAGCCGGTTCAAAGGTTTCAAGGAAAAAAATAACTCAAAAAAAGTGCGTGTGGGGGGGAAGGGAAAGAACTCACAGACATGTTATAACTGAGCCACAAATCACTAATGATTATAGCGTGCGCTTTTTAGTGAAGTTGATTAATGTCAGTGTCTTCATCTGGTTGTCAGGGCATCCATTTGCGATTAGATTTCAAATTAATGTTTAAACATGTTTAGGAAACGTCCAGGGACATTAACATTTGAGTAAAGACGAATAAACTGCTAAACTAGAACAAGACTTGCGTGCATTTCTAGACCCGACTGTTGTGGTCTAAACAATACAAAAGGAAACACCATAGAGATGGATTATTCATTTATTCAGCAAAAGATATTGTATTAAGAATAGCATCCTTTGCAATGTGTTCCCAATTAGACAGCAACTGAAGTTGCAGCCTTTCCTATTGCCCCGTTGTCAAAAGCTATTTTTACAGCTTAAACCTTCTGCACAAAAGCTATATTCTTTTCACATAATACAATATTTCTCGGGTAGCATCTTGGTCTGTGCAGTTTGAGAAGCAGAAAGCCATGTCTCCTCGTCAGTAGGTGGCACGGCGCCAGAGTTAGTGCCATGCTCTGGGTCATAAAAGACCATTGTGTAAGTCTAACATGACGTACTGATAATCTGCTCCACCATCACTACATCGCTCTACAGCTGTTTGAGCTGAGATAACTGCAGGCAACCACACGCTTTCTAACCAAACCTCTGACGCATGTGGCAAAGTAAAGAGCAAACCAGGATCTATTAATAAAAAGGCCCAAATTGAAAATACTGATAAAAGAAAAAAGTTTTGGAATAAGCAAATATTGGAATAAGCATATGTGTAACACCCAACACATACCTGACCATCTGCAGATACTAAAGAGTGCTCAGGGGTGTTATATTAGAAGATAAAATTACCTGTTCGACACCATATTGAGATCGTAATTCTGAACAGGCGCAATTAGGAAACCGCAAAGTCTGCAAACCTCGTATTTTAGTAACCTTGCAAGCAAACTGAATTCTCGCGGTATTTGTGAGTTTACAAACACACCCTTCAGAACCAGACCATAAATGGTTCGGGCAAAAGAAAGATACTAACAACGCGGCGATGACAAAAACATATATACAAAACACACATCACTTTTTAAAAAACTAAACATTTAATGGCTTTGCGGTTCTTGATCCAATCAGCAGCAAATTCAGCTCCAAACGTGCAACCTCTACCCGAACAATTCAATTCAATTCACTAGTTAAAGCTGCAATGCTAACACTGTGCTAATTTAGCCTCTGACTTCCGGTTGGGGCAGGAGGAAAATGCACTTTATTTCGACACAACAAGGTCTGTTGTTTCACAAATGTCGTGTTTACAATGTAGATCTATGGTGCCAAATGAAGTTTACTCTACTACAAGAAAATGTGATTACTGCAGCTATAAGACCTGAGCCGGAACTTTTCTCTGCAATCCAAGCTCATTCCTAAGTTTCCTAATGCATTCCAAACATCCAAACATGATGTTACCAATGCAAAGCTTCACCGTCCCAGTAATGAGAGTAATAACAAACTGGCTAAAAGCTCATCAGCAGTAGCTCTGGGTTTGCAATTGCTGAAAAGAGTTCATAAACGATGCGGACAGCAATGTAAGAGCTAAAAACCCACACATTCAGATCATTTTATATTGTTATGCCGTCATGAATCACATTAATCAGGTGGATTCTGAAGTGAACTGTCCGAGGTAAAAGCAGGGGTAGAGGTGCTACTGATTTCTTTGGGAGCTCGAGTGCAGACAGATCAGTGAAGGCCGCATAAACAGAGTGGAGTTTGGTGGAGGTCTGTTTGACACTGTTCTCAAACACACACAGGACCTTGTACCGGGCCTTATCTGCACTCCAGAGCTCCAGATGGACACATACCCTTGACAAAATAACTCACTCCAACTTCTCTGTTGGGATGTTTTTCACACCAGACATGAAATGGTCAATTATTTTATAATGAGTGGTCTAGAAGCAACACGCTTAACAAAACGATAACTAATAATGTGTGAGAAGAAGGTCCGTAACTGTTTACAACAAATGATTTGGAGGACAATACTGCAGAACTATATTACCACACCGACATAATATCAGCCTTCAGAGAACCAAGGTTTTTATCATTTACTACCTATTTATTGTGATTTACAAACCGGACAAAGCTCTCAAAATGCTACAATACACATCATTCATTCACTCCCTCCCTCAAACGACGGTCAAAGCGACTCAAGTACAGAGCCCTGGGTCTGGCTGCATGAATCTGGCTTCCCATCTGCGACAATAGCCTCTTCAACACACACACTATACTTAAATAAAGACTATGGCGCTCTCCAACACTGGTTCCCACGTCTTCGACACTTGCCGTTTGATTTGGTTTTCTTTCATAATAATAATAAGCTGGGGTTGTATTGCCAGCTGTGTAAATGAACATGATTTATTATGCTTGAAGGAATGACGCTTAAATTCACAACAACTGGGGCCAAGACGCACGAGAAACCAAAACAAACCATATATTAACTCCCAATTACTTCGGACGCACAGCGCCCGGCTGAAAACGCGCCGTGAGACCCGCTGCAGTTACATTGGGACAAATCTGTGTGCGACAAAAATCTGCTCCGAAATGGTCCATTCAGTTAGGTTCAGCAATACATAATAGGTGAAGTAAAAATGCATATTTGAAAGATTTTTAGAATGGAAAAGAATAAAGATTTTTACTTCTACTGAGCAATGGAGTGTTGAGGATGATACCTAGATACACTATGACAGTATGATTACTGGAAGGAAAGTTGTGGTGTTGTTCTTTCTTAATTAAGTGTAAAAACACACACACACACAACAAAAACAAGCCTCATAGATTACTTTGTGTAGTCCACACTTTGTTGAGCTACAATATTTGCATACCTAATCACCACAATTCGGAGCATCCCTGATACTAAACCTAGTCTCAACCCTATTGTTCGTAACTAACCTTAACTTGCTTTTGAATGTGAATTTGCAGAATTACCCAGACATGTGCAAATGAAACAGAATGCAGAGTTAGTCCAGGTATGTTTTTGATCATTATAAACAGACTAAGGGATAAAAAAAAAAAAAAGGGAAATTAGACCTACGCACAATTACACTTAGAAGGCGACTAAAATGTTATAACATGATTTGCAGCTCAAAACGCCAGATTAGCAGAATATAGGTTGAATTAACCATTTGCATCTGCAGGCGATTTGCATACCATTAACTTTAATTCAATCACGGAGTAATTTGATACGAGCCCTCGCTGCGGCCCGTGTTAACATTTAGACACCAAATTCAGCTTGACAAGTGGCCCTGAAATAGCCCAGGGCCGGTCACGTAAAGACTGAATCCCATGTAAAATACAAGAAATAATACAAGAAATAAACACAGGGGTAAGGAGTAAAGACGGGGCTTAACCAGATATAAGGACAAACAAAGACACATATAAACTGATGAAATAAGGGTTAAGATGGGACAATAAATGGTCTAAATCAGGAATAGATCAGAGCTAAACTATGGGAAATCAGGACTAAACAAGTGAAATAATGCTTTTTTTTTCAATTGGAAATCTTATATCAATATAGACCAGACCTGGTCAAAATCCTAATAAATGCTCTTTATCCAAGCACCTTTTAAGCGTTTTACCTAGGATAAGAAATCTGGACAAAAGCTAAACCAGAGCTTTGATTTGCAAGATTATACATCATCAATAACACAGATGGTTTTAATTGTACAAGGGAAGGTCTTGTGATGCGACTATCTGCCGCTCCCTGAAGCCTAATTTTACATAACTGTTCCCGATTCACAGGAATAAACTGAAAAATTGACACTTGGATGAGTTTTCAAATAAGCCATTTATAGGTTTGGCAACAACAACAAAAATGTTTTTTCTACTGAATGAGGCTGTAGCACAATGGTCTACGGCCCCTTTGAAAATGAGATGGTTCATCTCAAGGGGCTTTTCCCCCTCTATAAATAAGTGTCAAACTCCTACAAAAGTAAAGATTTGGTCGGTCGCAGGTTCTAACCCAGTTACTTGTACTTGGGTAAATATTTGTATTCTATACTCGAATGGCATTGGCAAGTTAACTTGGGCATTTAGCAGTAAAATGTAGGTAATAGTTATATTATAGCAATATAGATCAACAGGGCCTTTCCCCCTCTTGAAACTCGCTCTGGTTCCTAAAGCTAATTAGTAAGTCAAGTTATATAGAGCTTTTCTACCTTCATTAGCCCCAAGGGGCTTTACAGCAAGGAACCAGGCACCTATTCACATTCTCATTTATACACCAATGTACGCAGACACTAGAGGCACTGTGGGTGAAGTGCCTTGCCCAAAGACACAATTAGAGTGTGCATCTTCAGGAGCTGGGATTCAAACCCCAGACCAGACCTTCCAATCGTGAGACGACCCACTCAACCAACTGTGCCACTGTCGCCCACTGTACAGATATTCCAGCAGTAGCCCAGTGAAAGTGACGGTGCACCACAAAGTGAGCTTTTATGTGTATTTTAACCATTTTCTGCACTTCTAAAACATGCCTTCCTCTCGGCAGCAGGTGAAGGAATGACTAACAATGGCCGCATCTGCCTTTGCATCTGTCACTCGCACAGTAAAAAGACCCCACCATTGTCCAGAAAAACTCAGAGGTGGTCTCCTAATCGAAGCGTCAGTAAACTTTACAGAAGGGATGTACAGAATGTGAGAAAAAAATAATCACAATCGGTGTTGAATACATCTAAACAAACAGTGTAATCTGGTTTTACATGGCTTGGGGGAATAACTACTGCAGCCGTATATTGGCAATGAAAGAATATAGGGAAATGTACCATTTTGGAGGCTTTGAAAAATTAAAGTGGTTCCCGAAAATTAAAAGTGCTTTATTGAACAGATTATTGAATACAAAAGAGAATGAGTTTGTACAGTAATGCACTGTTGAAAAGTTAAATTTGGTTATATAAAAAATATTCTAAAAAAATACTGTAATAGAATATATGAATGGTTAGGTCGAATACAAAAATATTAATCAAAATATAAAGTTTTTATAAATAAGAAGTTCTACAGTGTTTTTTGTGACGAGATCAAAGTGCAAACAATTACAAACAAATACCTAAATAAATATATACGGTATTATATAAAAGTTTATTATACAAACCTTCCAGTCATCATGATACTGTATAGTTAGTCAGTTACGCAGATAAGCTTTAATTATCTTACAGGCGACATTCACACTTCAACCCTAAAGTGCAGGTAGCAACAAAAGTGTGCCTGCAATGAAAATTAAGAGAAGCCTAAAGTATTTTCAGATTTTTACAAACTAATCCAGTGTAGTGTAGCTATAGCAAACTGTCAAAACAGCAACAGTATCCAAAGCCTGCCTGCTGCACTGTCCCGTTTAAAACCACTTCCTCTGTGATGTGTGTGGCTATAAATTACCGCGCTGCTCGATTAAATCCACGAGCGCTGCTGGTCCTGTCACAGCTCAGACATTTTCGGTAAAGCAATAATCAAATTTCAAACTTGGATCGACTCTCTTTGGGGACATCCGCGAACTTGTGACCTTTCTCTGAAGCTGAGTTTTTTCGAAAGGGAAGTCGGCAACGTCACACTTGCTGTTTATATGGTGCAAAATGCCAAATATGACTGTGTACACACAACTGCTATTTCTGCGAAGTGAAAGTGTGTTGCTTTTTCTTACAGAAGCTTGACGCACTTGTGCTAATGCTCCAACAGTTTACTGGCCAATGGTCAAAGTAAATTTAAGGCGGCTGCGTAATAGCTGTAAAGTAATATATATTGCAGTAATAACTACACATATAATATTAATACATACATGCTTTTAGCCATATTTAAACAGCAGTTTGGTGGCAGGGCATTTCATTGTTTTGCTTTTTACAAACTGTTGTATTAAAGAGACTAAACAGGTGTCTGGGTGAGCTCCATCAATAAAGCTTTTAAAAGAAAATGACAATATTTCAACAGTTTATGGCAGAAGTTTTGATCTAATGGGGCCAGTGGCTTGACGTTGCTTTCCCCGGCCTTCAGTTTCAAAAGAACCAGTCAGTGTTGCATCCAAGTACTTTCAAGTTTGAATAAAAAGTCCCCGCGCTGCTGACCTCGAGACCCAGAACAGGATAAGCGGGAGAAGATGGATGGATAAAAGTGGTCATATAAATAAATGAAAACCGTGTTTAAAATTGCTGAAGTGGGTTCATGTCGAGAGAGACAAAGGATGGAAACTAGCAATTATTTATTACTAATATCGGGTGCTGTACATTTCTGTCTCCGTCTCTTTTACTATCCGTAAAATAAAAATTCCATATTAAATACAAATATTTAGTTAGACCTTTAGCTTTCATTTCAGCACTGTAGCATTGTTTCAATAAGCTTCTGCTGTGTCAAAAGATCCAGTGTTGCATTCATTTTTCACCAAGATCTTGTATCGATGATGGGAGAGTGTGACCACTACGCAAAGTCTTCACCAGCATCTCCCAAAGTTTTTTAAATTGAATTTAGATCTGGACTCTGATGCAGCCAATCCATGTGTGAAAATTATGTCTCACGCTCCCTGAACCACTCTTTTACAATGTGACCCGCATGAATCCTGTCACTGTAATCTTGGAATATGCCTGTTCCATCAGGGAAGATGAAATCCATTGATGGAATAACCTGGTTATTCAGGATGCTCAGGTCGTCAGCTGATCTACTTCCATTTTATTTCTGCTGGACCTGAGCGCTGCTTTTGACACAGTGGACCACGGGATCTTACTTCACAGGTTAGAAAACTGGGTGGGAATCTCTGGTACTGCTCTAAACTGGTTCAAGTCCTATCTCGAGGATAGGATGTACTTTGTCGAAATTGGCAACTGTGTCTCAGACAAAATTTCCATGACCTGTGGAGTCCCCCAGGGGTCAATCTTGGGACCACTCTTATTCAACCTGTACATGCTTCCATTGGGTCAGCTAATAAACAGTAACAATGTGTCGTACCACAACTACGCAGATGACACTCAGATCTACGTGTCACTGACGGCAGGTGAACATGGGCCTGTAGATACTCTCTGTCACTGCATCGAACAGATCAGTTTGTGGATGCAAAACAACTTTCTCCAACTAAACTCAGACAAAACTGAGATCATTGTCTTTGGCCCACAGACACAAAGACAAAGTGTTATCAGTCACCTTGAGTCGCTCTCTCTAAAACCAAAAAAATCAGGTTAGAAATCTAGGAGTAATCATGGACTCAGACCTGAACTTAAACAGCCACATCAAAGCAATAACATCATCAGCTTTTTACCATCTGAAAAACATTGCTAAGATCAGAGGAATAGTGTCAAAACCAGACTTAGAGAGACTCATACATGCATTTGTCTCCAGCAGGTTAGACTACTGTAACGGCCTGCTCACTGGCCTTTCTAAACGAGCTGTTAGAGCTGCAGTACATCCAGAATGCTGCTGCTCGAGTCCTGACCAGAACCAGGAAATACGACCACATTAGTCCAGTGCTCCGGTCTCTGCCCTGGCTTCCTGTCACTCAGAGAATAGAATTTAAAACAGCTCTGCTTGTGTACAAGTCTTTTCATGGTTTAGCACCAAAGTACATCTCTGACATGTTAGAGCCGTATGAACCATCTCGGGCCCTGAGAACTTCAGGGAGGGGTCTCCTGGTGGTTCCCAGAGTCAATAATAAACACGGTGAGGCTGCGTTTCAGTTTCATGCAGCTAAAATCTGGAACAGTCTTCATGAGGATGTGACACAGGCCTCAACTCTGACAATGTTCAAATCCAGGCTGAAAACAGCTCTTTTTACCCGTGCATATGACGACTGAAAGTATTTTATCTGCACTCTTGCCTTTTATTGTAACTGATTAACTTCATGTTGATGTTTTATTGATTGATTTTATCTGTTTTCTTGTAATTTCATGCAACTGTGAAGCACTTTCAATTGCCTTGTGTATGAATTGTGCTCTACAAATAAACTTGCCTTGCCTATTGGGCACACAGTGTTCCTGAACCTAGACCTGACCAACTGCAGCGACCCCAGATCATAACAGTCAGTTACATCCAGGTGTCGACTGTTTTCTGGTCAGGAAGCGTATTCTGCCATAGGAAAATTATGACTGGTATTAAAAATATATTTGATGTATGCGTTTACTTTAAGTGTTGCTTATTAAGACTAGTTTCCCAGCATGAAGCCTCTCCTTGTTAAGTTAATATTTAATTATATGTATTTAATTCAATATTGTGAGCCATTAGGAATCTTAATCTCAACAGTATTTTTTTGTATTAAACCAAGTGATTAATAAAAATGCACAGATCATCCACTTAAAACCCACTATCCCTGG
The DNA here is from genome assembly GCA_007210695.1 of Neogobius melanostomus. Classification (NCBI taxonomy): domain Eukaryota; kingdom Metazoa; phylum Chordata; class Actinopteri; order Gobiiformes; family Gobiidae; genus Neogobius; species Neogobius melanostomus. The sequence continues at coordinate 3,410,444 of VHKM01000277.1, read as the reverse complement.
TTTGAAATATGTACGTACGCACACAACAAACTTCCAGTAAGAAACAAAAAAAGCTGCACCATCTCATTAGAACCAAGGCCCTAGTTCACCTAATTCACTTTTATAATACAAAACCAAATTGAAGTTACTAAGCCTGTGTTAGTTGGCAACAGCTTTGGGCTCTCAGGCAGCCACTTCACTAAGTAAAGTACATATAACATACCACATAGTTACACAGAGTTGCTTTGAAGTAGGCCTTAGGTGGGTTTTAGTAAATGGATACAATATCATCTCATGTGCCTTAGGCTACTTAATTCATATTTATCTTACGAGGGTGTAATAAAGTTACTACAAGAAACAGGCAACAATGCACTAGCTTGGGTTTCTTTGTAGTGCGCACACATACCTAGTAGTTCTAATGTATAATTTATATGTATAATGTATAAGTAGGGCTGCAAAATATTTCATGATACAACGTGCCACAATATCCACAATGCACAAAGCCACAATATGTCGTGGAATAACTGGTCTTCCATTTGACTGAGATTTACACATTTTTACTAACACCATCTTAAACAAAAGTGTGTTCCTTTCTTACTTTTTCTCAATTTTTGACTCATTTTGCTCCTGATTTAGTATCTTAAAGTCTAATTTGATAGGGGGGAAAAAGAGATTGTGAGTTTTGCTAATGGCTTGCACTATGTTGAAAAATGGTTTAATGAAATATTGCTATATTGTTGTTGCATTATTAATACCACCTTTGTGCTGCCCGATCCCCTCAGACCTCGAAACTAAGCAGGGAAGGGCCTCGTGGGCCTTCCCTAATTTTACAAGTTGTTAGACTATTGTATAAATAAATAAAAAACAATCATGTGCAAAATACATATGACAAAGTAGCTGATTATCTTTGGATGCTCAGTTAGTGGAAATATGTAGTCTTTTTCAATACCTATACCATAATAAATGCATTGTTTGTATACATTATTTATTATCTAGAACCATAAAACTGAAATATAATATTCCATTAAAAAAAATTCTTTTCACAAATGCTGGTGTCTCTAGACCCACCAAGCGTAGTAAGCAACATTCTTGAAAACAACTTTTACTTCCCAACAGGAGGAACCTTTTCACTTCATAACATGGGAAAGTCAGCATGGGGTTGTTTAAGTCGTCGTCTGTACTGGGTTGTAACAGATGACTATGTGAACAAAGCCCTTCTCTACGATGGAAAACTCATGCACGACTGAGAGCCAACACAAACATGAGAAAGTTAGCCTTTAATCCACTGCTTTGGACGCGAGTAGGCTTCTTGTGCACGTGTAAGCGGCCAATATTCTTGAATGCAACTTCTGTACAAAAAGGTGCCTGGACTTCTTCACTCACTGTAACATATTAAGTTAGTCTATAATCTTTCGGCATATAGGCTTCTTATGGTTAATAGTTAAATAGTGTTAAGTGAAAGAGTAAAAGTGTCATAAGCTAAAGGAATGAGAAAGTCTGTCCATAATCCAGTGATTTGTGCCCTTCAGTGCACAGGCGTTTTAATGCAAGTGCAAGTATAGCAATCTTTTGAATACAACTTCTAGCATGTGCATTTAAGTGCCTGGATTACTTCAGCCACAATTTCTCTGTATTTCTTTGTAAAGTTAGTCGACTAATCCAGTGCTCTGGACCCTTCAGAGAGTAGGTTATGATTAAAAGTGAAATGATTGTGAAACTGTACGTGCAAACATACAGTACAAGAGTAGTACAATTTCTGGACAACAACATTAATTGAATGTAAAAAGATATGTGGGGCATGGGTGTGTTTTTATCAAACTGTGCCACTTGTTGTGCGTGCAGTGCGGACCTCACCTTGCCGCTGGGGGGTTTCAGGGGCAGTTGTCCCGAGGCAGGATTTCCTTGCTGAGTGGTGTTAGTCTGCTGGGGCGAGTGGGAATCCTCGGACTCTTTTCCACTGTGGTAGACCACCCTATCAGATATATGAATACTTGAAGCACAGCCCATGCTTCAACCCACTTCAGAAGGTTTTTTTCTTTCTTTTTTTTTTTTTTCTTCCAAGTTTTGAGGTCTTTGAGTCTTTTGAGGCCCCTCTTTGAGTGTCCTCTTAAGTCTGTTCAGGTCCACTTAAGTCCCTAAAGCCTTCATTTTGACCAGTTATAAGCACACAACACAGATATGGTAGGTATCATCTAGGCCACAGCAAAGACAGTTGTTGAACTGCTCCAACACAAGGCATGAATAATGTAATTTTGCCCCCACCCCCCTGAACCAGGAAGCCGGCTTCCTCCCTTTGGAGATTCTTAATCAAAGCAGTTATCCTTCACAAACTCTGGTCCTTCAGTTGGGACCTGGGCTCACTCCTCAGCTCGTACCACATGACCAGATTTCACTCAACTTCAGTGTTATCAAGTAGTAGGCCTGAGCGCACCGTGGAGTCCCCCTCCCTCCAGCCTGTGCCAGCTATCAGGCAATACTTTGATCCATTTTTACTGTCCACTGTTGCATTTGTCCTTCGCCACCACGGAGCCATCAAAAAAACATATCTCTCAGCGTCTCTCAGGCGATCTGGTTAGCCACTTACGCGCAAAACACGGGCCATAAAGCGGTTCTCACGACACTTTGCGGTCCATCATCAACAGGCTGAAAGATTCTCGGCGTACTGTCACACCGCAGCGGCCCCAGCGCGACACAATGCCGGCCAAACTCTCCATGAATCGGGCCACAATCAGCGGAGGAGCACACGGGGAGGTCCCGGCGTACGGCTCGCTGTCTCCATTCAGGCTTTCCTTCCTTCGCTGCTGCTGCTGCTGCTGCCCGGTGGTGAACGAGGATGATCCGCCACAGACCCGAGTGTAATTGGCTATGGCGTTACCAGGCTCATTCTGTGGCGGACAAAAAAATAAAGAAAAATCAAACCGTGGGGCTGTCAGGCAGGAATATGTGTGGAGGCACCACCACCTCTGGAGAATGCAACGGCTCAGAGGAAAATGTTTCAACCAAAAAAGAAAAAAGAAAAAAAAAAAGGCTCGCGCAGTATCCACAAGTTTGGCGTGTGAAACCGGCCGAGATTGATGAAGCTTTTCCGCGAGCGCAGACCAGGCAGATTGGAGCTACATAATGCTGATTTGAGGTTTGTCTTTCCCCTGCCTTCTCTGGCGTTTGCCCTTCCAATTCTTCAGGACTGCTTGACAGCGGCACATCCAATAAAAGCACCCGTAAGGATTGACCTACAGCCTTTACTGACGTTAATGCAAATGAGCGCGCGCGGGCCAATGCGCATCGAGCTCGGCAGCGGAGGGGGCGGGACCTGCGCGTCCGTGGGAACTTCGAAAAACGCCCCAAAAACTGCTCTCGAGGCTGCAGCGCAGGAGGTGAGACACACGTGCGAGGCTTTTCTGAGCTGATCCACGGCTGGGGTGGGTTATTCAAAAGGGAGAATACAGAAATGAGCCAGGTTTGCGCGCATTAGAGTGTGCTTTTGATCAAAGTAATGACGAAATTGTGCGTAAAAGGCGTAGGAACACGTAATAAATCTCTTAATGTAGGCTACATATGTGTCTATAAATGTCTATCAGCCTAAGTTAAATTAATCTTTTATATGGTAATTATCCCATCAGTAATCTTTCCTCATCGTCAGACAAACGCAGAGTGAGAGTTTAGCTATATTTAAATGCATTTGGACAATACATTTGTTCAGTTGCTCACTAGCTACTGAATAAATAAAGGAAAGACCCCAAACCATGATATGTATGAAACAATGATGCAAACGTGAAAGTTACACAGTAGTCTTCTTTTCTTTAATATTATAATGAATATATTTTGTGTCAATTTTTTATTTTATTTTTTTCCCCAACCTGGACGTCACTGTCAGTATATAGTCGCACTCACTTTTAAAGCCTCACTGCGTAAAATTTTACCCAATAAACAAAATTGAAATACAAGCATTTATTTTATGACAGATGTTTTCATCATTGAAAAATACCTCATAAACGTACAAACAAACAGGTGCTTTGTTGTGAGCGGCTCATCTCTCCTAAGACATGACGGTAACTTTACTGGGAGTGGATACGTCTCCAGCTTGTCTCCATGGAGAGACGAATTTGAGAATTTGAGATTTAGGTTCTCATCCACATCCATTCTTTGATTACCCACTTCAAAAATAGCATTTCCTGTGTCAAGCTGATCATTGGGAGCATGGCAACAGTATAGTCCAAAATGTTACACGGGGTGCCTTTAAATATAATAATAAGTACAATATTTTGCAGTATGGGAAGCAATTTTCAGATTGGCTGGTGTGTGTCTCACTGGAAAAGCTGCAAAGTCACTATGAGGTGGCTGAACATTGCCTTCCACAAACCTATAAACTACTCTGTACATCTGGTGTCTCAGCAATGAATAATGGTTATTACTGTAACCACATTTTACACAATTATACTTGAATTTAAGATCCCTATCAAATTGCACAAACTTGATGCCATATCTTTTACTGACTGTTTTCTTTGTATCTTATGAAGCCCTTTCACACAGATTAATCTACTGTTGAGTCACATGTTTCAGGACTGACCCATCTTCCCTTAGTCCACGTTTATATTTGAACATGTTACTCAAAGCCTCACACAATATCGACATTGTTTTATGATAAAGTGAGAGATGGAATGTTTATTTCCACTGGCCATATGTGATAGATGGTCTCTTTGATTATATGAGAGAAGAGTCTCTATATCGTGTATAAAATGTGCTAACCCTGTAGTTTAGGCTCAAGCAATATTGCTGCTAAACTTGTTTAAACCTGTAACTGAATCTTAATTTGAAGAATTAAATGGCAGGTCTAACAGGTCTAATTTAACTATAGAGCTACTGTATAACTAATAGTAAGTGAATGTATTTATTTTGATTTTATTATACAGGTTTGTCCTTTGAGACTCAATGTCTTATTTACAAGAAACCTGTTTCAAACATATCAATTAAACAGCTCAAAAAGTAAAAATACATATACAACAAATACAAATACAAATAGAAAGGTTTTACAAATTCATCATCATAACATGGCTAACACATTTTAGTTAAAACAACAGCAATTTCCTATTGACACATTTTCCAGACCGTTTAATGTATTACGATAGTGGACTAGTAGTCACACAGTTATTTCTTATTTTGATCACCTTTTTCATATCTTTATTCATACAGGGAAGGCCCGGGGTCTGTTTGTCATGAGTGCCTGTTTAATTAAACAATATAGCAAAATCACAAAATGTTGATTGTCGTTCAGTTGTGTTTTGGTGTAGACTTTGAATATATTAAAGAATAGTCAATTCATTGATTCATTGTACATCACTTGATTTTTTTAAATTCACAAACAACAGCAAAGGGCGCGGATAAAAACTGTTAAGATTCAAACTCATTCCTATTTTTTGCACACATTTCAAACCTTCTACTACTGCAATAGGCCATTGTCACATAATGTAAACAACAAAACCCTGCAACTTTTGCGCTATGCCTATAAGACACGACCAATTTTATTCCACCACTAGAAAATAAGTCAGGCAGAGGACATTTAAGGGGATACTGTGCACCTAACATTGATTGATTTATTGATTGATTGATTTTTTATTTCGAGCTACACAACACAGGCACAAAAGCCAGAAAAAATATAATAAAAGAAAAAATAATGAACATTCTAGCTCGAAAAGGAGTGGGAAGAAAACATTATATCCATTGGCTTCAGTTGCCATATGCTGTGTGACATCATCTACATAACCTCTTATCTACTGTATGATCTCCTTACGCCTCTAACCAGCAATGTTTAATCTCTCCTGAAACATTTCCATGACCGTCTGTCTCTCTCTTTACATGTAATATAGACAAACTAAGGCGAGGGTCTTAGTTGCTTCCAATTACTTCTTAACCTCTTAACTCACACCTGAACTGAGTACATTTTCTCCCGTTCGGCATTACCCAAATCTAAAAGCTTCTTGAAAAAAGTGTCAAAATAGCAACGAAAATGAGATGTAAACAAGGATGAAAGCGTAACACAAAAATTACACAAAAATCACTAAAAAGTTACAAAAAATGTGACCAAAAAGTGACAATAAATTACCAAAAATGTGACAAAAAGCGACACAAAAATTACAAAAAAAAAGATCTTTTTTATTTTTTATTTTTTACAAAAACTTGACCAAAAAGTCAACAATTTAAAAAAAAATAAACGACGAAAAGGTGACGCCAACACGGCAACAACACGAGGAAAATTTGTACATCAGTTTTGTCGATCATAGCTTTCAAGTCAGGTATTACCCTGGCCAATAGGCTGTAAACGCCAATCAAGAAGCTTTTAGATTTGGGTAAAGCCGAACAGGAGAAAATGCGCTCGGCTAAGGCGGGGGTCAAGAGGTTAAAGCTCCAACTGTGAAGTGTTGAACGGCACTGAAGTTACTGTAGTTCCGAATATTTCCTCTTGAAGGCGCTAATGGTCTGTTTAAATTCGCATTATAGTTCTGCTACATTCTGCTAGCCTGGTGAGACCCGAATGATACCCCTCTATTTTTTATACAGAGGGATATCAATCGCTGGTACAGCGGTGAGTCTGGTTTCCAGGCAAACATTCTGCATGAAAGATCTTGTGTTGCTGGGGGGGGGGGGGGGAAGAAAACACAGACAATCTGTAAATGTTTAAGCTGATCATTATTCATCGGGGATCATGTTTCCAAACCTGCCGCATAAATAGTTTCATAGTTTTATAGTTTCAGTTTTTATTACAAATATACGGTAAACGCATTTTAACATTCATTCATAGATGATAGTGCATATTCATAAACGGGACACCATTGAAGCAACATTTAGCTTATATATGGGGCCCAAGACAATACACAATATTAAAAACACAAACATACATTAGTAACCTGGGATACATATTACCTTAGATACCTATTCTATTACCTACCAACTAATCTTACCTACTCTAATTTAAAACTGCCTTACCTTACTTTTACTAGCTTAGTTGCATCAATTTTACTTAAAAAGGTACGTATTTTTTTGCTTGCACACATTAGTACATATTACCATCAAACATGAATTACATAAGTGTTGTAAGAGGTCATCAGCTAGGGTTTATTGTAATTTTCTAGAAGCTCAATTTTTAGTTTCTTTTTAAAAATAGCCAGAGATGTTACGGTTTTAATGTTAATGTTCAGCTCGTTCCAAACTTGTGGGCCTTTACACGCCACACTGAAGCTTGTGCTCTTGGGTGTTCTAATATTTCCCTGTAAGAGGGTTTTACGTCTTGTATTGTGATCATGAGCAGGTGTATTGGGATGAGCTGAGCCAGTCTGTCCTTAGTAGGTCATAGGTCTAAACACTACATTATACATGCATTTTGAAAAAAGTTGCACTCAGTGAGTTTCAGAAGCTTATATTTATAGAATAAGTGATCAGTGGGGCTGTTAAACTTGGCCCATTAGATGGCTCAAATGTCTTTCTTTCGAAGGGTTTGTAATTTCAAAAGATAGCTGGGGAATGTGTTGCACCAGATCACGTTGCAGTAATTTAGATGGGGTTCAAAAAGGGATTGGTACAAGATCAAAAGGGCCTCAAGGGGAAGGAAATGTCTCAATTTATAAAATAAGCCGACATATTTGGATAATTTTTTAACAAGATGATCAATATGTTTTTTGAAATTCAGGTGTTCGTCAATTTGAATTCCAAGAAATGTAATATAGTTTAGTCTTTCAATATTTATACTGTTTATTGAGATATGTAGATTTTCAAGATTTTTCCTGTTTCTATTAGAGCGAAATACAATAAATTTGGTTTTATTTATGTTTAATGATAATTTATTACAATTGAACCAGGTGTCTACTTTTCTTAATTCATCATTTATAGTGTTTTGTAGAAGTTTTGGGTCTTTGTGGGATAAAAGTAGGTTTGTATCATCAGCAAAGATGACTTTATGGAGGATTTGCGATGAATTTGGAAAATCATTTACATAAATAATAAATAGTAGCGGGCCTGGGACTGAGCCCTGTGGGATCCCACATTTAATGGTTTTACGGTGTGAATTCTGATTATTAGTGTGCACATATTGCTCCCTTTCATTAAAGAGTAACTAAACGGGCGTGCCAAAGCCTTTCCCCACCCACAAACAAAAGTCAAAAAGTGCTGTGAAAGAGGCGGTCTCTGAAGTTTGGGGGTGACATGTGGGGGGTGGGTGTGTGGGCCTTTGCATTGGCACAATCACAGCAGACTGATTACGTGGGAGGGACTTGGTTATATACCACAGGTGCATGGGGCAGAACAATTGGCAGCACCTGGTGACGATGTGTGGAGCTGGTGTGGCTTATGACGTTTTGTGGAGGCCGTGGACACTCTCCAGCCAATCAGGAAAATCTAATTTAGTAGCAGAGTTAACCCTGAAGGGGGCGCAACCCATTCGTTTTCAGGCCAAAGTTAGGATTTTACACATGTTTGTGCTATAATGTCAGAATAATGTCAGGGACCAGTAGACAACACTATGAGACACCCATTGAGACAGTTTATCAGTAAAAAAAACTTGATTTGGTGTTTAGTTACTCTTTAAGTAGCTGCTGAACCAACTGAGTGCTAAACCTCTGACATAATGTTGCCAAGGAGTATGTTAAAATCAATAGTATCGAACACTTTCGATAAGTCAAGGAAAACACCTATGCCACACTCACCTTTATCAATAGCGTCGTTGATTTTTTTCTACCAGATGCAGGATTGCCATGCAAGTGCTGCTCTTTTCTCTGAAACCATATTGTGATGTTGTGAGAATATTTTGTTTATTTAAGTAGTCAATTAACCTCTTGTAGACAACTTTTTCGAATATTTTAGATAGTGTTGGTAAAATTGATATCGGTCGATAGTTTTGAACATCATTTTTGTCACCAGATTTGAACATTGGGAGAATTTTGGAAATTTGTGTCATTCTTGGTATCATTCCCCATTGAAGGGAGAGGTTAAGGCAGTAAACTAGAGAGTCGACAATTTCATGAATTATGAATTTTACAATTTTGCTGTTTATATTGCACCGGCTGTGTTGGAGCTTTTCATGCCCAAAATTAAGTTAGTGATTTCATATTTGTCAGTTGGTGAGAGAAAGAAAGAGCCCGGATAGTTGCCTTTTAGATACTGTTTGTAATTGGCTCCCTCTTTTGGACTTATATTATTAGATAGGGTTTCACCTATTGAGTTAAAATACTCATTGAAACAGTTAGCAAATGTGTTGTCAGTGGAGCCATTGGCTGCATTCATTATGGTGTCAGGTAATGTATTTGTTTTTTGACCCCGGTTGAGGACCTCGTTAAGTACTTTCCAGCACTGCTTCTGATCACCACGAGAAGCCTTTAACTGCTCAGAATAGTACATGTGTTTGCTTTTACGTATTATTTTTGTCAATTTATTCTTATATGTAATATATTTCATTTGCTTCAGTTTCTCCATTTTTGAAATGGCGGTACAAAGTATATTTCTTTTTTAAGATTCCTTGTGTAAGCCTTTTTCTCCATCCTCTACTTTTCTTTATAGAATTTTTTCAGGTATACATAGGTTTATGCTTTCAGTTATTTCATGAATCAGAGCATTATATGCTCCATCTGGACATTTGCAGTAATAGACAGAATTCCATGAATGGTTTCTTAGATATTCGGATAATTTACGTAAATTATTTTCATTGAAAACTTTTATTTTAGTTTCTATTACAGAGTCATTTAGTTTTATTTCCAGGTCAGCAAGAAGTGTAACGGGAAAATGGTCAGTAATATCTGATAAAATTACACCTGAGTTAAGTCTAGTATTGGGAATATTTGTGATGATATTATCAATGATTGATTTGGATGCATCTATATATATTATATATATATTGATTGTTGGGAAGAAGGATGAGGAGGACAGGCAATTTAAGAAATCATTTTTCCTAATGCTTTCCGTGGCTAGATTTACATTAAAGTTAAGAATTTGTTTACCTCGGAGTCTGGGGGACGATAAATCACTCCTACTATTATGTTTTTCCCATTCTTGTCTTTGATTTCAACAAATAGGGAATCCGGGTGAGCATCCTTTATGCACAAATCATTTCGAACAGTCACAGAGTGGAGTTTGTTTACATATAAGCACACGCCACCACCAGATCTGCCAGCCCTGTTTTTATTATACAGTACATATAACCTTTGAGATTTAGGGTATCTAGGCAAGTCTTTTCATTGAGCCATGTTTCACTGCACCCTATGAAATCAAGCTTGTAGTCCAGGCTAGTCAGCAGGGATATCAGATCATCGTGGTGCTTGTTTAGGCTTCTCATATTTAGATGTAGGAGAGATAAGGGATGCTTATTTTTATTTGTAATATGTTTAAAATTTTCTGGTGTAATTTGTTTGCAATCAATCGTTTCGAAGGAGTGCTGTTTCAGTACTTCATCATTGGTATCATTAGTTATGTCATTAAATATATGACAAAAATATTTTGGTTTAAATTCCTTTCAACGGGCCAACACCACATGTTTTTCAATTGTCTCCTCTTGACTGTTATGAGAAGATGTTATGATCTTAGTTTATGCTGACCATAGCACAAAATTGAATGTAGAGAAAACATTAAACTTTGTGATAGTTTTTGCTTCATGTTATATATTTAATTGTTGGCGCCATCAACAATTAAATATATCCATCCATCCATTTTCTTCCACTTGTCCGTTGCCGGGTCGTGGGGGCAGCCGCCGGAGCTGCCCAAATCACATTGCACCAGCCCCCCATGGCTCCTTCTGCAGGTGGTGGGTCCACGGAAGGACGGCCTCACGGTTCAAACCGGGCCTGTTGGTCTCTCCTAGGGGCTACCAGTGGAGGCAGACACTGGAGGCAATGTGGGTGAAGTGCCTTGCCCAAGGACACAACGACAATGTGCACCGTCAGGAGGCGGGATTCGAACCCACGACCTTCCGATCATGAGACGACCCGCTCTACCATCTGCGCCACTGTTAAATATATATTATTAATATATTATATATTATAATCCAAGTCGAAATTGTCACACTTGAATTAGGAGGACCCAAAAGCAGACTTAGACCAACCGCGTTTTAGAAAATGTATTAAAGTATTTGAGTTGGAGATGAGGCAGGACCGTGGATTGCAAGTGAGTTGGAGACGAGGCAGGACCGTGGATACCAGGTGAAGTTCTGGGCAGAGGAAGGCTGAGGCACGAGGACTGGCGGTACAAAAGAAACAATAAAGTAAAAGAACCATGCGTAAATACTGCAGTAGGAGATAGTTGCAGGTGTGCCAATCAGCCCAGGAGCAGAGGCCGCGCCCAGGAACTCCAAACAAGGAAAGACAGACAAACACAGAACAGAGGGAGGGGAGACCACAACAGGCATGGACCATGACAGAAATGCCTGCATTTTAGTACATAGACCAAGACCACTGAACTCATAGCAGCCCAACCCCTCAGTTATAGGCAGTTTATAATGTTGTGATGCCACTTGAATGCAGCCTATTGATGATTAAAAACCTCTTGAGAGAGTGATTCCTATTCACACATTGATTAATTGCACATTATTAGTTATTTTACCATGATATGAATGACGTGTGTGTCCAGTTTACATAATTAGGCTACCATGTTATCATAGTCTACTTGTAGGTACTACACTATTTCCATTCTGACATGCTATTGGGATACTGTGCTATTATCTGCCTCTCACAAATACATGCATGTGTAGAAGAACAGACTATTGACAATTGTAAGTGAATTTGAGGCTATATCTCACTGTGTAAGTTCTTCCTATATGACACCCCAAAATACTCAGGTACACAGGCTTCAATTTGACATTATCCATTCAACTGAAAATAAAAAAAGAATAGCTTTGATGCAGTCATTTTAACTGCAGTGAAGGATTCAAGAACTCTGTCATTCATTGTTTTTAAAATATTTTTGTTAAACCAAGAACCACTTGTATATTATAAACCATGTCTTTTATTTTCTTTCTTTTTTGGCAAGAGATTGAAATAGGTTTTGTATTTTACATATTATGTATCAAAGTCACCACTAGATGTCAGCAGATGATAACAATGTAGAAGCGATCATCACAACCTTCTCACATTTTCTTTTAAAAATGATACTGTTGACAAATAAATATACACAATTTACCGTTTCCACTATTAATCTTTTGGCCTCTAACTACTGCCTGGTCAGTACTATGCAGCCTCCTGATGGTTTTCTACAACATGTTTTGTGGTTGTTATATGGCTAATATAATATAATATATAAGGTCACTTGACTGCACATTATAGGCTTAATATAGCTTTTAAGCCTATAATGTGCAGTCAAGTGACCTTATATCCTCACATGAGAATACCCCGTCGTGCTAAGGGAGGGCATTCTTTCCGACTAATTAACCTTAAAACTCATTATTTTCCACTTATTCCCACAGGTGAATGGAGCTGCTCTTGATAGGGCCCAGAGATGGGTTTGGTACTAAGGAGTTGCCATTCAGAAAGACCTTCACTCACCTCATTGAAAAGCTAGAGCAGCAGTGCCCCATGTGTCACCGTGAACTAAGCCTTAACATGACATGAAGTGGGCTGAGTAATATATAAGGTTACAAAAAATAAATAATATACATGGATTCAAGAAGTCAGAGTGGATCAGCATGGAAGAGAAAAATCATTTTATATATTTTATATCACAAATGTTCTTAAGCCATTAACTGGGTTGTTTTAACAAAACGTGGACAAAAAAGCCAGCAAAGAGCATCAAAAAAGTAACAAAAATGTGACGAACTTGAATAAAGTGACGACAACACGGCAACGACACAAGGAAAAAGATCCGTTTATATCAGTTTTGTAGGTCTTAGCTTTCAAATAAGGCAGTACTCTGGCCTATAGGCTGTAATCAGAAGCTTTTAGATTTGGGTAAAGCCGAACTGGAGAAATTGCGCTCTGTTAAGGCGGGGGTAAGGGGTTAATGTAATGATGCATTTGGCATAGATAGAATAGATGTCATAATAATGCATTACTCATATAGATGCTTTTCCAGATGCTCAAAGTCACTTTACAATTTCATGCATTATTCATTCACTCCATACTTGGTGGTGGTAAGCTACTATTGTAGCCACAGCTGCCCTGGGGTAGACTGACGGAAGCAAAGCTACCAGTCTGTGCCTCCGGCCACCACCAACGACTCACTCACTACATTCAAGGCAAGGCAACTTTATTTATACCTTCTATACACAAGGCAACTCAATGTGCCTTACAAAAGAAGATATGCAAAATGACAGGTTAAGTTAAAGGGATATTTCAGGATTTTTGACATAGGGCCTCATTTCCTAATTATCCAGAGTGTCGTTGATGTCTTGAGATATTTTTTTCTTAAATTCATGCAGTTCTTATATTTGAAGAGCTTAGTGGCGCTAGGCTATGGCAAGGCTAAAGCATTTCTATGGTAAAGTCTAGCCTGCATTAAAAACAGTCTGACCCACTCCACAGTGCACCTGAGGTAAATCACTTATAACACCAGACTAACCATATAAACGTCTGTGCAGATATGTGCAGTCATACACAATGACTGGCCATTGACCAGGGGGTGGGGCTGAAGAAACGTGTTGAGGCAGACGCAGAACGACGGGACGTGGTTAGGGAGGGGGTATGTGTGTGCGGTTATTTACAGTCTGAAAGTCAGTGTTATGCAAAATATGACCAGCTCCGTGGCTTGGCCTTGAAGGGAAGTGTTGACGGCATAGGAGAGATAAGAGGCACAGCTGCTTCAAACCTCCTCTCTCAGGAGGAAGATAATTATTCCAGCAATAGTTCATACATTTATAATGAATTAGCTTTTTTCTTGGTCTCAGCTTTAGTTCAGTTCTCCAGAGCAGGTAGTTCCCTTCACAGTTCAACCCTTTTCCTCCCAAAATATAGTCCAACTATTTTCCGTCTCCACAGCGAGCTGCCAGGTCGTACATAACAGTTCATCGTTCACATTCACACAGGCTTCATGGTTTTCCCAAACCGTCTCCCATTCGACCGACCGGCCCTTGCCTGTTTAGGTTCCGAGGTCTAACGGGATCGAGGAGAGCAAAGGCGGTATGGCCATAAATATGAATAGTTAATTGCTCTTTATAACTAAACTAAAAGCTACGTATAGTATCCTTATCGTGTTGTAACCTCCTGCGACCATATCTCCAGGTTAAAGTTTAGAGACATACAGCATTGCATAAGTTGAGCAAACTGCGATAATCAGCCATGTGCCCTGCTGTGAGAGAGTGTGTGCAGCTGCCATCACTCTTCATCTGTGCAATGACATCTGTCTGATAAAAATAAAACACACACAACATTAACTAATAATAACTTTTTCTCATTTATTGACATGCAAAAACACGACAGCTCCCATTCCTCTGAGGAGCGTTGTAAACATCAAACGCTGGTTAAGACTATAAATGCATTGCAGTAATGATTGCATTTTTTTAAATATATATCTTCACAATTATTTTGAATCCATTGAAGCAGCCAAGCAGGGAGAATGACTTTAGGGGCATATTACTGGCCCAGATTTGCATTAGAAGATAACAACAGAGGTGAAAGGTGTACAATATTGTATATGGACCTCTACTCAAATATAAAAATGGGAAAATCGAATATATATATTGTATATTTAAAAAAAAGGAAATTAAAATCTTTACAAAGTATAGTAAGTACAGTAAGAAATAATATTGATAGTTTATGTAACACATAACTTCTATACATGTGTGTAAATAAAAAATTCTTCGGAAAAACTTCGGAGTTGGATGAGGAGCCTGCGGTCCCTCTTATAGTGGTGGCATTCATAATTGTACCTTATCCTCGGAGTTAATGCTTCCAGGTGTGTCCGCCTTCAAGAAGTGGACCGTTACCATAGCCAGGCCAGAAATGCAGTAATTATTGAGATTTTAAAAAAAGATGATTTTTCGTGAGAGCTAGAGATTCTCGGTTTAAAGCAGTTTGGTAAAGGCGATGTAAAATGCACAGCCGTGTCAAATCAAACAATTCAAACATTTTGGACATAAAGACCCAATCCGGACAAAACTCTACACTTACAGACAAGATATTCACTCTCTTTACTATGCTATAATGTAAGGGTCCGGACTGAGGCTTCATGCCCACTGCTCAATAAAAACTGCCCGTTTCTGGCACGGCTAGTGGAAGTAGGACTGCAGCGTCCCACGGCGGCGCACGTCAGTGGTCCAACAGTGGAAGCCTCCTCCGAGTGAGTTAGCATGACGAATGCTCACCTTTACGGTCTCTATACCTGAGGGAAACAGCCACAGAGTCACATGAATGAAGCTGTAGTCACTGTTCTGATTACATTTGGGTGACAAAAAAACTGTGGAGAGCTTTGTGTCCAGGACGTGAGGAAGAAACTTACCAAGGCGTTCAAACATTTTCTGAATGGTGGTCTCATTGGCATCGACCATAACACGCTTCTCATCCAACATCAGAACATTCATTGAAAGCCATTTGGACGACATCCACAGAGGATGGTCTGCACATAGGAGCAAAAACTTAAATTCATACAGAAAGCTGTAGAATTTCAGACCTTTCTTATGTAACAGGTCATTACTGAAGATACGAACCATCAGGAATCAAAGGTGTTGGAGGTTTCACAACAGTCCAGCCGGCCTTCTGAAACATGTCAATCTGCCGGGGCAGATAAAGGGGATATGTCAAGAGTCCAGTGAAATGAATAGATTATAGAGTTGTACCTCGCGACATGGACGGTCAGGGTTTGACAGCACCAGTCCCGGCCCGATGATGTTAAAAGTGGCATCGATGTGCATGGGGTTTGGGTCTTTAAAGGAGATCACATGCACCTTGTACTCAGGGGCAAGATGGCGACGCATCCACTCGATTCCCATGTAGTTTGTAACCTGAGGAAAGTAAGCAGTAGTGTTTGAATAGAATAGTCATCTTATACTGAAGAGACTATTCTAGCCATGATTGTGTGTATTTTATGTTTTCATGAATCCTAAAGTTCTTATCGTTCTTGATCATTTGATGTAAATAATTGTCAAGCGCTTTAAAGCCTGTAGACATGTGCACATGACCCGGAAGCACAGACAGCTGCAGTTCCTCGTCAAGGTGTAAGATTTGTTCAGCACATTCTTGTGAATTAAGTCCTGACTCCTCAAACGCACCTGTCGCCCCAACCCATTTATCTGTTTCTACTTTGCATCCACAAGCTCGGGGCCTCTTATTCTAAAGCCTAACCAACTATGTTTCTTTATTCATTCAGTATTTGATCAAAATGTCTTATTGGAGAAATATTCCCCAATGTGGTTAGAAAGTGCTGTATGTAAAATTTTTAAATATAAGGTTACTGCACTTGCTCATACCTGACTCCTCTGAACGAACAGGTCCCGTCCGGCTCTGATGAAGTCGGCAGCGTCAAAGCACGGCTCGTGTTCTGTGGTCACAAACTTTCCCTGAAACGCCAGCTGGTGCCTGTCCTCCACCGTGCGGATTGGGTAGTCCTGCAACCAGCACACGTGAGGTTTGTAAGTGTACAGTGCATATAGTCTTTGTCATTTATTAATAATTGCACTTTCACGAGTCAGCGCGGCAAAGAAACTACCTCACAGTCAGTTTGTAAATTGTGGAGCTTTTCAGGTTTGAAAGAGCAAAAATGACTAAACAGGCCTCGATTTAATGAGGCACAAAGAGTACAGTTGGGTGTAAAGATGTTTCTATGTCTAAAATGTGGATGCATTTGAGATTATGTAGCAAAGAATAACTGCCAGAGCAAGTTGATGTGAAATTGAATCCAACTCCTGCATAGTAAAGTTAGATAAAGTTAGGTAAAGTATAATCCCTATTTTAGCAAGTCCCATTCTTTATTTAGAAACCAGGGGAGCACTTCCAGGAATGACCTTTACCCTTTATTACAGGAGTATAACATATGTACTCACTGAACCCAGTGCAATTTGGGCTTCTTTCTTTCTTTCTTTCTTTCTTTCTTTCTTTCTTTCTTCCTTCCTTCAAATGGTTTATCACATATATTTATAGAGTCTTCCTTCTTTTCTTGCTTCCTAATTTCGAGTGGCCATAAAGTACCAAATGTTGCAGTGGGCCATAAACAATTGTCCACTCTCACACCACCCTCCAGTTGGTGAGCAAATGTCACCCTTGCTTTGAACCAAATCTGTGGTGAGTTAACACCTTTTTCAGTGAACTTTTGTTATTGAAAGGGTTGCAGCTAACCATAAAAGTAAGTAAAGTTATAATGAAATGACAAACTCTGTTCTTTTTTGCCAAGTAAATACAATAAATGGAGTCAGTCAACTGTGTTTCTCTGTGACTGCTGCCTCTCACCTGGTCGTACAGCTCATCAGCCATGGTGGGTTTGGGAGCAGCGGTCCATTTGGCACCTTTCCTGAAGTACTCTTTGATAAGGGGCCTGTAGGCTCTGTACTCAAAGAATCGGGACCTCCACGCCATGGGGGCCTCGATGATCTCATTTCCCACGACGATGAGGATGTCCCTGGGCATAGCAGCGTACATGCCTGCACCATTCAAACAGTACTAGGTTATTACAAGCAGCTTATAGCCCAGATGTGGATGAGTCTGGGTGCGTGTCTTTACCAGAGGAGCTGAAGTCCGGGGTCTTGTAAGCCATTGACCAGTCGATGGGCTCGGGGCGTCTCACTGTCACTCCCTCGTGACGCAGAATATTGCACATTTCTTCAATTTCAGCAACTGCTTTTTTCAAGTGGTCCGCGGGAAAAGACTGGCCTCCATACTTCTGATACCAGGGCCAGTACTTCTCATAAGTGTTAGCCTGTAGATTAAAGACATATGTCAACAGCCTTTTCTTGTGATGAAACACCGGATCATTGTCAGAAATATTCAATAATCCTAGAATCTAGTGGCATTAGCCTATCCATTTATAACACAAACACATCAAAGTGACAATAGCCCAATCAAAATAGATGCCAGTGTAACTTGATGCCATAGGTTGGACGTATTAATGACCTACTTTCACTTCCACTGTGAAGGGGGGCACTTGGGCGTTCTCGGCGCGGCCCACGATCACTTCCTCGAGCGTGTCCCATTCGTTGTAGCTGCACACGGGACAGTCCTGCGCGGGCTCAGTAATGTGTTCGTCCTCCAGGTGCGGCTCGGCCACAGCAGCGCTGGAGGTGCTCTGCAGCGCCCTCTGTGCCCTCTGCACCCAGCCCGTCACTGCGCGCCCAAACTGTAGGATCACGACAGAAGGTCACTGGTTGTCTTTGACACAGAAGTGATAAACGATTCAGATTATTGCGAGCACATTTAATTATGCAGGACGTATGAAATTACTGGGTGGGAGGGGAAATCCTTTAGGTTGGCCGAACAGCAAAACCGCACACTGTTCAAACAAAGTAAAAGTAACTGTGATTGTGAGAAATTGGCTTTCTGTCTGCTGCTTGCCCCGTTGGCCCTGTGTCAAAGTACACGTGTTGTAAGGACCCTTATCGCAGATGGGTTTACTGCGACCGGAGCGGGTCACTGAGTTTGGGAGCGCATCTGTGCCAAACAGCTGCGCGCAGTCACTCCAAGAGCCTTCACAGCACGACGCTGACATGTGTGACGCCAAGTTTTATCACATTTTTTTTTACACCGTCTCCAAGACCAAAAATGATTAAATAATGCCAACAGTTTCTGCAGCATTTAGGCCTATATGCGGCATACGTGTGCACGTGATGGGTTGTATAGGTAATTCAGATAAAAAAAGGACCTAATTGACTAATAAAACAAAAAGAAAAGACAAAAGAAAAGAAAAATGGACGCAACGTTAACTAGCCTATTCGTTTTTGACATGCTGCCCGATTGGGTCTAGGCTACATGAAGCAAAAAAATAAAAATAAATAATACTTCAAATACAAAAACAATGTAATCTCCTAAAAATGCAATGTTCATCAACTATATGTAAAAGATTTTGGACACGTATCAAAGCAAATAACTTTATTTGTAGTTATATTTTCCTATTACTCTGGTGATTGGATTGCTATTCGCACTACAAATCTGCACAAATCTACGTGTACTGCTCAAGTCATTTACTGATGCTTTTTCACGAGTCTCTCCTGTGACCAGTGGAGTTAAACGTGCTATCAATAAAAGACATAAGTGACTGTGAGAGATACAAACCATGGCTCCAATCAGATGGGCAGCCTCTGCGCCCCTGCTACCTCCTCTGAGACACCTGACCCGCAGCATGGTCCGAGCTTATAGTGAGGGATCGCAGACTCAAAACGGCGACGTACGTCCTTTACAAAGCTTTTACGCACGAATGGGGACGCGCTGCTCCCTCGCCCCAGCTTTATAGTCCCGGAGCTACGTGCCGCTCAAACTATTGGCTGCTTTTTCTTGAGCCGCAACGTGACCAGAGAAACAGTCTATCTCTGAAATCCAATCCCTTACCACAGCAAATTCTTATCGGCAGATGACGAACACCGACCCAAACCAGAAATGTGCATTTGAGAGAGAATACCCCCCAAAGTATATAACTTGCAGTATAGGCCTATAAAATCAGCATCGTGGCATTTATTCACTGATATATTTATAAACCCTTGGCCAATATAGTGGAAGGGTGTGCAGTGACCCGTGCGTAAAATAGACTACTCCAATGAACAAATAGGGGTGACAGAAGTGCTACAGCAAGTACAGGACTATAATGATCGGCTTCAGTTTCTGTCTTAAAGCACTAAAAAAGAAAAGTTGACAATAACAGAGAAATAGGTTTTGTTGATGGGGAATTTCATTCCATCTGTCAAAAGACACAAGGTGTTATTCCATTCTTATTAATCCAATCAGACCGGGTTAGAGATTAATCAAATGGACTGCGGATCAGTTTAGGAGTCAGTGATTGGACTGTGCTCAGTTTCATAATTCTCTGAGTTTATCTGAAACGCGGACCAACGCCAAAGGTCAGAGGATTCCTTCAGTGTCATCAGCATCGCCCAAGGAGCAGCACACCAAATAAGATCAAGCAAAAGGTTTAGAAAAGTTTGAGACAGGGCTCCATTCTGACAATGTTCTACTCAAAATGTTCTAGTCAAATGTGCACGAGACAACTGAAAGCATTTTATCTGCACTCTGCGTTATTGTTATCGTTATTATTATTATCTATCTATTATATATAGCTGTGTTTTCTCCATAAAGCCCTCAGTGGGGGGTTAACCATTAGCTAAAACCACTCCTCTCCCCTCTGCGCCCTCCAGGGTATATGTGTGATGGTGGTGGCTTTACGGGCTGCGTTGCTTTTACTCTCTCTCCATAGCCCACATATTTTAAGTCATGCAATTTAAAATAGATTTACTATTTTCATAAAGAGGCTATGTTAAAAGGGTCAACAAGCCAGGCCTACTTTTATTTGTGTATGTCCTACTGTTGTGTCTTCTGCTCTACAACTTTTGCAAATATAGCCTGTGTCTATAATGATCAACAGTATCGTTGAGTTATGAAACACGTATTGCTTTAAACATAAAGCATTTTAAAGAGAAGGCCCCGCCCCTCGAACCAAAATCTCCCCCTTTCCCACATTCTGTTTTGCAGCAGGGCACGACATTGTTCTTGGCTACTGTTGACCTCTTGACTGACACGACACGATGGAGATCTATATAATCACTGTCGCGTTTGCCTCCATTCTGATTGTACATTTTGCTGTCAACGCCTATTTTCCGTATTTCTGGGTGGATATGAAGTATTTTTGGGAGTTGCTTCAAATTCTTGTGCGGTTTCTCTCACGAAGACGGAGGAAACCCCACTTTTTCGCGCTGGATCGCTTCTTGGAACAAGCAGCGGCGCGCCCGGACAAACTGTTTATCGTCTTCGAAAACGAGCGGTACACCTACGCCCAAACAGACAACCGCAGTAACCAGTTGGCACGCGCGCTGCAGGTCCAGCCCGGATACAGAGCTGGAGACACAGTGGCGCTGTTTATGGGGAACGAGCCCGACTTCATGTTCACCTGGTTGGCGCTGGCCAAACTGGGCTCCCCCGCGGCGCTGCTCAACCACAACATCCGAACCAAGAGCCTTCTGCACAGCTTCAGCTGCAGCGGGGCCACAGTCCTCATAGTGGCCCCAGGTATAAGCATTAAGACCCCATAGGCCTATCTAAGTGTTTCGATATTGTCTCTCATTGCATTGTCTGTGTCTTTGGGCCAGACACTCCCCTTAAGTGTTTTTTTTTAAGAGTTAAAGGCTATAATCTTGTTGACTCATTTTTGTTTCTGACAACCTGAACATTCTGAGTGACCAGGTTATTCCATCAATGGAATAACCATCCATTGATGGTTATTCCATTCCATATAACCTGATGAAACAGGCATATTCCAAGATGGCAATGCCAGGGCTCACATTGTGAAAGAGTGGCTCAGGGAGCATGAGACATCATTTTCACACACAGATCAGCCGCCACAGAGTCCAGATCTTAACCCCATTGAGAATCTTTGGGATGTGCTGCAGACGGCTTTGCTCAGTGGTCACATCCATCATCACAACACGATCTTGGTGAAAAATTAATGCAACACTGGATCTTTGACATTATTGAAACAATGCCTCTGCTGATGTGCTGTAATCAAAGCTAAAGGCGCTCCAATGAAATTGTAGAATGTGTGACCTTTTTT
Organism: Neogobius melanostomus; assembly: GCA_007210695.1. Lineage (NCBI taxonomy): Eukaryota > Metazoa > Chordata > Actinopteri > Gobiiformes > Gobiidae > Neogobius > Neogobius melanostomus. The sequence goes on along the minus strand of VHKM01000277.1, from coordinate 3,388,826 downwards.
TAGTGGTCACTCAGTGTAGTAATTTGTTGTACTGCACTTGTACATTACAAGAAAGTTGACTAGTCTAATATTTTGGCCCATAAGGAGATTATTTATTTATTATAAGGAGAAATATTAAATAGGTCAGTTGATGGAGAGCCTTCGCCCACTGACCCAAAGATTGAGGGATAAATTCCAGCTTCCCCCAGTGTGTACTTTGATTATACCCTTGCATGTATGAGTGCTTTGAGAGCCCAGTCGAGGTGGACAAGCACCAATTACCAAATTACCAAATGTGTAATTATTGTTCACATTTGTGAGTATTAGTACCAATGCTGCTCATTCATTCAGCACATAGGATGGAAGTAACATGGTAACTATGACAAGGGATTATGCATTTTGCAACTATTTCATATAACAACAAAGAAAATACTTTTATTTATTGGTTTATTTGGTTGAGACAGTGCACACCACACCAGATTGTAGCCATTGGCTAATTTGAATATGTTGTCCCACACTCACAAACACACTGATTGATCCTGGCCTATTGTACATGTTTTTAGTGGTAGGGGAAACCAGAGTACACAGATAAAACCTACACAGACACGGGGAGAACATGCAAACTCCACCCTATCCAGGTGGGAATTGAACCTGGGACCTTCTTGCTGTGAAGCATGAGCATTAACCGTTGCGCCACCTAGCGCTGATTCCAGGCAATTTACAGTCCTATACTGGGTAGGAGCCAGGGTTTTTGATTTATCAAAGAATAAACTAGGTGTATGTGTCCTGTAGCCATGCCGTTTCCATCCCATTACTGTGCTGTCAGGGAAAGTGAGTCGGTTTCCTCTCATTTTGTTTCCAGAACTGAAGGGAGCTGTGGAAGACGTGCTGCCTTCGCTGACCCAGCAGAGCGTCACGGTGCTCCTGATGACCAACCACTGTCCCACACCAGGGATACTAAGTTTTACAGAAAAAGTGAATGCAGAGTCTGACTGTCCTCTACCGCGTTCACTCCGATCTCATGTTAATTTTAAGAGTCCAGCAGTTTTCATCTACACTTCTGGGACCACAGGTAAAAGAATCAGAAATTTCTCAAGCACCCAAATTGACGTTAGCTCTGATCAAATCAAATTATTTTTGTATAGCCCAATATCACAACAGAACTTGCCTGGCCTACCAGACACTCCTGTCAAGGAGATGTTCTCTGATTGGAGTGGCTCAATGATGTCGTCGTCTTCATGTCAAACTGTAAATAATAAAAGCACCTGAAACCTAATGAGGAGGCTCTAAACTGACTCAAATTTCACTCTCAAACTCAGTACTTACAACTGTATCAGCTTACATCAATCGATAATGATATAGTAGCACATGTTTTTGAATATTTTGTATAGGTTTTAGGCTGTGATGGTTTGTTTCAGGAAACCATCTGATAAGGTTTAAAAAGTTACTGTTAAGATCATGTTAATAATGTTAAATAATAATAATTGATAATTTGTGCATATTTGAGCTTGTAGTGACCCAGCGGCTGTATGAGTGGTCAGCATGATACCTTTACTTTCCATCACACTGGTCTCTACATGCTCCAGGATCAATTGTTTTGTAGGTTTTCTGGTCAGCAGCCAATTGATTCTGCAGCGTCCTAGAGACCACTGTGATGGAAAGTAAAGCTGACCACTCATACAGCCGCTGGGTCACTACAAGCTCAAATATGCACAAATATTAACTTTTTTTTCCGCATAAAAATTTAAGATTAATGTGTTGTGTACATGGTCCCTATCAAACAAACTGCAGCTGTAAAAGGGTCTTCTTGGCTGAAAGCTGCCACATGTTTGCTACACACAACACCAATGATAGATGTCTATTTGGTGATGTCCTCAGTTCGTAGGCACAAGGTGAAGGAGACCATTGAGCTTTGATGCTGAACAGTGCCCAACACCTGACAGTGACAGCGGCTTCTGCTTAAGTGTGTTTATTATATTGCTACTACTGACCATAGCACAAATATTTAAAGTATAGAGAAATCCGCATATAAACCTTATTTGTGCAATGGCACCCAAGCCAATGTATCTGCTGTTCATGAGTCACAATACATTAGATTTTTCTTTTCAAGGAACTTTAAGTTACTTACAAGGCAAGGCAAGGCAAGGCAATTTTATTTATACCGCGCATTTCATACACAAGGCAACTCAATGCAAATAGTCGAATGAAGTATGTAATTTTTTTCATTGTTTCTACACTTTGCTCCTGCTTGTCTCTACACTTTTATTATTATTATGCATTTATTTATTTTCTTTTTCAGTATTGTTGCTCTAAGACAAATGAATAAAAGCCTGACAGTGCCTCTTGATGGCAGGTCTCCCGAAGGCCGCTGTGGTGAACCAGAATCGGCTGCTGACTGCTCTTGCGGTTTTATCATCAAACGGCGTCTCGTCTAAAGATGTGATTTACCTGAACCTGCCTCTGTACCACACCGCAGGCTTCATCATCGGCTTCATCGGATCCATAGAGACAGGTGACATAGACTCTGAACAAATAGCAAATAGTCCCATGCATTGATTGTGCATAGCGCGTATAAACAAACAAATCTTCACAATATTTGCCCAATCTAATTTAGCACAAAATGTATTACTTTATTTTTTCTGGTACATATGAACTTGATAAATAAATCATAGAATTTGTGGCCACACCGCCTTTGCTATGCCCACTCCCGTCAGATCTTGGAAGCTAAGCAGGGAAGGGCCTGCTCGGTACTTGGATGGGAGACCGTTTGGTAACACCAGGAAGCCTGGCGAATGGAGTGAATGAGTGAGTGGTTGGTTGTGGTCGGAGGGGCCGATAGCACAGACTGGTTGCCTCGCTTCCGTCAGTCTACCCCAGGGCAGCTGTAGCTACAATAGTAGCTTACCACCACCAAGTATGGAGTCAATGAAAATGTAAAGTGCCTTTGAGTGTCCAGAAAAGCGCTATATAAAACCGATGCATTATAATAAATATTATTATTATTATTAGAATGGGATGGATAAAAGTTGTTCAATTATACATGAGCGTCAGTCATTGAGTATGAACCACATGCTCTTGGCTCCTCGCGCTGGATTTAAATGAAAAGCCCTTTGTTGGAGCTGGATTTATCTGGATCCCAGATCTAAACCAGATTATCTACTTTCACATGTGTGTTTTGTATTGACTAATCTAGGTCAAAGTTTATGATGCTTCTGTTATGTTTTAAAAGGCTGAGTTAGTAATTAGTAAGTAGTTAAATATTTAATATATATTTTGTCGACTCAAGCGTTTTTCCATGAATCTTAATGCAAGGACTTCATATTGTCCCCATAATGAGGGTTAAAAACTACCACAGAGTTTCACTAAGTCTTCCACAAGATACATTTTCTGACGTGTTTTCTTGTGTGGCAAATATGAACTGGAGGGTGGCTGGTTCAAACCTCTCAATGTCTTAAAAATGCTATGTTGCACTATAATATCTATAGTCCATTATCCACATGAGCTTATGGTCAGATACTTCAGTAGCCACAGCTGCCCCAGGGCTGATAGACATAAGAACGGGGTGGCCAAAAATGTAATCACAATTTTGTCAGAGCATAGATTCATGATTTGTCTGTGCACTGAAGATCATTATGTTGCTTTTACTGGAGCTAAAGGCTAGTCAGGTTCACTTTTCACTATGATTGGTAAAGTGGCTTCAATAGATGAAGAGAGAGGGAAAAACAATGTCTTCAAATAAGCAGATTGTCAGAGTTTATTCAGATTGTCACACAGCCCTATACGTGAAGTCTCGCGACGACCACTCTCCTGTATTTATCTTGACTAGTGCCTTTTTAAATTGCCTTCCAGTGCATGGACTCATTGTTTGTGCACAAATGGCATCTACAGTAAATGTTTTGAATCTACTACAGAGATACTAATGGCCATTTTACTGCCCCATACTCCGATTCCAATGTGCGGCAGTTTAGGAGAGGAAGAATCAGAATAGGTTTTATTGCCATTGTTTGAGAACAGGTTCACAAACTAGGAATTTTTCTTGATGCGGACGTGCAATATAAAACATATAACACAAAATGTAGATAAAAATAAGCTATAAAACTTTAAACTATAAGGCTTTAGGGGGCATGCATAAAGAATATTAAATAAATAAGATACAAAATAAAAAGTAAAATAAGGTAAGACGACAACAATTGACATAGAACAACAGTGGGATTATATTTACAGATGTGTATGTGTATAAAGTAAGTGATAAAGTGATATAAAGTGATAAGTGATAGCAGCAGATCTAAGTGTGGATACACCACACAGTGCAACAGAGCAGATTACATCCATGAGTCTGTAACTAAGTTATTGGGTCTTGTTATTGTTCATGAGTCTGATGGCGGAGGGGGGAAAAAAACTGGTCGTCCAGAGTAAAATTGTCCAGAGTAAAATCACTTATATTGGTTTGCCATGGCATCTACAAATGAGGATGAGCCACAATGACCACATCTTTGTTGTGTTTTTAGGCTCGACCATTGTTCTCAGGAGGAAGTTTTCAGCCTCCCAGTTTTGGGACGACTGCCGCAAACACAGTGTGACAGTGGTTCAGTACATCGGAGAAGTGATGCGCTACCTCTGCAGCACGCCTCAGGTACAAACTAAGTGTTATTCAATTACCAAAATATCTGTGGTGCACCTAGTCAAGACTTCTTAATGAAAGTATCTGTGGTTATAGTAAATATATACAGTATAATTATTTTAAATACATGTGCAGCACTTTGGGAATGCTTTGATTCTAAAAATATGCTATAGAAATAAAGTGGATTGGATGAATGCATTGTTAACCCTCTACAGCAGTGTTATGGTCATGTGACTTGAAACCCACTGAAAATGAAATTTTAGTTAGGTTCACAGGGATCATGTTTGTTTGTTTTATGACTGGAAATGGGGAAAAAATGACACCAGTTATCAACCATATGATTAAGGGCTGTAGCAGTGGAATGTGATGGCTTGTAGGCGTGCTGGAATTGTGTGAGTAAAGCACTTTCTATAATATTCATGAAGCTGCTCACATACGATGGTTTCCTAATTTTACCTAAAACCAGTAAAATGCTTATGGGGCTGCTATTGGTTAACAGAATTTCCACCCCCTACTAGAGGTGGGAGATATATCGTTTAGACGATAATATCGAAATTGTTGTCTGGACGATATGCAAAATTGGATATCGAGATATTTCATAATTTGTACAATCCGACCCCCCAAACATGTGTCGCGTTGTCCTTGTGGGTTACCGTAGCGCGCCAGCCGCCCCTCCGCTGCGTAACACATTCAAAACAACAACATGGCAGCGTGGAGCGATTACAGAGATGAAGAATCTAATGATGTGAATGAAGTTTGTCACTTGAGTCGCTCATATTTGCGAGGAAAGGGCTCAGGACAAGTTGTAGCACTGCCTTCCTAGCTAGCTAACTCTCCTAACTTTTAGTCTCGCGCTAACTAACAACACGGTGAAGAAAACCACAATGCAAATACGGTTAAAGGCTAATAATATCCTCCTCACCTGTTTTCTTCAGATCACGTAAGTTCCAGGACAAACTTGTCTCCCTCTCTGTCTCTTTCCCTCCTGTGTGTGTCTGTGCGTCTGCCCCGGCCCCCCCGCGTGCATCAGGGGAGACGCGAAAACTGGATCCTTTGAAAAACGCGTTAATACTCACTTCCCAAACGCGTTAATAATACTCACAGATCTATCCCCAGTCTCCTTACAATAAAACACAAGTAAACTGCCCAGAGGCAGGTGAACTTACAGGAGCATTTCACTGTGATTGAGATGAAGTTGCAAATATTGTAGCAAAATTATTTTATATTATCTTCCGTGTTCTTCCCATTGACAGTATGGTTCTTCCAGATGAAGGTAGAGCTTTAGATGAATAAATAGAATAAATAGCTTTAAATGAATTTGACCTATTGTCTAAAGGCTTTGATTTTGTCAGGTGTAAATTATATCGCCAAATACATCGTTATTGTGATATTTCTTTTTCATACCGTGATATACATTTTTGTTCCCCCTGCCCTAATGTTTAAATCAATAATGTGTCATATCTTTATGTACTAGTAATTCTATACAATAATAGGTCAGATACAGCAAGTCAAAAGACCAACTGAACCTTCTTTGCCAGTTTGCACACATTTCTGTGAAGGATTGCAAAAATATCGTCTGAATATCGATATCGAGATATTGAAAAAAAATATCGAGATATTCATTTTTGTCAATATCGCCCACCCCTACCCCCTACATGCTTCAGCAATGTCCTAATGTGTAGAATGAGCCCAGACCTGTTCACCACAACTGCCGCTAAAAGCCTGCACTCAAAAAGTTAACGACCTCCACCATCATCATAAACAAGCTTAACATAGTGACTGCAGTTACGCGTAAGGCCTGAGGTGGCAGTGGCGAGTGAAAAAATAACAACTTTCATCTAGTCCAGGCTTTCTCAAACCTCGAGGTTGGTCCGGACCCCGGTGGCGCCTCTACACTGACTTTTATTGCCAGAGCAAAGGTTGTTGTATTCCCATAAGTGCAGTTGCAGCTTTGGCCTGTAGGGGCAGCGTATACAGGGGCTGTCTGCTGGAATGACGCTACGCTTTAAAGAGACTAGATGCAAGTTGGTCATTTTATGGTCTTTTGTAAGGCGCATTGAGTTGCCTTGTGTAGTTTTAGAGCCAGTTGTGGTGAATAGGTCTGGGCTCATTCTACACATTAGGACATGGCTGGAGCTTGTAGGGGGATAAAAATACTTAGTTTTAACATTTTTAAACTCTGTATGGTCCCTTTAAACACAACAGCTAACAATATGCTCTTGAGGTCCCATCGAGATTATTGCCTTGTATCAAAATCATTGAATAAAGATAGTATTATAATGACTACTCTTTCAACATTCTTTTAGCTGAGGAAAGAACTAAGAATAAATATGTTTACCGGTGTTGAAGAAATGAAGCCTTTAAGCGGAAAATGAATAGCTCTCTTTTGAAACAGTAACGTAAAATGAAAATTGTCAGACTAATCCAACTTCACTGGCATCAGGCTCAGCAAGATGTTTTGTTTGGGAAACATTGGGAGCTTTTGAAATTTGAAATTGGTAAAAAAATATATAGCTGTGACTAAACAAATATACGAAGAAAATGTTATTTGGGAAAAACAAACTTTATTATAGTGAATGTGCATTCTCAACCATGAACATTATAAAGAACTCCAATCACAGTTGTCTGGTGTAAATTTAGATTTGCAACAACATCCTTTGTACCACGTTTTAGGAGCTTACAGACAAAGGCAGTGCCATGTCTCTCATTAGAACTCTTCAGTGTCCCATCATAGGGCCGGCAGCTCTTTACTCTTTATACATTCCAATATTAATAATATAATTGATTGACTGCGGAACTTTCCGCAGTCAATAATTGGTTTGCGTTTCTTTATTGATTGACTGCGGAATTTTCCGCAGTCAATTATTGGTTTTCGTTTCTTTATTATTGATTGACTGCGGAATTTTCCGCAGTCAATTATTGGTTTGCGTTTCTTTATTATTATTATTATTCCGGCACATTTTTCCTGATTTTCTGCACCTTTCAGCACTTTCATGCTTTGTGCAATTTCTGCAAGTTATGCATCAAAACGTTCCGCATGTTGAGGAGAATCCTGCTATTACTTTTGGGACTTCTGCGATTTACGGTTTTTCCGCAATCGGACGAAATACCGCACATTTTTCCCATTGACGCATAATGGGGCTCCCGCAAATTCATGCTTTTCCGCAGTTTTTTCCGCAATTTCTGCAATTTCTGCAACTTGTGCATGTTCAGCTTCCGCAACTTGTGGGATTTGAGAAAAAATTGGCCTTCTGCAGTTTTCCAGTTTTTTTCTACAGGAATTTGAACTTTTTGCATTGGTGTGTATGTGGTCTCTGCTCCATTAGTGTGTATGGCGAATCCAGCCAATGTATTTTAACAGGATTTCTGGCTCTCCATGTGTTTCAGCCATTTGTGCAGCTTCTGCATCTTCAGCATTTAGGCGATTTCAACAGTTTGACCAGTTTATGGAATTTAAAAAGTTTATGCAATATAAACAATTTATGCAAATTAACCACTTTATGGAATTTAACCAGTTTACGCATTTTAACCAGTTTACGCATTTTAACCAGTTTATGCAACATAACAATTTATGCCATTTAGGATTTATGAAATTTAAACAGTTAATGCAGTTTATATAATTTATGCAAATTAACCAATTAATGCATTTGACCGTTTTTTTTTGCAATTTAACCAGTTTATGCAACATAACAGTTTGTGCAATTTAAACTGTTCATGCATTTTACCGGTTTATGCAAATTAGATTATGCAAATTAACCAATTTATGCATTTTACAGTTTTCTGCAATTTTACCAGTTTATGCAATTTCACCAGTTTATGAACATTAGATTATGCAAATTAACCAATTTATGCAAATTTATGCAATTTCTGCATTCGATTCCCGCAGTTCCGCAGTCAATCGCAATGGCGCAGCCATTGCTGCATTTCTAGTTATTATTGATTGACTGCGGAATCTTCCGCAGTCAATAATTGGTTTGCATGTTATTTAATATTATTATTATTATTATACTTATATTTTTTTCCAGTTTTTCAGCAGTTTTCACAGCTTTCACAGTTTCAGCAATTTCAACAAGTTATACATCAAAACGTTCAGCATGTTCAAGAGAATTCTGCGATTACTTTTGGGAATTCAGCGATTTCCGGTTTTTCCGCAATCGGCCAAAAATCGGTCGATTTTTCCCATTGACTTATAATGGGGCTTCCGCAAATTCACGTTTTTCAGCATTTTTTTCCACATTTTCTGCAATTTCAGCAGTTTGTGCATGTTCAGCTTCCGCAACTTGTCAGTTTTAAGAAAAAATTAGAGTTCTGCAGTTTTCCAGTTTTTTTCTACGGGCTTGGGAATTCTGCCATTCATTTGTATTGAGAATTCTGCCATTCATTTTAATAGGCCCATGCATTTTAATAGGACTTCAGGCACATTCAGGCCTTTCAGCCATTTCTACAGCTAAAGCCATTTCAGCAGTTTGAAAGACTTCAACAGTTTTAAGGATTCAACAGTTTTAAGGATTTCAGCAGTTTCAAGGTTCAACAGTTTCAAGGATTTCAAGAATTTCAAGGCTTCAACAGCTTTAAGGATTTCAGGAGTTTCAAGGTCTCAACAGTTTCAAGGATTTCAACAGTTTCAAGGATTTCAGGAGTTTCAAGGTTTCAACAGTTTCAAGGATTTCAGGAGTTTCAAGGTTTCAACAGTTTCAAGGATTTCAGGAGTTTCAAGGTTCAACAGTTTCAAGGATTTCAGGAGTTTCAAGGACTTCAGCAGTTTGAAACCAAGGACTTCAGCAGTTTTAAGGACAGTCAATGTCCATGGCGTCAGCCATGGAGATTGACCTTCAGCAGTTTCAAGGTTTCAACAGTTTCAAGGACTTGAGGAATTTCAAGGATTTCAGGAACTTCAAGGATTTCAGCAGTTTCAAGGTTTCAACAGTTTCAAGGATTTCAGGAGCTTCAAATACTACGCAATTTCAACAGTTTGTGCAACAATATAAGGATTTTTTGCAAGCAATTTCAGCAGTTTCAAAGACTTCAACAGTTTTAAGGATTCAACAGTTTTAAGGATTTCAGGACTTTCAAGGACTTCAGCAGTTTCAAGGATTTCAGGAGTTTCAAGGTTTCAACAGTTTCAGGGACTTGAGGAATTTCAAGGATTTCAGCAGTTTCAAGGTTTCAACAGTTTCAAGGATTTCAGGAGCTTCAAATACTAATAGGGATTGTTTGCAATTACAACACAACTATGCAACTAAATAGGGATTTTCACAATGAATCCTATATAATACAACTTTATATGGAATTTTGCATGTAAAGCAGTATAATACAACTAAATGGGGTTTTTCACAATAAAAGCAGTATAATACAACTAAATAGAGATTTTCATAATAAAAGCAGTATAATACAACTAAATGGGGATTTTCACAATAAAAGCACTATAATACAACTAAATAGGATTTTCACAATACAAGCACTATAATACAACTAAATAGGGATTTTCACAATAAAAGCACTATAATACAACTAAATGAGGATTTTCACAATAAAAGCACTATAATACAACTAAATGGGGATTTTAACATAAAGCACTATAACACACTAAATAGGGATTTTCATAATAAAAGCAGTATAATACAACTTAATAGGGATTTTACATGTAAAACAGTATAATGCAACTTAATAGGGATTTTTACATGTAAAACAGTATAATGCAACTTAATAGGGATTTTTACATGTAAAGCAGTATAATGCAACTTAATAGGGATTTTTACATGTAAAGCAGTATAATGCAACTTAATAGGGATTTTTACATGTAAAGCAGTATAATGCAAATTAATAGGGATTTTTACATGTAAAGCAGTATAATGCAACTTAATAGGATTTTTACATGTAAAGCAGTATAATGCAACTTAATAGGGATTTTTAGATGTAAAAGAGTATAATACAACTTAATAGGGATTTTTACATGTAAAGCAGTATAATGCAACTTAATAGGGATTTTTACATGTAAAGCAGTATAATACAACTTAATAGGGATTTTTGCATATAAAGCAGTATAATACAACTAAATGAGGGATTTTCACAATAAAAGCACTATAATACAACTAAATAGGGATTTTCACAATAAAAGCAGTATAATACAACTTAATAGGGATTTTCACAATAAAAGCAGTAAAATACAACTTAATAGGATTTTCACAATAAAAGCACTATATACAACTAAATGGGATTTTCACAATAAAAGCTATAATACAACTAAATAGGGATTTTCCAATAAAAGCAGTATAATACAACTTAATAGGGATTTCACAATAAAAGCAGTAAATACAACTTAATAGGGATTTTCAACAATGAATCCTATATAATACAACTTTATATGGAATTTTGCATGTAAAGCAGTATAATACAACTAAATGGGGTTTTTCACAATAAAAGCAGTATAATACAACTAAATAGAGATTTTCATAATAAAAGCAGTATAATACAACTAAATGGGGATTTTCACAATAAAAGCACTATAATACAACTAAATAGGGATTTCACATACAGCACTATAATACAACTAAATAGGGATTTTCACAATAAAAGCACTATAATACAACTAAATGAGGATTTTCACAATAAAAGCACTATAATACAACTAAATGGGGATTTTAACAATAAAAGCACTATAACACAACTAAATAGGGATTTTCATAATAAAAGCAGTATAATACAACTTAATAGGGATTTTTACATGTAAAACAGTATAATGCAACTTAATAGGGATTTTACATGTAAACAGTATAATGCAACTTAATAGGGATTTTTACATGTAAAGCAGTATAATGCAACTTAATAGGGATTTTTACATGTAAAGCAGTATAATGCAACTTAATAGGGATTTTTACATGTAAAAGAGTATAATGCAACTTAATAGGGATTTTTACATGTAAAGCAGTATAATGCAACTTAATAGCGATTTTTACATGTAAAGCAGTATAATGCAACTTAATAGGGATTTTTACATGTAAAAGAGTATAATACAACTTAATAGGGATTTTTACATGTAAAGCAGTATAATGCAACTTAATAGGGATTTTTACATGTAAAGCAGTATAATACAACTTAATAGGGATTTTTGCATATAAGCAGTATAATACAACTAAATGAGGATTTTCACAATAAAGCATATAATACACTAAATGGGATTTTCACAATAAAGCACTATAATACAACTAAATAGGGATTTTCACAATAAAAGCAGTATAATACAACTTAATAGGGATTTTCACAATAAAAGCAGTAAAATACAACTTAATAGGGATTTTCACAATAAAAGCACTATAATACAACTAAATGGGGATTTTCACATAAAAGCACTATAATACAACTAAATAGGGATTTTCACAATAAAAGCAGTATAATACAACTTAATAGGGATTTTCACAATAAAAGCAGTATAATACAACTTAATAGGGATTTTCACAATAAAAGCACTATAATACAACTAAATAGGGATTTTCACAATAAAGCACTATAATACAACTAAATAGGGATGTTCACAATAAAAGCACTATAATACAACTAAATTGGGATTTTCACAATAAAGACTATAATACAACTTAATAGGGATTTTCACAATAAAAGCACTATAATACAACTAATAGGGATTTTCACAATAAAAGCACTATAATACAACAAAAAAGCACTATAATACAACTAAATTGGGATTTTCACAATAAAAGCACTATAATACAACTAATGGGATTTTCACAATAAAAGCACTATAATACAACTAAATAGGGATTTTCACAATAAAAGCACTATAATACAATAAATGGATTTTCACAATAAAAGCACTATAATACAACTAAATGGGATTTTCACAATAAAAGCACTATAATACAACTAAATGGGGATGTTCACAATAAAAGCACTATATACAACTAAATAGGGATTTTCATAATAAAAGCACTATAATACAACTTAATAGGGATTTTCACAATAAAAGCACTATAATACAACTTAATAGGGATTTTCACAATAAAAGCACTATAATACAACTAAATAGGGATTTTCACAATAAAAGCACTATAATAGAACTAAATGGGGATTTTCACAATAAAAGAACTATAATACAACAACTAAATGGGGATTTTCAACCGTTCCAAGGACATTTTCAAGGATTTCAGCAGTTTCAAGGACAGGAACAAAGACGCAGACCAGGACCCAAACCAAGACCGAAACCCGAACCCAGACCGAGACCCGGACCAAGACCCGAACCAAGACCCAGACCGGGACCCAGACCAAGATCCGAACCAAGACCAGAACCAAGACCCAGACCAAGATCCGAACCAAGACCCAGACCAAGACCCAAACCAAGACACGAACCAAGACCCAGACCAAGACCCGAACCAAGACCCAGACCCAGACCAAGATCCAGAACCAAGACCCAGACCCGAAGCAAGACCGAGACTAAGACCGAACCAAGACCCAGAACGTGACCCCAGACCCAAACCAAGACCCAAACCAAGACCCAGACCAAGAACAAGACCCGACCCAAGACCCAAACCGAGACCCAGACCAGGTTGCCATAGTTACCAGAACCAAAACAATATCAAGGCGAACCACAAAGCCAAACCAAGACCCGAACCAAGTCTCAGAGTCAGACCTGGACCAAGACCCAAACTAAGACCCAGGCCAACATCCAGACCTCGTCTCAGACCAGGACCAGACCAAGTCCAAGACCAGGTTACTATAGTTACCGGAACCAAAATCAGATCAAGGCGGACCACAAAAGGTGGGCCAAGTCCAGACCAAGACCCGAACCCAGACCAAGACCCGATCCAAGTTCCAGACCAAGACCCGAACCCAGATCAAGACCCAGAGCCAAACCAAGACCAGACCAATTTGCCATAGTTACCAGAACCAAAAGCAGATCAAGGCTAAACCATAGAAGCTGGGCTAAGTCCAAACCAGGCTCCCATAGTAACCGGAACCAAAATCAGATCGAGGCGAACCACAGAAGCCAGGCCAAGTCCAGGCTACGTTGCCATAGTTACCGGAACCAAACTCAGATCGAGGCGAACCACAGAAGCCAGGCCAAGTCCAGACCAGGTTGCCATAGTTACTGGAAATAAATTATTTCAGCGGTTTGGGCAATTTAAACAGTTTCAAGGACACTTTCAATAATTTCAGGAGTTTCAAGGATATTCGACAGTTTACAGAATTTCAGGAGTTTCAAGGATTTCAGGAGTTTCAACAGTTTCAAGAATTTCAGGAGTTTCAAGGTTTCAACAGTTTCAAGGATTTCAGGTGTTTAAAGGTTTCAACAGTTTCAAGGATTTCAGGAGTTTAAAGGTTACAACAGTTTGAAGGATTTTAGGAGTTTAAAGGTTACAACAGTTTGAAGGATTTTAGGAGTTTTGAGTTTTTAAGGAGATTCAAGGATATCAGTAGATTGAAGGGCATCGGGAATTTCAATGATTTTTCAAGTATTTCAACCTTTTCACAGCATTTTCAAGGATTTCAAGGATTTTTCAGATAACTTCTGCATTAGAACTATTCCGCAGTCAATCGCAATGGCTTCAGCCATTGCAAAATTTCTAGTTGATTGACTGCGGAATCTTCCGCAGTCAATAATTGGTTTTCATGTTCTTTAATATTATTGATTGACTGCGGAATCTTCCGCAGTCAATAATTGGTTTTCATGTTCTTTAATATTATTATTGATTGACTGCGGAATTTTCCGCAGTCAATTATTGGTTTTCGTTTCTTTATTATTATTATTATTATTATTATTCCCGCACATTTTTCCTGATTTTCTGCAGCTTTCAGCACTTTCATGCTTTGTTTAATTTCTGCAAGTTATGCATCAAAACGTTCCGCATGTTGAGGAGAATCCTGCTATTACTTTTCGGACTTCTGCGATTTACGTTTTTCCGCAATCGGACGAAATACCGCACATTTTTCCCATTGACGCATAATGGGGCTCCCGCAAATTCATGCTTTTCCGCATTTTTTTCCGCAATTTCTGCAATTTCTGAACTTTGTGCATGTTCAGCTTCTGCAACTTGTGGGTTTCGAGAAAAAATTGGCCTTCTGCAGTTTTCCAGTTTTTTCTACGGGAATTTGAAATTTTTGCATTGGTGTGTATGTGGTCTCTGCTCCATTAGTGTGTATGGCGAATCCAGCCAATGGGATTTCTGGCTCTCCATGTGTTTCAGCCATTTGTGCAGCTTCTGCATTTCAGCATTTAGGCGATTTCAACAGTTTGACCAGTTTATGGAATTTAAAAAGTTTATGCAATATAAACAATTTATGCAAATTAACCACTTTATGGAATTTAACCAGTTTACGCATTTTAACCAGTTTATGCAACATAACAATTTATGCCATTTCGGATTTATGAAATTTAAACAGTTAATGCAGTTTATATAATTTATGCAAATTAACCAATTAATGCATTTTACCGTTTTTTTTGCAATTTAACCAGTTTATGCAACATAACTGTTTGTGCAATTTAAACTGTTCATGCATTTTACCGGTTTATGCAAATTAGATTATGCAAATTAACCAATTTATGCATTTTACAGTTTTCTGCAATTTAACCAGTTTATGCAATTTATCCAGTTCATGCATTTACCAGTTTATGCAATTTCACCAGTTTATGAACATAAGTTTATGCAAATTAACCAATTTATGCAATTTATGCAATTTCTGCATTCGATTCCCGCAATTCCGCAGTCAATCGCAATGGCGAAGCCATTGCTGCATTTCTAGTTATTATTATTATACTTATATTTTTTTCCAGTTTTTCAGCAGCTTTCACAGCTTTCACAGTTTCAGCAATTTCAACAAGTTATACATCAAAACGTTCAGCATGTTCAAGAGAATTCTGCGATTACTTTTGGGAATTCAGCGATTTCCGGTTTTTCCGCAATCGGCCAAAAATCGGTCGATTTTTCCCATTGACTTATAATGGGGCTTCCGCTAATTCACGTTTTTCAGCATTTTTTTCCATATTTTCTGCAATTTCTGCAGTTTGTGCATGTTCAGCTTCCTCAACTTGTCAGTTTTCAGAAAAATTAGATTTCTGCAGTTTTTCAGTTTTTTTCTACGGGCTTGGGAATTCTGCCATTCATTTGTATTGAGAATTCTGCCATTCATTTTAATAGGCCCATGCATTTTAATAGGACTTCAGGCACATTCAGGCCTTTCAGCCATTTCTACAGCTAAAGCCATTTCAGCAGTTTCAAGGATTTCAGGAGTTTCAAGGTTTCAACAATTTCAAGGATTTCAGGAGTTTCAAGGTTTCAACAATTTCAAGGATTTGAACAGTTTCAAGGATTTCAGGAGTTTCAAGGTTACAACTATTTCAAGGATTTCAACAGTTATAAGGATTTCAGGAGTTTCAAGGTTTCAATAGTTTCAAAGATTTCAGGAGTTTCAAGGTTTCAACAGTTTTAAGGATTTCAGGAGTTTCAAGGTTTCAACAGTTTCAAGGACTTCAGCAGTTTCAAGAATTTCAGGAGTTTCAAGGACTTAAGCAGTTTGAAACCAAGGACTTCAGCAGTTTCAAGGACAGTCAATCTCCATGGCGTCAGCCATGGAGATTGACCTTCAGCAGTTTAAAGGATTTCGGAAGTTTCAAGGATTCAACAGTTTCAAGGATTTCAGGAGTTTCAAGGATTTCAGGAGTTTCAAGGACTTCAGCAGTTTCAAGGACAAGGACAAAGACCCAGACCAAGACCCGAACCAAGACCAGACCGAGACCCAGACCAAGACCCGAACCAAGACCCAGACCGGGACCCAGACCAAGACCCAAACCAAGACCCAAACCAAACCAGACCTAGGCCCGAACTAAGACCAGACCCAGACCAGACCCGAGCAAAGACCAGACCCAGACCAAGACTCAGACCAATACCCGAACCAAGACCCAAACCCTGACCAGACCAAGACCCCAACCAAGACCTGAACCAAGACCAGACCAAAACCCGAACCAAGACCAGACCTGAACAAGACCCAAACCAAGACCAGACCCAGACCTGATTAAGACCCGAACTGAGACCCAAACCAAGACCAAGCCAAGACCAGACCAAGACCCGAACCAAGACGCAAACCAAGACACAGACCACGACCCGAACCAAGACAAGACCAAAACCCAACCAAGACCCGATCAAAGACCAGACTAAGACCCGAACCAAGACGCAAACCAAGACACAGACCAAGACCCGAACCAAGACCAGACCAAGACCCGAACCAAGACCAGACAGTTTCTGCAACAAAATAGGGATTTTTTTGCAATTGCAACACAATTATGCAACTTTATTGGATGTTTGCATGTAAAGAAGTATTATGCAACTAAATAGGGATTTTTATATATAAAGCACTATAATACAACTAAATGGGGATTTTCACAATAAAAGCACTATAATACAACTAAATTGGGATTTTCACAATAAAAGCAGTATAATACAACTAAATAGGGATTTTCACAATAAAAGCACTATAATACAACTTAATAGGGATTTTCACAATAAAAGCACTATAATACAACTAAATGGGGATTTTCACAATAAAAGCACTATAATACAACTAAATTGGGATTTTCACAATAAAAGCACTATAATACAACTTAATAGGGATTTTTACATGTAAAGCAGTATAATGCAACTTAATAGGGATTTTTACAAGTAAAGCAGTATAATGCAACTTAATAGGGTTTTTTACATGTAAAACAGTATAATGCAACTTAATAGGGATTTTTACATGTAAAGCAGTATAATGCAACTTAATAGGGATTTTTACATGTAAACTTATTTATTTACATGTAAAACAGTATAATGCAACTTAATAGGGATTTTTACATGTAAAACAGTATAATGCAACTTAATAGGGATTTTTACAAGTAAAGCAGTATAAGGCAACTTAATAGGGCTTTTTACACGTAAAGCAGTATAATGCAACTTAATAGGGATTTTTACATGTAAAACAGTATAATGCAACTTAATAGGGATTTTTACATGTAAAGCAGTATAATACAACTTAATAGGGATTTTCACAATAAAAGCACTATAATACAACTAAATGGGGATTTTCACAATAAAAGCATTATAATACAACTAAATGGGGATTTTCAAAATAAAATCACTATAATACAACTAAATGGGGATTTTCACAATAAAAGCACTATAATACAACTAAAAAGGGATTTTCACAATAAAAGCACTATAATACAACTAAATAGGGATTTTCACAATAAAAGCACTATAATACAACTTAATAGGGGTTTTCACAATAAAAGCACTATAATACAACTAAATGGGGATTTTCACAATAAAAGAACTATAATACAACAACTAAATGGGGATTTTCAACCGTTCCAAGGACATTTTCAAGGATTTCAGCAGTTTCAAAGACAGGAACAAAGACGCAGACCAGGACCCAAACCAAGACCGAAACCCGAACCCAGATCGAGACCCGGACCAAGACCCGAACCAAGCCCCAGACCGGGGCCCAGACCAAGATCCGAACCAAGACCCGTACCAAGACCCAGACCAAGATCCGAACCAAGACCCGAACAAAGACCCAGACCCAGATCCGAACCAAGACCCAGACCAAGACCCGAACCAAGACCCAGACCGAGACCAAGACCCAAACTAAGACCCAGACCAAGACCCTGACCGAGACCCCAACCAAGACCCAGACCAAGACCCTGACCGAGACCCCAACCAAGACCTAGACCCAGACCAAGATCCAGAACCAAGAACCAGACCCGAAGCAAGATCGAGACTAAGACCCGAACCAAGACCCAGAACGAGACCCCAGACCCAAACCAAGACCCAAACCAAGACCAGACCAAGAACAAGACCCGTCCCAAGACCCAAACCGAGACCCAGACCAGGTTGCCATAGTTACCAGAACCAAAACAATATCAAGGCGAACCACAAAAGCCAAACCAAGACCCGAACCAAGTCTCAGAGTCAGACCTGGACCAAGACCCAAACTAAGACCCAGGCCAACATCCAGACCACGTCTCAGACCAGGACCAGACCAAGTCCAAGACCAGGTTACTATAGTTACCGGAACCAAAATCAGATCAAGGCGGACCACAAAAGGTGGGCCAAGTCCAGACCAAGACCCGAACCCAGACCAAGACCCGATCCAAGTTCCAGACCAAGACCCGAACCCAGATCAAGACCCAGAGCCAAACCAAGACCAGACCAATTTGCCATAGTTACCAGAACCAAAAGCAGATCAAGGCCAAACCATAGAAGCTGGGCTAAGTCCAAACCAGGCTCCCATAGTAACCGGAACCAAAATCAGATCGAGGCGAACCACAGAAGCCAGGCCAAGTCCAGGCTACGTTGCCATAGTTACCGGAACCAAAATCAGATCGAGGCGAACCACAGAAGCCAGGCTAAGTCCAGACCAGGTTGCCATAGTTACTGGAAATAAATTATTTCAGCGGTTTGGGCAATTTAAACAGTTTCAAGGACACTTTCAATAATTTCAGGAGTTTCAAGGATATTCGACAGTTTACAGAATTTCAGGAGTTTCAAGGATTTCAGGAGTTTCAACAGTTTACAGAATTCAGGAGTTTCAAGGTTTCAACAGTTTCAAGGATTTCAGGTGTTTAAAGGTTTCAACAGTTTCAAGGATTTCAGGTGTTTAAAGGTTACAACAGTTTGAAGGATTTTAGGAGTTTAAAGGTTACAACTGTTTGAAGGATTTTAGGAGTTTTGAGCTTTTCAGGAGATTCAAGGATATCAGTAGATTCAAGGGCATCGGGAATTTCAATGATTTTTCAAGTATTTCAACCGTTTCACAGCATTTTCAAGGATTTCAAGGATTTTTCAGATAACTTCTGCATTAGAACTATTCCGCAGTCAATCGCAATGGCTTCAGCCATTGCAACATTTCTAGTTGATTGACTGCGGAATTTTCCGCAGTCAATTATTGGTTTCCGTTTCTTTATTATTATTATTATTATTGATTGACTGCGGAATTTTCCGCAGTCAATTATTGGTTTTCGTTTCTTTATTATTATTATTATTATTCCCGCACATTTTTCCTGATTTTCTGCACCTTTCAGCACTTTCATGCTTTGTGCAATTTCTGCAAGTTATGCATCAAAACGTTCCGCATGTTGAGGAGAATCCTGCTATTACTTTTCGGACTTCTGCGATTTACGGTTTTTCCGCAATCGGACGAAATACCGAACATTTTTCCCATTGACGCATAATGGGGCTACCGCAATTCATGCTTTCCGCATTTTTTTCCGCAATTTCTGCAATTTCTGCAATTTGTGCATGTTCAGCTTCCGCAACTTGTGGGTTTTGAGAAAAATTGGCCTTCTGCAGTTTTCCAGTGTTTTTCTACGGGAATTTGAAATTTTTGCATTGGTGTGTATGTGGTCTCTGCCCCATTAGTGTGTATGGCGAATCCAGCCAATGCATTTTAATAGGCACTCCAAGTGTTTCAGCCATTTGTGCAGCTTCTGCAATTTCAGCATTTAGGCGATTTCAACAGTTTGACCAGTTTATGGAATTAAAAAGTTTATGCAATATAAACAATTTATGCAAATTAACCACTTTATGGAATTTAACCAGTTTACGCATTTTAACCAGTTTATGCAACATAACAATTCATGCCATTTAGGATTTATGAAATTTAAACAGTTAATGCAGTTTATATAATTTATGCAAATTAACCAATTAATGCATTTTACCGTTTTTTTTGCAATTTAACCAGTTTATGCAACATAACAGTTTGTGCAATTTAAACTGTTCATGCATTTTACCGGTTTATGCAAATTAGATTATGCAAATTAACAATTTATGCATTTTACAGTTTTTTGCAATTTACCAGTTTATGAACATTAGATTATGCAAATTAACCAATTTATGCAATTTATGCAATTTTTGCATTTGATTACCGCAGTTCCGCAGTCAATCGCAATGGCGCAGCCATTGCTGCATTTCTAGTTATTATTCCCGCACATTTTTCCTGATTTTCTGCACCTTTCAGCACTTTCATGCTTTGTGCAATTTCTGCAAATTATGCATCAAAATGTTCCGCATGTTGAGGAGAATCCTGCTATTACTTTTCGGACTTCTGCAATTTACCGGTTTTTCCGCAATCGGACGAAATACCGCACATTTTTCCCATTGACGCATAATGGGCTCCCGCAAATTCATGCTTTTCCGCATTTTTTTCCGCAATTTCTGCAATTTCTGAACTTTGTGCATGTTCAGCTTCCGCAACTTGTGGGTTTTGAGAAAAAATTGGCCTTCTGCAGTTTTCCAGTTTTTTTCTACAGGAATTTGAAATTTTTGCATTGGTGTGTATGTGGTCTCTGCTCCATTAGTGTGTATGGCGAATCCAGCCAATGGGATTTCTGGCTCTCCAAGTGTTTCAGCCATTTGTGCAGCTTCTGCAATTTCAGCATTTAGACGATTTCAACAGTTTCACCAGTTTATGGAATTTAAGAAGTTTATGCAATATAAACAATTTATGCAAATTAACCACTTTATGGAATTTAACCAGTTTACGCATTTTAACCAGTTTACGCATTTTAACCAGTTTATGCAACATAACAATTTATGCCACTTAGGATTTATGAAATTTAAACAGTTAATGCAGTTTATATAATTTATGCAAATTAACCAATTAATGCATTTTACCGTTTTTTTTGCAATTTAACCAGTTTATGCAACATAACAGTTTGTGCAATTTAAACTGTTCATGCATTTTACCGGTTTATGCAAATTAGATTATGCAAATTAACCAATTTATGCACTTTACAGTTTTTCTGCAATTTAACCAGTTTATGCAATTTCACCAGTTTATGAACATTAGATTATGCAAATTAACCAATTTATGCAATTTATGCAATTTCTGCATTCGATTCCCGCAGTTCCGCAGTCAATCGCAATGGCGCAGCCATTGCTGCATTTCTAGTTATTATTCCCGCACATTTTTCCTGATTTTCTGCACCTTTCAGCACTTTCATGCTTTGTGCAATTTCTGCAAGTTATGCATCAAAACGTTCCGCATGTTGAGGAGAATCCTGCTATTACTTTTCGGACTTCTGCGATTTACGGTTTTTCCGCAATCGGACGAAATACCGAACATTTTTCCCATTGACGCATAATGGGGCTACCGCAAATTCATGCTTTTCCGCATTTTTTTCCGCAATTTCTGCAATTTCTGCAATTTGTGCATGTTCAGCTTCCGCAACTTGTGGGTTTGAGAAAAAATTGGCCTTCTGCAGTTTTCCAGTGTTTTTCTACGGGAATTTGAAATTTTTGCATTGGTGTGTATGTGGTCTCTGCCCCATTAGTGTGTATGGCGAATCCAGCCAATGCATTTTAATAGGATTTCTGGCACTCCAAGTGTTTCAGCCATTTGTGCAGCTTCTGCAATTTCAGCATTTAGGCGATTTCAACAGTTTGACCAGTTTATGGAATTTAAAAAGTTTATGCAATATAAACAATTTATGCAAATTAACCACTTTATGGAATTTAACCAGTTTACGCATTTTAACCAGTTTATGCAACATAACAATTC
Source organism: Neogobius melanostomus (assembly GCA_007210695.1). Taxonomy (NCBI): domain Eukaryota; kingdom Metazoa; phylum Chordata; class Actinopteri; order Gobiiformes; family Gobiidae; genus Neogobius; species Neogobius melanostomus. The sequence continues at coordinate 3,366,682 of VHKM01000277.1, read as the reverse complement.
ATGCCATTTAGGATTTATGAAATTTAAACAGTTAATGCAGTTTATATAATTTATGCAAATTAACCAATTAATGCATTTTACCGTTTTTTTTGCAATTTAACCAGTTTATGCAACATAACAGTTTGTGCAATTTAAACTGTTCATGCATTTTACCGGTTTATGCAAATTAGATTATGCAAATTAACCAATTTATGCATTTACAGTTTTTCTGCAATTTTACCAGTTTATGCTATTTCACCAGTTTATGAACATTAGATTATGCAAATTAACCAATTTATGCAAATTTATGCAATTTCTGCATTCGATTCCCGCAGTTCCGCAGTCAATCGCAATGGCGCAGCCATTGCTGCATTTCTAGTTATTATTATTATTCCGGCACATTTTTCCTGATTTTCTGCACCTTTCAGCACTTTCATGCTTTGTGCAATTTCTGCAAGTTATGCATCAAAACGTTCCGCATGTTGAGGAGAATCCTGCTATTACTTTTGGGACTTCTGCGATTTACGGTTTTTCCGCAATCGGACGAAATACCGCACATTTTTCCCATTGACGCATAATGGGGCTCCCGCAAATTCATGCTTTTCCGCATTTTTTTCCGCAATTTCTGCAATTTCTGCAACTTGTGCATGTTCAGCTTCCGCAACTTGTGGGATTTGAGAAAAAATTGGCCTTCTGCAGTTTTCCAGTTTTTTTCTACAGGAATTTGAACTTTTTGCATTGGTGTGTATGTGGTCTCTGCTCCATTAGTGTGTATGGCGAATCCAGCCAATGTATTTTAATAGGATTTCTGGCTCTCCATGTGTTTCAGCCATTTGTGCAGCTTCTGCATCTTCAGCATTTAGGCGATTTCAACAGTTTGACCAGTTTATGGAATTTAAAAAGTTTATGCAATATAAACAATTTATGCAAATTAACCACTTTATGGAATTTAACCAGTTTACGCATTTTAACCAGTTTACGCATTTTAACCAGTTTATGCAACATAACAATTTATGCCATTTAGGATTTATGAAATTTAAACAGTTAATGCAGTTTATATAATTTATGCAAATTAACCAATTAATGCATTTGACCGTTTTTTTTGCAATTTAACCAGTTTATGCAACATAACAGTTTGTGCAATTTAAACTGTTCATGCATTTTACCGGTTTATGCAAATTAGATTATGCAAATTAACCAATTTATGCATTTTACAGTTTTTCTGCAATTTTACCAGTTTATGCAATTTCACCAGTTTATGAACATTAGATTATGCAAATTAACCAATTTATGCAAATTTATGCAATTTCTGCATTCGATTCCCGCAGTTCCGCAGTCAATCGCAATGGCGCAGCCATTGCTGCATTTCTAGTTATTAAATGATTATATTTACAAATGCATTTTACATTTTTGCCATTTAAATGTTAACAGTTTTAGTGCAATAAGCGCAGCATATATTGTACTTATGTAAATTTTATTTTTCTGACCTTTTCATTTCAAGTTTGAGAACCCCTGATCGGAATAACTTTTGACACTTTCCACTGAGAAGGAAAGACACCACACGTTAAACATCTACTAAATATGTGACACAAGGGACGTGATACATATTTAAGGGCAAGTTTCAGTAACCTGCTATTGATATGTCCAAGCCAGATTTCCTATTGCCTGATAAATAAAGACTTTCAACTGTTTAGTTATTTTTAATTTAGTTTATTAGTTTATTTGAGCAGTAAACATTCTGCTCAAAAGGAGTGGGCTGAAGCAAGAGCTTACTGTATAAGCCCCACCCCCAAAATCAATACAACATTTACAATATAGCATCTACATAAAGGCATGACATGACAGAACTATAATAATAACTTTATCCTATTGCAATTACATTATCAATCATACAATTAGCAGCATCATATTTTGATTTTCATCAATGTCAAAGGAGAACCAGTTACACTTCAAAGCGGCTTTTTTAACACAGAACAAATTACAAAGCATTGTTTGAAATGTTCATATAGATAACAGAAACGAAGCACAACGACAACCATGATCTCGTTTCATCCCAATCCCAATTCCCATGATCTCGTTTCATGTACGATGTTTAGTACAAAGCAAGTAACAAAAGCCCTTAATATAATGTATTTCAGCATGATACCAATGCCAAACCTTGGTAACATTACCGGAAGTCACTATTTTTATGTTATAAAGGCACGTTACTATGCAGTACACAGTTGTCATTATCATCCTCAATATAATATCAATTTGTGTACAATTTTCTCCTTTTTTCATGTATAATGTATTATGAAAGCCCTACATAGTGTAATGCATTAAAAAGCATTAATACATAATTTACTCCGAGATCTTGCTACTTCCCTGCTGTCATTACCGTCCTCAATATAATTTTAATTTGTGTTTAATTATTATTATTATTATTATTATTATTATTATTATCATATTTAATTGAGTTATGTGTGAAGTATGATGTGAACCCTGCATAGTGTGGTGCATTAAAAAGCCAGGGTGTAGAGCGGGCCAGTTGAAGAGGGCAGTAACTCCCCATCAACAAACCCCCACCCAGCTGCCCCAACAGCTGATTTCTTAGATGTTCCTATGCTGAGTGGTGCATTAAAAGACAAGGTTTTGAGCCCGTTGGGAAGGTCCCTCTCAACAGATTCATAACTTGCCTACCCTAATTCTCAATTTGTAAATTTGAGCAATAGAATGACAACTGTTCCAAGCAGGAACAGTCTTCCTTCATTATAGAGGAAAAAATATATATAATTGATTCTACTGCTCCCCCTAGTGGCAACGCATTTCTTACTCTCTATATATTTCAAAAGTCTTTTGTTTGTATTTATATTTGAACAGGTTGATGTTTGGACATCGTTTCAAGTCCATCTCCAGTTTATTCCACAATTGTACACCATTAACTGTTGGACTAAAACTTTTCTAAGTTGTGCTATGTTTCTGAGGCCTGAAGTTTAATTGTCACGTAATTCATAACAACCAGTACGTTCTTGGAACCTTCTTTGTATTTGGCCTGGTAACAATTTATACCTTGCTTTGTATAACTGTTTGGAACTCAACAATGTCACAAAACTTCATGATCTTTGATTTAAAAAAAATAATGACTGTCTCCATATTTACAGTTTGAAAGATCAGAAGTGCACCGTTTATCTCTCACGATCACATTTTTTATTAGAAGAGATGAGGATGATGGGTCCCCCCTACACATTTTTTATCTTACATTTTAAAATCAATTCTAAAATTAACAGGAAGCCAGTGCAAAGAAGCAAGGTGAAATATGTTCATATTTTTTGGTACCTGTTAAAAGCTGTGCCGTGGCGTTCTGAACTGACTGCAGACGATAAAGAGCATTGTGGCTGATTCCTGTATAGAGTGCATTGCAGACGTCCAGGCGAGTAGAGATAAAAGCGTGCATGACTTGTTCAAAGTTTTTAAACGTTAACAAGGTTTCACTTTGGCTAAAAGACGAAGGTGATAAATACTAGATTTAACAATGGCGTCGACCTATTTATTGAGTTTAAAATCAACAATGACGCCAAGGCTGGTGGCTGAGGGACAGACATGTTGTAGGAGAAATCATTTTAATTTTATTAAGAGGAAACTAAATACATTCCCCCCCAGGGCAAGTCCCATAGTTAAACAAGTGTCCTCAAAACAGAAGCAGAAAAAAAAATGGATTGATGAAAATTAAACGGGGCTGATTTGTCAATTATATAATCTTAGCCACAGCTTTTGTACAGTATGAATTGGGCCTCTTGTTTCAGCGTAGCGCTTCTTGGGACAGCTGCTGTAAAGCTGCTCCACTGCTCCACGACCCATTGAACCAGATAACTTTCCAAATCGGTGCATTCCCGCCGTGCCACCGGCACAGCTGGCTTACCAAAATAGGAATCATTAAATCTCAACTATCATGTTCCCGTCTTGTGCGTCATATCCTGTCATTTAAAAGCCTAAAAAGTCAGCTTTACTTTGATATGTTAATTTTAATCTGTACACAATACTGTAGTATAAACCTATTTAAGGATCTAGTTGAAGTATCATGAAGTATTGTAAATATTTAGTGTACTTGTGTGGCCATTCAGAGTATCTGGTTGCATCACATGAGGGCCAGTGTCGCTTTTTTCTGACCCATTACGAGCTTGGCTGGAGCGATCCAGTCAGCACCAGGAATAGATACATGGCCTTTACTTGGAGATCAAATAACTGAAGCCAAAACCCTGCCCTGAGCGCGTGCAAAGTCACATGATCAAATTTGATTTTGAATGTACTGTACATGAGTAATATAAAATGAAGAAAATGTAGGATTTTATTAAGATGCCAGTTCTATGTATATAAATCAGACAAAGCGTAAACAACTCTTCCACCATCTCATTCATCGGCAGAAACACTTACCTTCATGACTCATTCATTATCTCTTCTATTGTCCTACCATTTCACTCTCTCTATTATTATTATTATTATTACCTATACTATCTTAAATCTACTTGTCCACTATTTCATTTATTCGATGTTTTTCGTTTCTGTAACTTGGCAATTTATCTACCTATTTACCTATGTATCTCTGTACTTGTTCCCCTTTAACATCTCTTTACAGTTGTCTTGTCCCACCATGTTGCCTCAAAATTGCTAACCCACAAGCCACATAGCTGCCCATACTGTAAGAACTGCATTACCTAGGACTCCCAAACATATGCAGAATTACACTACACACACCTCACTACACCCCACACCTCCACACATCTTGTCAACCCAATGTTTGTTTGGTAGTGTATGTTATATGTTTGTAAACGCAAATAAAAAAATAAAAAAATAAAATAAAATAAAATAAAATCAGACAAGGCGTTCTTATCATTACATTAGTACCTAATGATCAGTGACTTAATATGCATTCCCCAAATGCAAACATTTGACCAGTTTTAATGACAGTTTCAGTTCAGACCAGTACAGACTAAGAGCACCCAACAAAGACTGTAGTTATGTATAATCTGTAGATGTCCAACTTCTAACACAACTAACAGTTGTCTGTGTACTTTCTACTTTCTATACTTCAACGCAGCAGCAGAAACCATCTACCTCCTCAGCCTCTTCAAGACCACCTGTTACGTAGGTTACCCAACCAGTCACTCCTGCGTTCTGTTCAAATGTCGCATCATCTGGATTTCATTCATCATTACAACCATGTAGCAATGATTTTCTTGTGTCGGGAAGATCCAATCCCAGTTGTTTATTTGTATAACGTCAATCAAATGAGGAGGAATTCATTTTCTATAAAAAAATTAAAAAAACAGAATTGTTCAGAACAAATCGTATAACTCTTCTGACCTCTGATTAACAGCATTTACTGTTTCGCCTGTAGTTCTCTGTGTGAGAGTCCATCCATCCATTTTCTTCTGCTTTATCCGGGGCCGGGTCGCGGAGGCATCAGTCTCAGCAGAGATGCCCAGACTTCCCGATCCACGCACACCTCCTCCAGCTGTTCTGGGGGACCCCGAGGCAACACCAAGCCAGCTCGGAGACATAGTCCCACCAGCGTGTCCTGGGCCTTCCACGAGGCCTCCTCCCAATAGGACATGCCTGGAGTACCTCCCGAGGGAGGTGGCCAGGAGGCATCCGGAACAGATTCCCTACCACCTCAGCTGGCTCCTTTCGACATGAAGGAGCAGCGACTCTACTCTGAGCTCCTCCCGGGTAACTGACCGCCTCACCCGATCTCGAAGGGTGCGCCCAGCCACCCTGCGAAGGAAACTCATTTCAGCCGCTTGTATCCGCGATCTTGTCCTTTCGGTCATTACCCAGATCTCATGACCATAGGTGAGGGTGGGAACGTAGATCGATCGGTAAATCGAGAGCTTTGCCCCGACTCAGCTCCCTCTTCACCACAACAGTCCGATACAGCGACCGCATCACTGCTGACGCTGCACCGATCCGTCTATCGATCTCACGCTCCATCTGTCCCTCACTCGTGAACAAGACCCCGAGATACTTGAACTCCTCCACATGAGGCAAGGACTCCCCACCGACCTGAAGCGGGGAAGCCACCTTTTTCCGGTGGAAAACAATGGTCTCGAATTTGGAGGTGCTGATCCTCATCCCGGCCGCTTCACACTCGGCTGCAAACCGCCCCAGTGCGCGCTGAAGGTCCTGATTTGATGAAGCCAACAGAACAACATCATCTGCGAACAGCAGAGATGAGATCCTGAGGTTCCCAAACCGGACACCCTCCGGCCCCTGGCTGCGCCTAGAAATTCTGTCCATAAAGGTAATGAACAGAACCGGTGACAAAGGGCAGCCCTGGCGGAGACCAACACGCACCGGGAACAGGTCTGACTTACTGCTGGCAACGCGAACCAAGCTCCTGCTACGGTCATACAGGGAACAGACAGCCCTTAATAGAGGGCCTCGGACCCCATACTCCCAGAGCACCCGCCACAGGGCACCACGAGGGACACGGTCGAACGCTTTCTCCAGATCCACAAAGCACATGTGGACTGGTTGGGCGAACTCCCACGAACCCTCGAGCACCCGATGAAGGGTATAGAGCTGGTCCAGTGTGCCACGACCAGGACGCCGCAAACCGCATTGTTCCTCCTGAATCCAAGGTTCAACTAACTAGGTTCAATAGACCTTGCCGGGAAGTGTGTGAGACTTATTAATTATTGTTTTACTCGCATAAGACGCCATCTTTGTTTTGATACAGACCAGATGTTTAGCTGATTGGTTAATCTGCCTGTCAGTCACACCCATCAGAACTCAGGTGGATCAGACGAGGTCCTAGAAAAGGAAAACTCTGTCCTTTTGGCTGGCAAGGCCTCAGTGATGGGCTGAACGATGAGTTTTTGTTTGAATGGGTGCTGCACAAGATGTTTCTGTTACACACAATTATAATACCAGACCTACCAACAGCATAGAAAGAACATTCTCTTATAAAGTGTTTAGTTTAGTTTAGTTTATTTATTTGTTTGAGCTGTTAACCTGCTCAAAGGGAGTGGGCCGAAGCCAAAGGCTTATAAGCGCCCACCCCAAAATAAAAACAATAACATTACATTTAACATTTGCAGGGTAGCAAATCATAAACAAAGGAACATAGGGCAAAGTAACAACAAATAATGAAGAATATAAAAAAACAACAGCAAAGTAAAGAAACAACAACAAAAGAATGTGCTACAACTCATATCTAAGAAATATAAACTCTTTGTAACTTTTTAAAAATGTACCAGGTTATTGCAAAGTTTGATGTTTTGATCTAGATTATTCCATATTTCAACACCACGTCTCGTGGGACACATGTTGTTCTTGAGTACTATTTATCGAAGTTCATATTATCTCTCAAGTTGTATTTGACTTCTCATTTGCAGAACATATTTTGTATACTTTCAGGAAGCGACGTGACGTGTGCATGGAACAAATTACCAGAAAATTACTCTGGAAACTAAAACAATTGCATTTAAAGGAAGAGGCCACCGTTTTTACATACTAAGATATGTTCTTACCTGAGCTTAGACGAGTTGAGACGTACCTGTCTGGTCTTTGTGCGTGCCCTCAGTCACGCAAAACGACCAAAGATGTTGTTAGCATTTGGCCTCTCCCAATGTATTCCTATGGCCCCAAATGGGGGTGAAGTTAGAAGCGACCACCCTCTTCCACGGGCACAAAGACCAGACAGGTGCGTGTCAACTCGTCTAAGCTCAGGTAAGAACATAGCTCGGTATGGAAAACAGTGGCCTGTTCCTTTAAACAAAGAATAAAACCTTTTTTTTTATTGGCTGAACGGGACTAAAACTGCTTTAGTTAAAGGTCTGCATGGAATGGCCAGTGGTGGACTGTAGTCTATAATCTACTCCAGTGGTTGGGGCATCAGAGGCACGTAGCCATAGCTTGTCTACAAAACAAGTACATTGAAATATATTTATTTTAAAAGAAACCATATTTATTTGGACAAATCTAACAGTTTTTAGCCGACTGTCTTTGCTAGATGTTGTTTATGTAATAATAACACATTTCTTTAAATAGAGTAGATTATTGTGATGGGGGGATCTTTGCAACCTGAAAATCTAGATAATGTAGACTAGATTTGTAAGTACAGTTTGGATATAAAAACTGGAAATTACATCTGGATATGAAAGTTGGATGTGGAAAAAAAAAAGAAGTAAAACACAAGATAAACCATGTTGGACCATGGGAAGAATAGTGACACCTTGACTGCACTAATGGGAGTCATATTCATAAAACTAAACTGTTATCTCAGGCTTGGTTCTACAGGGGGGCAAAAGGGCTCATTGTAATCTCTTTCTAAAATGTTTGTGCTCTCAGTTTCAATTATATCGCTCTCTGTTTGCGGTTCTGTTTTGGAGCGAGTGATGTCTTTTGTACCATCTACTCGTGTTGTAACTGTCGAACTGTGTTGATACAACCAGTGCAATGTGTCCACACCCGATCTGATAAGGCGATGTTCCCTCCTACCATCACTGGAATCTCTAATCAACCTGGTTTTGGCACCAAACTTTATCTATTTAATAAACTATTCATTGTCAGAGGAGCATGATCAAATGCTTGTACACATTCTAGGTCTTTCAATAAATGTACCTTTTGTATTTAAATTACAGAGAGAAAACGACAAGGAGCATAAAGTGCGCCTGGCCATCGGAAACGGTGTCCGCCCTGAGATCTGGAGAGAGTTCATCAGTCGTTTTGGGAACATTCAGATCCGTGAGTTTTACGCCTCGACTGAGGGAAATGTGGGCTTCGTCAACTACGTCGGCAAAATTGGAGCCATTGGACGAGTCAACTTCATCCAGTCGGTAAAACCTGTTTTAATACTACTTTAATACTACCATGAAACCAGACTCAAGTTTTGGGATTTTCAACTGGTTTATCAATACTTGTTTGTGGCTAAATCAATATTGTTATGGATGGACGGATGGATAGTGCCTTTATGCTCTGTGTAAAACTGACATGACACTTTGACTTGAATATATATTTGCAGATATTGTTTCCTTTTGTTCTGGTAAAGTACGACACAGAGCGGGACGAGCCGGCTCGAGGAGCTGATGGGCTCTGTGTGCAGGCTCCCAAAGGTGAAGCAGTAGTTTGTTTATACAGTGAGGAAAATAAGTATTTGAACACCCTGCTATTTTGCAAGTTCTCCCACTTAGAAATCATGGAGGGGTCTGAAATTGTCATCGTAGGTGCATGTCCACTGTGAGAGACATAATCTAAAAAAAAAAATCCAGAAATCACAATGTATGATTTTTTAACTATTTATTTGTATGATACAGCTGCAAATAAGTATTTGAACACCTGAGAAAATCAATGTTAATATTTGGTACAGTAGCCTTTGTTTGCAATTACAGAGGTCAAACGTTTCCTGTAGTTTTTCACCAGGTTTGCACACACTGCAGGAGGGATTTTGGGCCACTCCTCCACACAGATCTTCTCTAGATCAGTCAGGTTTCTGGGCTGTCGCTGAGAAACACGGAGTTTGAGCTCCCTCCAAAGATTCTCTATTGGGTTTAGGTCTGGAGACTGGCTAGGCCACGCCAGAACCTTGATATGCTTCTTACAGAGCCACTCCTTGGTTATCCTGGCTGTGTGCTTCGGGTCATTGTCATGTTGGAAGACCCAGCCTCGACCCATCTTCAATGCTCTAACTGAGCGAAGGAGGTTGTTCCCCAAAATCTCGCAATACATGGCCCCGGTCATCCTCTCCTTAATACAGTGCAGTCGCCCTGTCCCATGTGCAGAAAAACACCCCCAAAGCATGATGCTACCACCCCATGCTTCACAGTAGGGATGGTGTTCTTGGGATGGTACTCATCATTCTTCTTCCTCCAAACACGTTTAGTGGAATTATGACCAAAACGTTCCATTTTGGTCTCATCTGACCACATGACTTTCTCCCATGACTCCTCTGGATCATCCAAATGGTCATTGGCAAACTTAACACGGGCCTTGACATGTGCTGGTTTAAGCAGGGGAACCTTCCGTGCCATGCATGATTTCAAACCATGACGTCTTAGTGTATTACCAACAGTAACCTTGGAAACGGTGGTCCCAGCTCTTTTCAGGTCATTGACCAGCTCCCCCCGTGTAGTTCTGGGCTGATTTCTCACCTTTCTTAGGATCATTGAGACCCACGAGGTGAGATCTTGCATGGAGCCCCAGTCCGAGGGAGATTGACAGTCATGTTTAGCTTCTTCCATTTTCTAATGATTGCTCCAACAGTGGACCTTTTTTCACCAAGCTGCTTGGCAATTTCCCCGTAGCCCTTTCCAACCTTGTGGAGGTGTACAATTTTGTCTCTAGTGTCTTTGGACAGCTCTTTGGTCTTGGCCATGTTAGTAGTTGGATTCTTACTGATTGTATGGGGTGGACAGGTGTCTTTATGCAGCTAACGACCTCAAACAGGTGCATCTAAATGTAGGATAATAAATGGAGTGGAGGTGGACATTTTAAAGGCAGACTAACAGGTCTTTGAGGGTCAGAATTCTAGCTGATAGACAGGTGTTCAAATACTTATTTGCAGCTGTATCATACAAATAAATAGTTAAAAAATCATACATTGTGATTTCTGGATTATTTTTTTTAGATTATGTCTCTCACAGTGGACATGCACCTACGATGACAATTTCAGACCCCTCCATGATTTCTAAGTGGGAGAACTTGCAAAATAGCAGGGTGTTCAAATACTTATTTTCCTCACTTAATAATAGTAATACACTTTTCCTTTTTGGAGAGGGACACTGGGGTAACAGTGGCTCAGATAGTAACGTTTGTAACCAGGAGGTTGGCAGTTCGAACCCCACCCCCCGGCAGGTGCACATTATAGTTTTGTCCTTGGGCAAGACACCACAAGAAATCTAGAATTAAGAATTTTTTTTCTTGGAATAAGTACATTCGCCCTTGATTTGAGTTAATGGGTAAAACAAATCTGCCAGTGGAACAAGTTTTTTTATGCACTTAAATAAAGAACAAATATCCAATTGCACTTAAAGCAACAGGCCACTGCTTTTCCATACTGAGATATGTTCTTACCTGAGCTTAGTTGAGTTGATGCGTACCTTTCTGGTCTTTGTGCTTGTGCTTGTGCGTTGTGTGCTCAGTCAGACAAAAAGACCAAAGATGTTGTTAGCATTTGGCCTCTCCCAGCATATCCCTATAGCTCCAAACAGAGGTGAAGTTGGAAGCGACCACGCTCTTCCACGGGCACGCACAAAGACCAGACAGGTGCGTATCAACTCGTCTAAGCTCAGGTAAGAACATATCTCAGTTTGGAAAAACGGTGGCCTGTTCCTTTAAATTTAAAAGAAATCATAATTTTACTGCTTTGTCATGTTCTAAGAGTAAAAATACAAATTCAGGCTAAATGAGTCAAATTAACTTCATGCTAATTCATGGGCCAATATTGGAGATTTAGAACAATTAACAAAATAAAAACCCAGGATTAGATGGACGGTCTTATTTGCAGTCAACTAAATACTTAAATCATTTATGAGGAAAATGTTTTATTAATAGCCCCTCCGGAAGACAAAACTCTTTATAAACATTTGTTATGTACTTAATGCTTAATATACTTCTTGGTACTTAATGTAGGTGAGACGGGCCTCCTTGTCTCTAAGATCACAGACATTGCTCCGTTTGAGGGATATGCTCAGAATGCAGAGCAGACGGAGAGGAAACGACTCCGGGACGTCCTGAAAAAGGGGGATCTTTACTTCAACAGCGGAGACCTGATGAGGATCGACCAGGAAAACTTCATCTACTTCCAGGACCGAGTTGGAGACACTTTCAGGTAGAAAGTAGTTACTGAGCTGATGAGTGCCAGCCGGCCACTCCTGCTCTTTGTAAAGAATATGAAAAGTGTGGATGGCCAGGCTGATGTCGACCTCGGCTGCATATTGAGGGCACAGGTCCTAGTGTGACTGAGGAATGGATAAAAAGCACTTGATGTTTTGACATAACAGTGTCATGCACATCAGTATATACTCTGTCTGTGGTCAAGGCACACACAGCAGTACGATTCGAGGTATGGTAAACTATTGACCCTGAGAGGAAATCCATCTTGGGCTACAGTGCCACATTGGCTGCATCACAAAACATAAAACAAAGAAATACACACAGCAGTCATCCTTCTCGCTCATGAATAACTCTAAGGGCTGCGACTTCTGTTAGTGTTAGACTTCACAGTTCAGCAGTAAATGCAGCTATTTTATTATCATCTTTATAATCACCCTGAAGTGACAAAAGAAAACCGTTTAAACAACTCTTTATCTTCAACAGGTGGAAAGGTGAAAATGTTGCCACCACTGAAGTTTCTGACATCCTGACCATCTGCGACAGTATCCAAGAGGCGAATGTTTATGGAGTTCAAGTGCCAGGTAAAAACATTTCTTACATTCATTTTCATAAGCATTCATGAGCTTACATTCATTTTTCCTTTTATTTTACTTTTTTTTATCATTTTTATTTTTATATATATTATTATATATGTATTTATCCACTTTACTACTATTATTATTATTTATTTATTATATTTTCTATATATTGTTTATTTAGAAAATATTTTTATTTATTTAGATGTTTTTCTGTGTTTTGTTTTTCGAGACGTGTGGCATGGGGGTGGGGGTGGGTAGGGTGGAGGGAACGGGTGAAAAAGGGAAAAAAATAAAAATAAAATACATGTTTATTGTACACGATGTGACATGTAACATGAATAGTACTCTTCTTTGACATGTGCATAAAAAGTAATTAAAAAAAAAGCAGTGGTGTAGCTTTGCTGTTGTGTTTCAGGTCATGAGGGGAGAACAGGAATGGCCGCCGTTACACTAAAAGAAGACGCACGTTTTGATGCAAGAAAGCTGTACAGCCATGTTTCGGAATATTTACCATCGTACGCCCGACCGCGCTTCATACGAGTTCAGGTATAATATGTTTGCATCACTTATTTACGACTACAGCACAAAATGAAGTGCAACAGCAAAAAGGCAATTATTTAAACTGATTGACTGAACTGACTGTCAGATTAAACATGTAACTGAACTGTGTTGTATTTTTGCGGAATGCTGCCATCTAGTGACAGGATCTGCAGATCTCGTTTATTTTCATGAGACAAACAGGTTTGTCTTAAATAAGTCAATAAGTAAATGTTGTAAATATGAAAACATAATTAACTTTATAAACGGATTAAGGCCTGGAGAGAGGTCCATCTGTGGTCTCACACTGACGCTGACCTTGATGAGTGGCATTGATGAGTGTGTACAACAAATTATTATTGTCATGAGAACCATTACACTTTTGTCTCAGTTCATTTCATGTTACTTTCTATTAACAACATGCTTTCAAAACAATAATAATATAAAACTGTTTATTTGTAAAGCATTTTTGAAGACACTCAAAGACGGTGTTCAAATGACTAAAAACATAAATGTAATCCTTTTCATAAACGTATAAAGGATGCCATTGCAGTAATCAAGTCCGTAAGTGATGAAAGCATGGATGAGGAAAACGAGAGGGATTGGCAAAGTCTGCAAGTTAAATTAAGTCTTGTTAATGCCATTGTTGTGCCGAAATACCAAATGTTTAAGCCACAAATACAAGAAATATCAATGCATTCATAATTTCTTATGATTTACAAACAATGGTTAAACAAAGGAATGAGGGGAAATTTAGACATTCAAGAGCAAATTGAATGCAACGGGCAATATGTACAGCAGTCGAGCAAAACCTGTATCTAAATATGTTTTGAACCATACCTGTATCTTCTATGCGCGTATGGAGTTAAAAATAAAAAGGGAGATTACATTATTTTCTAATATATTAAGATTTGTTGTTTGAGAACACTTTGATTCACCCATGTTTCTGATTTCTGATATACTCCTCACTCCTCTCTCTCCCCGCTCAGAGCGCAGTGGAGGTGACTGGCACGTTCAAACAGATGAAGGTGAAGTTGGTGGAACAGGGTTTTGATCCGGGACAAATCCAGGAGCCTGTGTTCATCCTGGAGGAGCGAGAGAAGAGCTACGTGGCCCTGTCCCCCGCAATCTATAGCTCCATCATCTCAGGAAACGTGAAACTGTGAGAAAGTCTGCTCCGCCATTTGTTATCTTTAGTCTCAGGGAATTCAGCATAATCTTAATACAACACAGTGACAAGTAAGGTTGTGTATTTTTAGTCTCTATTTTTGTTATTTTGTGTGATAAATGCTGTATATTCAAATTGTTTTATTTTCAAAGTATCTTTTATAGTTGAAAATAAATGTCATAGGTCCTTATTGTCTGACTTAGATTCTTTACATGCTTGCCCTTTATGTGGGATGAAATATTTTTGTGTCTAATCCTAAAAACCTAAATTTACTTAAATGATTTCATATAACCGTTGTTGTTATTGTACTAAATATTTGAAATGTCATGTATTTTGGAGGTCAAAGGCTGATACTTTCGATAATGTTAAATCACAAATTTATATCTAATCCACTATTACACTGCCCGACCAAAAAAAAGAAATTGCCACCTGTTCTGTTCTTGGGTTGCTGTAGTTGGTCAGGTCAAGGTTCAGCAACTCTATGTGCCCAAAGAATGAGCTCAGCTGAACTACATGAACATCCTGAATGACCAGGTTATTCTATCAATGGATTTCTGATCACACAGGCATATTCCAACATGACAATGCCAGGATTCACATAGTGATAGAGTGGTTCACATCATTTTCACACATGGATTGGCCACCACAGAGTCCAGATCTTAACCCCATTGGGAATCTTTTGGATTTGCTGGTTTAGTTTAGTTTATTTACTTGAAGGACAATGTGCTGTTGTAGTAAAAGATGGCTGCACCAATTTAGATTTAGCACAATGCTAATATCCATCTGTAGTCCTTAACAAGGCACATTTAACATACACAAGTAATAACAAAAGGCAATTTACAAATACAAAGTGCGCAATATCGTCAAGTTACAGGATTTAGCAGCATTATTTAAAGTGCAGAAATATATGAAGTGCAACAGTTTTTTTTAACTCCATAATACAATTCACACTGTATGGTACCCGCGAGGGTATCATCCGATAGCCATATACCCCATTGGTACTGTAAATGTAAATAAGATGTAAACGTTATTACAGCATTAATCTGGTAGCCAAACACCTGGAGAAGTATACAGTATGTGCCGTGGTCACACTCCCCCATCATCAATAAAAGATTCTGGAAAACTTATTGCAACACTGGATAGTTTGACATAGCAGAAGCTTATTGAAACAATGCCACAGCAAATGTGTGCTGTAATCAAAGCTAAAGGCGGTCAAACCAAATATTAGGGCGTATGACCTTCCTTTATTTTTGTGGCGACTTTTTCTTCTTGTATGTATTATTAATGTTTTTACTGAACAATTCCACATTGGTTTAGACCCATTCAGCAAATTGTAATAAAGACTTCAAAGTGCCCAATCTGCCTCTGATATATACAGTACCATTCTCTAAAATGATTACGTAATATTACAAATCACAAGCCTCAGAAAGCATTTTATAGCATTCTATTATTGCCTCTCTCTTCTCACTGTTGCAAGCTATAACATGCTCAGCTGCCCTGTGGCTGACTAACGTAAACATGACTGTGATTATGCGCCAACGGCCTCTCACACCATCTCCAATAAACTAGTTCATGCAGGTGGAGTATCATCCTCCCACTTAATGACATAATAGTCCTGTAATTGTTGTTAAGTGCTTAGTACTGTGTGTGTGTGTGTGTGTGTGTGTGTGTGTGTGTGTAAGTTTTGTGAGGCTTTATGGTGTGCTGCGATTGGTTAATGGTGTCCTTGACAGATACGAAGCTTAAAAGGCAACATGAACTTTGACTATAGAAACAGTAATATGACTAGACTTAGACCCACGCACAGCAGCGCTCAGCCTTAATTCATATTATGGGTACAAGTAAAGTAAAAAATAAAGAAAAGCTCCCACACACTGTCTGACTCTTTTTTTCAAGCTTTTATAGCAACATTTCAGTCACACTGACCGTCATCAGGCTTGAGGACGGCCCTTTCCACCTGTTTTTTATCAGCTCAGGGGCCGCCCCCAACAAACAGCATCCAATCAATTCTTTATTTTTCAAGTTAAGTATCCTCTACGATCTGTGTAAGCTCTCAGTTGTACAGGAGTTGTCCATCTTCAATGAAGGTACTTGAGTCATCTTCTGTACTCAGTAGTTGAAGTCGTCCAACGTTTCGCCTCATCCAAAAGGCTTCGTCAGCGGACTAAAGTCCCGCTCAGCCCGCAGCTTAGATAAAGACCTCGAGGACCACGAGTTGGGTAAACAACTTTTGAAGTAGAGCGTCTCTCACGACCCGCTCCTCTACTATACACCTGTCGCTTAAGTGTGCAGACTAGAGCAACTTTTTATTTAGATAGAAGTAAAGGGAAATCCAGTCATATGCTCGCATACAGAGACATTTCCCCACCCACTCCTATTAGCCAGTCTCTCAGGCTATAAGTGAGATCGGGATATAACTAATCACAGTGTGAAATTTCAGAATAAGAAGATACCTTTAGATCAGTGGTTCCCAACCTTTTTTTCCTTGAAGCCCCCCCCTTCGCGTGCTGTATTCGGGCCGCGCCCCTCCCCCCCCAGTCCAAAACTGTATCCCCCACAAATGCATCAAAATATGAAGATATTTGTTAATAAGTATTTATTTCAAACAAATAAACTGAAATGTGAGTGTTTCATGCACCTGTAGTGCTTACTCAGTCATATTTGATGATTTTAGACCATTTATTTTGCTCAAATAATAAAATGTATGACCTGGCACGCTCTGGGCCCCCCTGAAATCACAGGCGCCCCCCACCCCAGGTTGGGAACCACTGCTTTAGATGCATACAGAATATTATTGATGATGATGGCTTACACTTGTATTGCGCTTTACAAGCCTGTATTACCATGTTTTTCAAAGCGCTAATAATTCATTCACGCCATACATGATGGTGGTGTTAAGCTACTATTGTAGCCACAGCTGCCCTTGGGGTAGACTAATGGAAGTGAGGCAACCAGTCTGTGCCATTGGCCCCTCCGACCACCACCAACCACTCCCTCACTCCATCAATTCTGGCCTATATTGGGGAGAACATGCAAACTCCAGAAAGGCCCCGTCCGGCCGGGGATCAAACCTAGGACCTTCCAGCTTGAAGCTCGAGCAATAACTGCTGTACCACTGTGCCATATTCTTCCATCTGCTCATTTCTGATCATGGAAATGTCTAAAACATTGAAAGTGTGTTCAGACTGACATCAAGCTGGTACTGCTCCCTGGCATGGAAAATGGCATGTCAACCAGAAGTGGCCAGGTCTGGCCATAATGGCATAGGGGATGGTTCAGCTTGCTGTCCACACGGGGGTCAGTACCATCAATCCATATACTAGTAGCCTATGATTTTTCTTTTTCCTATGTGGACTATGCTTCCATATTATTATTTATTTGAAGAGACTGGAAATTCAAGCAAAATACAATATTGCCGCCGATAGATTCAGCGTGTCGACCCTAGGCCAATATAAAATATGGGCATTTTCTGTCCCGAAAAAATAAAAATAATGACGTGCAATATTTTTACATAAAAATCACCAGAACATGTTCAATACCCTCTTAGCATTACTACCAGTCATAAGGAACAGCTTGGGTATTTTTAATTTCTTTATCATTTAAGATTTTTATTTTAAGTTTTGTTGTTGCATTATTGCCTTATGTTTGTCATTAAAATAGTTGTAACCATAGACTGTTAAAAAGACTCCATCGGCCCTGGGTCTCTATAGCCTGTCCATGGGAGTGGATCTCTCCATCTGTGGTTCTCCCCAAGGTTTCTCTTTTCTCCCACTGGGTTTTTGAGTTTTTCCTTGCCGTGCTGGAGAGTCTAAGGACAGGGGACACTCGCGCCGCTCGTCGCCACCTACTGCTGACGCTTATTTGGACATTATGTTTGCCTGGATACTTGATTCGCCTGAACTTTACACTGTCTTATTTACTGCTCTGTTTTATTGCCTTAATGTTCGGTGCAGCCCCATGAGGCAACTCATGTTGTGATATTGGGCTATACAAAACGATTGATTGATTGATTGATTGATTGATAGTGAGGACAATATGTCCTTCTTTATATTTCCCAGGATTAGGCTTTTAACTTGGTCTCATCAGACCAGAAAAATATTACTTCACATTTTTTTTAACCTTACAAATCCTAGTAATACGGATAACACCAATGACACAAAACTGAGGGACAGAGATTTTTCTTAATTATTTTTAATTAATATTTGTGATTTTTCATATAAGATCTGCAGATTATTGAAGTCTATTCTCTATTTGTTTGGAATTGGCAAGAACAATATTTATAGATATAGTGGAAATATTCTTTTTAACTGCACAAAGGTTGTTTCAACATACTCTGGATATTCAAAGTGGAATAAAAAGTAAAAACTGCAAAAAATATGCTCTGATATTACCTGTCTCTTATCATGTGGCACTCAAATATTTTTGGTTTCACTGCATTGTTGATTTTTAAAATATTTCATTTTCAGGGGTGGGAAGTGCAGGGACAGGTTATTGCCCATAATTTGATAATGGCATTATAATTGAATAAATGTATCAGTCTACAAAGTGAGTGCGTTGTTGTTTTGTACAACCAGAAGTTGAGAAAATCAATAAAAAATATTAAAAAGTATATAGTTTGGCAATGTTATTATATGGATGACCAAAAGATGAAACCTTTTTCAGTTCAAATAAACGTGTGAGAGAATGGTTTAAACTGGCAACCAGTGGTGCAATTGTCAACTCCACAAATGTCCCTTCAGCAGTGAGTCTACAGCTTAAAAGTATTGGTATTAACGACGTTCAATGAGTGTGTTTGGATATGCGTTAGAGAAACTTGATTGCGTAAAACCGCGACTCCTCCTGATTCCTGACCACAGAAAGGTGTGTACAATGCTTTCTCCAGCGCACAGTTCATTGGCTGCTGTACTTGGTACTCCCACAAAAAGGGGAAAACATGTCTCAAAGTTCATAATAGTCTCCCAGTCCAGAGACGGGCTCGGCTCTCGACATGTCTGCGTATTTGCTCTACACGTTTCTCGCGGGTTTGGTGGCACTGATTTTGTTCATCAACGTGAAATATCCTTGTTTTCTGGACGAGTTAAGATACTCCATCATCGTCATTGGCATCGGTATACGCACGGGCAAGTTTAAGAAGCAGAAGCCGTATTACACCGTTTTGGACAGATTTCTGGAGCAAGTGAAGAACCTACCGAATAAAACTTTCATCATTTTCGAGGGACGCACATTTACGTACAGTTATGCCGATAAAGAGAGCAACAAGGTGGCCAGGGCGCTGCAGAAACATACCGACCTGAAAGAAGGTGACATAGCGGCGCTATTAATCGGGAACGAGCCGGATTTCGTGTGGTTGTGGCTGGCTCTGGCCAAACTGGGATGCACCGCTGCGCTCCTCAACACCAACATCAGGTCCAAGTCACTGCTGCACTGCTTTTCCTGCTGCGAGGCCAAGGTCCTGGTGGCGGGAGCCGGTGAGCACAGTTCAGCATCTACTGTAGGACCCCCTATTGCATACCAATTCTTCACAGGGACGATTTAAATCTGGGGTACCTGATTTTTTTGGTGTTGTAGAATACATTTATTTTTGCCACCTCAGAGTATGTTGTAAACACAGCAAAACACAGACCTTGTTGTATTGTATTCACCTAAGGTTTTATTGAGCAATGGATGATAGACGTCTAATCTAAATTTGGCCGCCCCTGCTTCACTTTGTCACCACTCAATGCTGTATATGTGTGTGAAATGCAGCGGCGGCGCCAGACATTTATCCCAGGGGGTGCTTAGGGGGTGCCCACAAAAAAATTCATTTTTGGGGCAAACAATTAGACAACATAACATACATAATAAACGCGCGTGCACCCGCAAATGCGTAATTTTCGGCGTCCGAGAGAACGGAACAGCAGTCTTTGGGCTGCAAAGGCGTCGTGAGCGGTCAAAGTGCTGTATGGAGAAGGAGGACGCTCTGGACCTGCCTTTAACTCCAGCAGCACTGAGGAGCCTCCGTGAGACGGTTTTATGTCAACCCCGGGAGGACGTGAGGCCAGAGGAGCAGGTCCTCGTGAATGTGTGGCTCTGCTCTCACGTCGTAATCTCCCCTCACGCTCCCCTCTATCTCGAACACAGTTAATGTTAAAGTTGAGCTGATTATCAGACGGAGGCCCACGACGTGAGAGAAGGGCAACGCGCTCATGACTTAAGTAAACTTTCCGCGGTTGTGCGTAATTTCCTCGTCCAGACTTTGTCTCGCTGCTGGAGGACTCGCTCTGTTCTTGTGCTTTAGGTTCAGCCGCGCTCACGTCGCTGTATCAAAAGTGCACAATAATAACCTCTGATTTGTGTTCAGAGCCAGAGGAGCAGAGTCTGACTTTATAACATCAGACTAACTTCAGCTCATTGATTAAATTTAGTGAACGACTGTAATAATGACCCTGCAGTCAGGCTCAGCCCGACTCCTGCCGTCGCCGAGCGTGCGCTCTGACGCACGGCCGCATTAACATCACACTGGGCCTCGGACAAGGCCCCGTCCTTTAGTTGGAATTAAACCTGTCCTACTCACTCCTTTTCATGTTAAACGTCCGAGGGATGTTTCTAGAGCAAACTAGTGCTCCTTTGATTTAGTGGCCACAATCTTTGGGGGTGCTTTGGCAATCTCAGGGGGTGCTCAAGCACCCCCTAGCCCCCGCCCTGGCGCCGCCCCTGGTGAAATGTGCATGTAATTACATTCTTTGAACAATGTGAATACGCAGGAGGGACTGTATGAGATCTAGAAACCAGTTTGAACAGGAAAAATCATGTACCCCAGCTTTAGGGCTCATTTAACAACTTGCAGAATCACTTTTCACACTGTAAAAAGTGTCGCTTTCATCAGAAATAAAAAAATTAACGTAAGCGGTTCCATCGGCCTTTTTGTGTACGGTCAACTTCAGCTCTTTATCAAGTAATAAAAATATTAAATTAAATTTGACAGAAAGC
Source organism: Neogobius melanostomus (assembly GCA_007210695.1). Classification (NCBI taxonomy): domain Eukaryota; kingdom Metazoa; phylum Chordata; class Actinopteri; order Gobiiformes; family Gobiidae; genus Neogobius; species Neogobius melanostomus. The sequence goes on along the minus strand of VHKM01000277.1, from coordinate 3,345,640 downwards.
AAAACTATGACTTTGAAGTGTACGATTTACTGAACAATTTTGTGTTCTTACAAAGCAAAACTATAACTTAGACGTGAACGATTTACTGAACAATTTTGTGTTCTTACAAAGCAAAACTATAACTTTGAAGTGAACGATTTACTGAACAATTTTGTGTTCTTACAAAGCAAAACTATAACTTAAGTGAACGATTACTGAACAATTTTGTGTTCTTACAAAGCAAACTATACTTTGAAGTGAACGATTTACTGAACAATTTTGTGTTCTTACAAGCAAAACAACTTCAAAATTAATTTGCCAGCTGGGTTTATATTCTGATTAAGCACAACAACTTAATGATAATCAATTTCATTCATATCTTTGTGTTCAAACTTTTTTTTCATGATTAATGCATCTCAATTTTATATCATCGTTAACCACTTAAATGAATTAACTATAACTTAAATGTAATACCAAAAAACAAAGTTATTTTTCTGCAATGTTTATATTGAACATTTAATCAGCATCAAATGTTTAAACATTTTTTCAAACAATAAAAGCCAAACACATTTGAACATTTAAGCAGCAGCAAAGTGCCTATTTTCTTTGGTAACAATGAAGTCCTTTTCTTAACCAAAGAGAATACACAATAATAACAACAATGATAAAATGAAATACAGTAGTGAAATATAATCGTGAAATGTAAGGTATATTCCAAGGATGATAGGAAGCTTGTGTTTCTCTCATTCACCTGGCTTCACAAGCTATGCCTTTCTTATTTTGCTTTAGCTGTTACACGTTGCTATGGTTATGACGGTAGCGGAGTGATATTCAGTAGGATAGTGGTGACATCACAGCTCTACTTCCAGGTCTGCATAGACCGGCAGACGTGCAAGAAACTATAAAAAACTCTTCAATACCACAATCGGTATATCTGAAACTCAACAGAGAGTTACTGAACATACTTATAAGGCCCATTAGCCAAAAATGCTGTACCTACTGCTATTAGGGCAATATTTACCAAAATTGCTACATCCGGTTTTAGCGCAGCAGCTCCGCTAAACAAAAAGTAGCGACTTTTGTAAATATTACTTTTGCAGCAATAGGTATGGCATTTTTGGCTAATGGGCCTGATGAATAAGTATGTTCAGTAACTCTCTGTTGAGTTTCAGATATACCGATTGTGGTTTTGAGCTTTTTCCTCGCATATTTGCCAGCCGGCACAGACCCGGAAGTAGAGCTATCCAACCGAATAACAGTGATTTGAGCAATGAAGCCATCATCAAAGCCATATTAGAAAACAGGTGACTGTTTACTACCATGAAGATTACTTTTACAGAAGAGTACTACCATAAAACCTTTTTTTCTACAAATTCAATCCAATGTTCATCATAATAAACTTTTTAATTTGTTTATTAATATGTACACTGGCATTGTAGTAGTAAAATGACGGCAAAGAACTGAAGATAAATTAATGCACTGTATTGCTATTGAACTATCTTCCCAGATTACAAGGCATTAGTATTTTAATTCTTTATGCCATGGTCAGTGAGAATTCCAATACTATTTGGCGTGCATTAATGTTGTCTAATGCACATCTAGTTCAGCAAGTCATATTACTCAATTGTGTGTTTCGGCGATGTGCGTCATCTTCTGTGTTCACAAACGCACGTTCAAGTTTCGTGTTAAAAACACTTTAAAATAATAATCCATAGTGGTAAAACACAGCACTCGGGCCCTAGATTTTATTCATTATGCACCTCAGTTCTCCTCCTCTCCCCGTTCAATTTTAGTTTTGGCCAATTAATAATGAAAGTCACTATAAAATCCACGTTACACGACGTTTCTCTCATTCACAACTTGACTTCACAAGCTATGCCGATCTTAATTTGCTTCCGCTGTTACGCGTTGTTATGGTTGCGACAATAGCGGAGTGATACATTAGACAAAAATGATGTACATCAGTTAGGATTGGAATTCTCTGCAAGTGACTTCTGAGTATTATTTTGATTTTTGTATAGTGCATCATCCTTTTGAAAACTGCTTGTATGGTTCTATTGACATTAGTAGCAATAGAAAATTTAAAGATTATAAACAAATCAAGAAAAAAAATCAGAACTTCAAACTAAAATAAAAGTACAGCAAAGAAATTGTAAAGTGATTGACCACGTGCTTAATGATTCAATCATTTTAAACCTAGGTCAATTTTTTGACTAAACCGTTGTATCTATTAGAGGGCGCAGAAGATTTGCCCCATAAAAAGTCTCTGTAATACCTCAAAAGTGTGCTTGACTTTGGGTGGATTTTTCAAATCAAGAGCACAGATAATACCAACCAGAAGACAGCAAGATTTTGCCAACGCGGGCAAACCTTTCAAGACTGGCTGGCCATCAGTCCCGATCCCGTAGGTCTCTTGAGACGCGAAGATCATCACTGGGTAGCTGAGATCTTCAGTGAACCCGCTAGTCTGTTTAAGGAAACAAATCATGTTTAAACTTGACAGTCTATTAGTAATGTTTCAAGAAGAAGAAGATCTTTATTTATATAGCGCCTTTCACAGACATGGTCACAAAGCACTTTACATGAGAGCATTTTACATTCACTCCATACTCGGTGGTGGTAAGCTACGTTAGTAGCTTCCGTTTCCCCTGGGGGAGACTGACAGAAACGCTGTCACGACTGCGTGTGTGGAGGTGGTCCCTCTGACCACCTCCACACACATCATTCATCCTGGCCTATTGTACATGTTTTTGGTGGTAGGGGAAACCGGAGTACCCGGAGGAAACCTACGCAGACATGGGGAGAACATGCAAACTCCACACAGAAAGGCCCCGTCCAGGTAGGGATTGAACCTGGGACCTTCTAGCTGTGAGGCACGAGCTCTAACCGTCGTGCTACCGTGCCGACCACCTTTTTAACCTTCAGATCAATGGTTTTCACTTATTTTCACACCAAGTGTCAGCTAAACGAAGGCACTGTGCACTTAAAAGCATGGAGCAGTGACTGGATGTGGTTATCGTTGTTTGGCTGAGTCCTTGGTCTTATTAACTCTAACTTGTTGGCGATCGACAGGTGCCTTCAACAGCTGACTCGGTCCGGAGGTCACTGATCAAAAAGGCTAAGACTGATGCCTTATGAAAAACATTACAGACGGCTAGGATAACATGAAAACAAACCCTGTGTAAAGCGCTCAATCGTTTCCTGGATGTTGTACCGTGAAAATTACATAAAAAATCTCACACATTCTTTAAAAGTTCCCTATATCATATTAATAAAGGCTGCATTTATTCTTAATTGCCTCCGACAAGAAGTTGGCCGGAGGTTATGTTTTCACCGGGGTCTGTTTGTGACTAAGATAACTCAAAAATTGATGGTTGGATTAATTTGAAACTTTCAGGGAAGGTCAGAAATAACCCATGGAAGAAATTATTAAATTTTGGGGGTGATCCGCATCACAAAAAATTAAGCTGCCTTGGCGGAGGTCTGCGCTCTCCGAGTGCGTTTCTTGTTAAAAACATAAAATCGAATTGAATATCAACATGAGGTAATTAATAGACTTTTTTTCCTCAATATCACCCAACCTTACCACAAACCTACTTTTAGTAACATCAACGCACTTTAATTTTGAACATTCAAATGAAAAATACTTTAAATGATCTATACAAAATGGAATACAGGTACCTGGTTATCACAAATAAGGTCAGCTTGGTTCTCCCCAATGTACACCATGAGGCATCTCAGCAAAATTTCTCTCCTCTTTTCAACCGTTGAAGGTGGATTCTATAAAACACATGAATTTCATTCAAATTTATTATAGACATGTTTTATCCCCCACCACCAACCCAGGGATCCACAATAATTGACATTGTAAGTGTGTATACCTGAACCAACTCCATAATTAAAGCAGTCATCTTTTCAGCGAGTGCGCCACCTTTTGAGTTGAATAGTGATAACATCTTGGCTGTGTGTTTGTCCAATTCTCGGATAAACGTTGGCTCCAGGGATATTCCAATAAGCCGCTCAAATTCTTGACAAATCAGATGTGTAGTAGTGGTTAAAAAAAGAAAGAACAAAAAAAATATCTCAAAAACTCATCCATATTTAAAAGCACAGCTAAATGAATTTTACCTTTATCATATCTTGGTCCACCGTCAGATCTTTTAGGTATCAGTAAGTCACCAGGCTGCTAACAGAAGATAAGAACTGTTATACAGAAATATATTATAGAAAAATATACAGAAATATTTCAGATGGAAATGGAAACAAAAAATGAGTGTGGTCATCAACATTTCTGAAAGGACTTATTTTTATAAAACCAAAAAATAAAATTTTAGCTGTTACTACTGTGTACATTATATTGACATACAATGTGAGGTACAATGTTCCCTCCCCAATTTAGGCAGGGTTTCTTCAGTCTTCATCTGTACTCAGAAATGGAGTGTCGGACATTTCACTCTTCATCACACTTAAGCTCTCACTACAGCCAACTACCGCTGACGAAGCTCTTGGGATGAAGAGCGAAACGTCCGACACTCCACTTCTGAGTACAGATGAAGACGAGAGGAACTCTGCCTACGATGGATGGACAACACCTGTACGACTGAGAACCGATTGCGAACCGACTGATTTTCCAGTATTTTTTTTTTACAATATGTATCATCTGCTGTATTCCTGTCTTTTTTTCTAAGAGCTGATTTAACAAGTGAATTTCTCCATTGTGAGATCAATAAAGAATTATCTTATCTTAAAATAAGTCTTGGCGAATGATAAATATTACAGCCCTAAAAGTTACCTTACCAAATAAGGCCATATAAGAATGTTTACTTAGAAACTTACAAAAAAGGGGAGAGGGAGGGAGCTACCTGAGGTTAGCACTGACATGAACTGATAACGCACCACGTTTACGTACAACTTTACAGTGACGCAGGGTGAACTGGAGATAAAAAAGTGTGCGTTTGATGAGGGGAGAACAAGAGAGGAGTTCGCCCACTTTGGCTCACCTGAACACTGTATGGGTCACCGGTTCTGAGCTCGTTGAGCTAACGCTGTTGTGGTGTTAGATCTGAGTGCAATTTCATATCTACACGTGATCTGACTTTTTAGCGTGAATATTCTCGTCTTTTATTAAGACCTCTCGGGACGAACTGACCCGTACATGTGTGTAGTCTATAGACTTCAGTATGATCCTCTCTGTTCAGATAGTCCTCCCCAACACGCTAGCTTTCACGGCCACTTACAATGTTAAACCAAATTAATTCTCCAAATTGCCAACCAGAATCTCTGCCAATATTATTTGTATTTTTGGTATTTCGATTTCGTTTTATTGAAAACATTTAACACATAAATGCAACAAAGGTTTCCAAAACATTTCTTTCTAACGACCAACAATATGTTAACATCGGCTAATGCTAGCTGAGAGAACATATATCGAACATAAGTAGTGCCAAATTCTTGGGCCAGATTTGACAAACATAATAACCACCGTTTTTGCAGTAAAGGATACACCTACCTTGTCTTGTTCATCGAGAAAATATTGCGAGCCACCGCGACGGCAAAGGCACACTTCTGCTCAGGTTCCAAGACGTAGTGCCAGACTGGCTTGAACCGGTCTGAAAGCCAGCCTCCAAGCCCGCCCAATAAAGTTTGTTTTCGATCAACACATTATGTTTGTTTTGTCATTACAGGACCACCACTCAGATAAAATAAATACTTAAAGTGTTTTCACTTAAAGCAATAAAATCTGTATTGTATATGGTGCTATGATAATGATTATATAGCACTTAATTGTCAACCAAAAATTTAAAATAACAAAAAATTAAGTATATAGTAGTTACTTAAAATATTTTAAATCAAAGTTTGGTCTGCAGCACTTGTTACAGTGCAGGGTCACAGTAATGCTTGAAAACTAGCCTGAACTTGAAAATACAAGGTGCGTGCCAGGTTTGGTGGTGATATGGTAACTAAGAACAGGAAATAAAATATAGCTTCAAAGCGGCGATTATCGGCCCTCGCCGACCGCCCTGCCTAAAGCAAGGGGGCGCTTCGCGCCCTTTTGTCTCCCTCAATCTAAAATTATGGTATCGCTACTGCCTTTATGTTTGTTTTTAACTTTTTCCCCAAGGGTCTTAGTTTTAGGATTTTTGGAATGCGCTAACGCGCACTCCACGCTCAATTTTGACATTATACAGAGAAAAATGAGTATGAATTTGTATCACACTATATCTGCAAAACCGAAGCATATTTTTACATTTTACTTAGGGCTGCAGCTGCGCCGCAGATCATCCACAAAGGTTATTCATTACTTTGGATAACCTTTGGTTCCTCACTTCTGGAGTTTAACATTTTTCCATCAGAATATAATGGGACGTTCTGGTCATCGCTACGGCAACACCGTGAAAAATATGGCATGGGTGTAATTGACTTTTCTGATCGGAACGACCAAATAGAATTTTGTGCCAAATTATTTACATTTTCGTAAAACAAAAATTTGTACTCTCCATATAATTCCTATAGGGGCGCTATCGCGCCCAATTTGAATTTTGCCAAATGAAAGTGTTTAGGACTGTGACTTTAACAACTGATTACAAAATGAGCGAAATCGGGCTTCATATGTGCGAATGGGAGCCATTTTTTGTTTGCGAAAAATCTCAAAATACTTCGTACAGTTTGCGGCTTCGCCGCATAAAAACCGTAAAACTTAGAAAAGTAATTTGGATAACTTTTAAAGTTCTACTTCTCAAGATTATTTTCCACCCAAAATTAGCTCGTTCCGATAAACGCTCTAGGAGGAGATAGATTTTGTACGAAGTGAAAAATAAAGGCGGATTCCCGCTTCACGGGCTGTCATCCAAAATGGCCGACGGCATTGCCGTAATAATATTTTTTGCTCAACTTGTCATGATGCACGTCTGTACCGATTTTTATGATTCTACGACAAACTTCATTTTTGGCCAAGTCCTATCTCGCAATGTTAAAAAAAACGGAGGAGGAGAGAGAGAGAGAGAGAGAGAGAAAGAGAGAAAGAAAGAAAGAAAGAAAGAAAGAAAGCTCCGCGCACCGTCCAATTACAATGTTCGTTTTCTGATACATGTGCACGTGCACGACGAGAGGAGTGCGTTAGTGCATGTTTGAGAGGAGGCGAGCGCACTTTGGGGAGTGCGCTCCGCTTCGCTCCGCGCACTCTATACGATTACAAGAGCCCCTTCGCCAGCCCTGATGGCGCTCGGGCCTAATGAAATTATCTGCTAAATGTGGCATATTCCTTGATGTTTATGCCGATCATTCCTAATCCCCTTATCAAACCACCTCAATTCTAAAAACCGGCATGTTGAAATTGCAAAAATACATTGCGAAATTTACTTTTTTCTTTTTCTGTAACTGTGTCTCTACCTGTGCGTGTTAATATGGCAATAGTATTATACCAGATGCACTTCCTGACTCAAAGGCTCATTCATACTTCATAAGAGCTTTGTTCTTACACCGAGAGCTGCAAGAGCAAAATTAACTATTTTTTGTCATTTAACCATGGAAATTGCTTCAGTTACAAGACATTTCCATGGTTACAATTTTGTTCTTGCAGCTCTTCTTTATTCTTAGTCTTCAGAACCACAAGCTGTGGAACATATAATAAAACATCTGCAGTTTTTGTTGTGCAGCCATATTACATAAAATATGGCCGTTCTTGTCTTTTCACTGAAGCAACACCAGCTTGGGCCTGCATAGTACCAGAGGGAGACCATGTGGGAATATATAAAGAAGGCGAGATGGAGGGATTTTGATGTTGCATCTGTTTTGTACTATCACATTTTTAAACATTATCGAGAGGGCCTCAGAATACGCTGCCTACCCTAAGGTGTCCAAAGAAAGTCTGAACAGTGCACTGTACCCATTTGTCTTTTTCTTATGTTTTGACCGTCCTCTCCTGTCCCTCTGTCAGACCTGCGCGGGGTGGTGGCGGAGGTTCTGCCCGGTTTGAAGACCAGTGGAGTGCGTGTGTTTGTGTTGGGACAGGACACTGGTGTGGAGGGCATCGAGACTCTCTCTGGGAATATCCAGGAGGCGTCGGACCAGCCCCTGTCTGTCCAGCTCAGAGCAAACATCAAAGCCAGCACCCCTGCCCTGTACATTTACACCTCCGGGACCACAGGTGAGGCTCAAATCACTGAACGTCTGTTTTACTAGCCGGGCACGAGACAGACTGATCCTCCATGTTAAGAGATACAGTCTGGTTCAGCTTTACATTGTTTTTAATTTACCTTATTGTTTTTTCCCACTGTGCCTTTAGGGCATAAACGTAGTAACCTGAAATGGATTGCTTTAATAAGATAAGATAAATTGAAAAGACAAGAAAAGAAAAGAGATGTAAGGATTGTAACGAAATCTGAACAAGCTCCTGACTCGTGCTTTGCTTACACGCTCAGAACAAGAATACCATGTCAGTGAGATTAGCTGATAAACAACGGTCAACACCATAATCATTCTGAACATAACGTGAAGTACAGATAAAATACAAACATATCACCAAGTCACCAGCCGGTTATACTGCTTTGTAACTAGGAACAACGGCAATAAAAGCCTTTTCTTTGAGACAACTTCTATCTCCAGTGTATTATTTGGCTATATCCAAATAATTGTTCTGTAACGTGTAAGCAAAGCATGAGTCAGGAGCTTGTTCAGATTTCGTTACAATCCTTACAGAGAGGACTTTATTAATCTCACAGCTCTTAGGTGCAGTTAGAGAAAATAAATGTGCGCAATCAAAGAATAATAATAACAATTTAATAAATATCGAGATATCTTAAGCTGGGTTTACACTGCATGCACAAGGATGAATAAGTTTAGGTATAAAGCAAAAATATTTGAATTAACTTGAACTAAAAAATATATAAAAAATATATAAATTGGCATTAACAGCAAAGAAACAAAGTTTAGCTGCGGTGTGGTGATAAAGTGACAATAATGGCAGGTTTTATGTTTACGAAGATGAATGCACATGAAATATTAGCCTATACAGAAGAGGTTTTGCCTCAGATCCATAAAGCTTCTTCAGTTCAATGTATCTTCTGTTCAGAAAACTTTATTTATGCACTTCTCCTGAGCGGAGGAGTGACCTGCCCGCAGCCCTAACCTGTTGTTTATACTCAACTGAACCCAGCACATTTTCTCCAGTTTGTCATTGCCCAAATCTAAAAGCTTCTTGAAAAAAGTAACAAAAACGCCTCAAAAACGTGACAAAAAAGCCACAAAAAATAACAAGAAAGCTATGGGAAAAGTAAAACGGCAACAACGGCAACAACGCAATTAAAAAGGTCGGTTTAGTTCAGTTCTGTTGGCGTTAGCTTTCAAATGAGATGTTACTCTGGTCTATAGCTCTCCAGTCAAGACATTTTTAGATTTGGGTAAGGTCGGCCAAACTGGAGAAAATGCGCTTGACTCCTCGTTCAGAGCAACTCTCAGACAGAGAGTGAGGGCAGACACATAATGGCAGTTTGTGTGTTTTAATGTGTGGTTTTCAACAGAGCAAAGCGTCTCTCACTGACTAATCACAATCATGAAAACATTTCCCTCTTGTCTTTGTTAGATTGACTGGTTGCAGTTCACTACTGGTAGCGCAGCACATATGGTGTTAATGGCAATATCAATTCTTTTCATGTATATTTGTTTTGCTGTGGCCACTGAAGACAATGGTCATCCCTTTTACGTCTCCTAGGTCTCCCAAAAGCAGCCTGTGTCTCCCATTTGAAGATGTGGTACGCGTCCTACGTCCAGAGTTTTGCCGGAGTCAAATCAAACGACATCTTGTACCTCTACCTACCCCTGTACCACAGCGCGGGGTTTCTCATGGGCCTCGCGGGGGCCATAGACAGAGGTGAGTGTGAGCAGCACAGCGTTTCAAGTGGAGTAGGCAAAACACCTTGGAATCAACTGCATACTTTTGTCATTTTTAAGAGTATATATTATGGTATAAATGCAATGTGAGAGTGCAATAAACCGAGCCCATCATGTCACAGGAGTTAGACAGTAAAACAAAATCAATGTTAACTTACTAACATTGTAAACAACTAAACAGAATAAACAACTAAAGCAACTGACAGCAATGCATTGTTGAGTTTACTGAACTTAACGTTTTTTTGTTTTTGCAAGATTTGTCGCGACAGAATCTTAAAAGTTTGGTTCAACTTTAAATTTTCTACAGTGATTATATGTCAAAGGTTTGGTTTGAGAATGATCACTGGCATTCATGTCAACAAAACAGAAGGGGGATAATTACTCAATCACTTTATTACATTTCCTGCTGTTGAACCTGAAACCCAGGCTGCATCCGAAACCATTAAATTGTAGCCTCTAAGTACTAACACTAGCAACTAATCCTTAACCTTTCATGGGGTCAACTGTTAGATCTCTATGCAGTTAGTGAACTAGAGCTTCAGCAGCATTTGCCCAATTCGACCGTCCTTACCCAGGGGAAGGGGAAGTGACATCACCAACAGCTGTTTTTCTTGAGTGCAAGCCAAACAAAAGCGCATACCGCCCCCTACTGTATATTGTCCAACAACAAAATAGTGTGCAAATAAAGACATTTAAGGTGAAAAAAGAGAATCATCTAAATGATCCTTCACATTTCCCTTTATTTATCTCAACAGCGGTTTCATAAAGCTACAGTATGCAAATTAGCCATGTGGCTTGAGTTTCTACTAAATGAAGCAAAAGCACAAACTGCTTCATTTAGGCCATTTACTGAGGAGGCTCTTTAAAACCATGTGACTGAGCTGTGGGGACGACAACATGTATTTTGTCAGTTTTATAAAGTTTGGCTTGTGCAAAATCTTATTTTTATTATTAAATGTGCACCTGTCAATCAACAGTGGTTGCGCATGAATCACTCGAGGGTGGGGGCGAGGGGGGTGGGGAGATTGGCGCAGTGGCTTATGGGATGGCACATAGCTCCTAATCGCCAGTAAGTTAGCATCAGAGGTCCCTATGCTAAAGTGGCTATGATAGTTAGCAAACAGGCCACTTTCCCTAACTCCTTCCTAACTGAAAGCCCAATTCGGACGCATCTTATCATGGCGGACGCTGACGCACATCCGGTTTGGCGTAAGACCTCTTACCAATTTCACGGTTTCGGATGGAGCACCAGTGTTGTAAGATGTGTTCTGTCTATTAGTAGCTCAGTGTGTGTAGAGCACAGCCCAATTCAATGCGTAATGATCCAGCCTACAGCCTACTCTGAGGCAGATATTTATATATGAGACACATAGGCCTATGTTACGTGTTCCTCTGCATAGTCAGGGTGCGATTTGTCAAAAAAACAGAAGGGGGGATAGTTACTCAATCACTTTATTGCATAAAAAGCATATTCATTTCATGCTGTTGAATTGAAACCCAGTGTTGTAAGATGTTTTCTGTCTAGTAGTAGCTCAGTGTGGGGGTTTGGGGGGGGGCACAAGCATCTTGGGGGACGGGCACGGCCCCCTATGGCCCGCCCATAGCGACGGGTATGCCTAACCCCAGATTCCACATTCCCCGTGCTCGCTCCGTTCCACTCCGTTCCACTCCGCCCCGACCGCCGCAGCAAATACGTTGCTATTTTGAACGTTCAGAAACATTCCACATCGTCCACTCCGCTCCGAGGGCCAACGTCGCCGCTCCGCCTCTCCGCCTCGGCACGATAAAAATACGGACCAACTCTATTTTCAGCTACGTCTGCGCCCCGTCAGCTCCGTCCGTATCAAGCTCAACAGTTCAGAACGCACCAGAAGACAGGAAAGAGAACGGAAACAACATCCGGATTTTCGAAATAAAATGTAGAGATATAAATACAGAACGTTTCGAACATATAAAGTATTTTTATACGTATATTTACATTAAAGCTGTGCTATATATAATATATTTTAAATCGTACACTACTTGTAAATCACAAAATTACATTACAATATATTTTTAAAATACATCAATGAGTCACTTTCTTTGATAAATAAATATAATTGCATTGAGCCTGTAATAATACTGAATAAACTATTTACACACTGTTAACTCTGTCCTACGTGCATTTTTGTGGTCAATAAATGATGGTGTGATCGCGTGATCTCGTACGTCTCGCGCATGCTCTCCTCAGCTCCGCGGTTGGACGGAGTGGAGCCCAGACGGAGCAAGACGTGTGCAGTGGGCGTTTGATTTCGGAATCCTTCGGAGGCGGCCCGCGGCGGGCTGGAGCGGGGCGGTGACGCGAGATGTGGAATCCCGGCGTAAGCTTAAGGACCTATTGTCGGAAGAGCGGTGTCAAAAAGTGTCGGATTGGCGATGTGTCGCAATGGAGGGGTGTCGGCAGGGTACGATTTGTCAAAAAAACAGAAGGGGAGATAGTTACTCAATCACTTTATTGCATAAAAAACATATACATGTCATGCTGTTGAACTTGAAACCCAGTGTTGTAAGATGTGTTCTAACTGTCTAGTAGCTCAGTGTGTGTGGAGCGGAGGGTGAAGTTGATGCCGCTGTATGCAGGGCGTCCGTGCCTGTGTGTTTTTGGGCTGAATATAAGCACGCACAGCCCAATTCAGTGCGTAATGATCCAGCCTACATCCTACGAGGCAGATATTTATATATGAGACACATAGGCCTATGTTACGTGTTCCTCTGTATAGTTTTGGATTATATTCAGCGAGGAGCAGCGAGGGAGACAGGAGATGAGAGACTTCAAATGGCCTGTGCATAAACGACTGAATGGGGGCGACCCCTCCAGAGGCGTGTTGCTCAGGGAGTTGGGCCGTTTTGGAAAACTCTTGATCAAACTTTAAGTAACCAATGCAGTGTGACCAGTGCGACAGGTGTCTTTCTTTTTTGAGGCATAGAGCTGGAAATATTAAAGCATGCACATGTACTGTTGTTATTACATAAATTTCTTTTTTTTTTTTTTTTTGGCTTGTTTAATTCTTCTTGCAAATCTGAAAACTGGCCAAATCCCTTACTTACAAATACAGATATTATTTTGACCTATTAAAGTAAGGCAAGGCAAGGCAAGTTTATTTGTAGAGCACAATTCATACACAAGGCAATTCAAAGTGCTTCACAGTTGCATAAAATTACAAGAAAACAGATCAAATCAATCAATAAAACATCAACATAAAATTAATCAATTACAGTAAAAGGCAAGAGTGCAGATAAAATACTTTCAGTTTTCATATGCACGGGTAAAAAGAGCTGTTTTCAGCCTGGATTTGAACATTATCAGAGTACCATGAAATTACCATAACATGTCTTTTGAATGTAACTAAATTTATAACTGCAGTGACCAATACTTCCCATTATCATTTATTAGTCTCCATTCTCTTACCATAATCTCTAGCACCATAAAGGGAATGTCAACGTATGAGAAGATATTAGAAAGAATGTGCATTTGCTCATATATTCTAATTACAGCATTGTATTATATAGTGTCAAGGCACTGGTTGTTCAGAATTTCTTTTACTGTGTCCCATAAAAACCTTTAACAGTTTTAGTTTAGTTAATGTTAAACCTCGCCATGTTAATTGCCATTTGGCTCTTTAAATACGCACATTGAAAGTTAAAAATCCTCTTGCATGTGATTATTTTAATATCATCTTTATTTGTAGGTCTAACGATTGTGCTGAAGCGCAAGTTTTCTGCCTCTCAGTTCTGGGACGACTGTCGAAAATATGATGTGACCGTGATCCAGTACATAGGAGAGATAATGCGCTACCTCTGCAACGCACCCAAGGTACTTTTGACCTCAGCTTCGGGACTACTGTGGAAGTTTACTGCAGTTCATTGTATTTTGCCTTTTTTGGAGCTGGGACAACATTCTTTTTCTCATTAGAGACACAGTAGATTATAAAAGTGACATTCTGTCTGATGTTTAAATGTATTTGCTGCTCTGGCCACTATTGTGGTTTTGTCAATGTTTGGGTCCTCCATAAAAAGCTTTTAGATTGGATTAGAGTTTCAAGAAAAACCCAACTTTGAGCACTGCAAAGATGGTCACTTTTTGACACCTAATTGTGTTACAAAACTTTCCTTGGTCAATATTTTGCTTTCAGTGTCTAATGCTTTGTTAATTAGAGAGACTGTTGGCCGTCACATGCCCATTAGTGTGTCCTAGGGCAGGCAGATGTGGCTTTTTTACCACCAAGTATGACAGATGTAAAAAGCTAAAAGTGCAAATACAAATAATCAAACTACTAATACATGACTTTGTCTAATCAATGTCTTTAACCAGTGATCATGTGTTATCTTCTATTCTTCAGAAAGACAATGAAAAGAACCACAAAGTGCGTGTTGCCATGGGAAACGGGATTAGAGTGGACGCGTGGACTGAATTCTTGGATAGATTTGGCAAAATTCACATCTGCGAGTGCTACGGATCGACCGAAGGAAACATCGGCTTCATCAACTACATCGGGAAAGTCGGAGCCATCGGCAAAGAGCATTATCTCCATAAAGTAAAGTCCAATTCTTGTTTTGTGCGTCATGAACTATAGTTTTTTTGTTGTTGTTTTTTACAGCAGTTCATCCTTTCTATAAGTCCAATGCGTATAGGGTACCGTCTGGTGAAAATACTAAGATAAAAAATATCAAAAGTTTACAGTCATAGTGCAGGTGATTGACTCTGATATAGAGCTTATTGCATGTGGATGGGTTGTAGCTAAAATGGGAGGATGATGGTGGTGAGAGAAAGTGCATGTGATTTATTGATTGATTGATTTGCAAAGTTAAGTTTAAAGAATAAGAAAGAAATTAAAACAAAATACAGTAATTATTTTGTCTCTTGAAATATTTACAGATGGCGTATCCACATGCTCTCATAAGGTACGACACGGAGAAAGAGGAACCTGTCAAAGACTCTAAAGGCTTCTGTATTGAGGTTCCCAGAGGTGAGAGAGTCCCTGAATCCTGAAAACAGCTCCCTTCAAATTACCTGAACATATCAACAACTCTGCCATCCTGGTCTCAATTTGTTTTCATAGGGGAGACTGGTCTGCTCGTGGCTAAGATCGGAGAAAGATCTCAGTTTCAGGGATACGCAAAAAACAAACAACAAACAGAGAAGAAAATACTCAAGGATGTTTTTGTGAAAGGAGACCGTTACTTCAACTCAGGCGACCTACTGCTGATCGACAGGGACGGGTTTGTCTTCTTCCAAGACCGGATTGGAGACACCTTCAGGTCAAGTACCAATCAATTATTGATCTTCTTCCTCTTGCTAAATGTCACGTGAAGTAGAGCCTGTTTAAGTAACGGAGTGGTTTATAAGGATGTTAGTTAAGCTCTTAGTCATCATGCCATTAACTCCAGCCTGTTGTTTACCCTAAAACCTGGTTAGCATGAGAAGGCTCGAGTGATAGAGATAGGGGACTAAAGATAGGGGGCAAACTGAACTTATGTCTCTATTTCTGTTAAGTGTAGGGTTCACTTTCTCAAAGCCATACTGTGTAACATTTCAGAAAATAAATGAAATAAAATACAAACATTATTTTTCTAACAGGAGTTTGAGTTGGTGAAAAATACTTTAAAGGAGACATATTATGCTTTTCCCCCCTGCATTTCAAAAAGTTCAAAGATTTTATTTTGTGATCATATTACACACAAACAACATTATTTAACTAACAATGCAAGAGGCAATATTGACTGAAAACAAGTTAAAAGTAGAAATTAGCCATTTATTTCCTGTCTAAAGCCCGCAGAATTGTTTGAGACCTGCCCTCACTATAGTCATCACCAAAACACAGCGTCAAGGCTTAAATCTCTCTCTTAAATCAAATATAGCACAATTCATTCTCAATGTATGTATATATAGGTATACATATATCTGTATGTGTATATGTATATCTAAAACACTATGACTAATGTAATACTTAAACAATAAGGAAATCAACAGAATGGTGACCGTCTTTTTTTTTATATAAGCAATGATAAAAATAAGAGATAACTATAAAATAAGTAAATACACTCAGAAATCACAAACTTTTTTATTTTCGCTCTACGTTTTTCATACTTGTAAGTTGTCTTGTAAGTCTCATCATATTTTCAACCTGTGACAAGCTTCGAAATATCAATACTGCTAATCAACTATTGTACTGTTGAAATCTGCAACAACATAACTGTAAATCATTGATGGGCACACCCACAGAGTAGTGTGGGTATGCCCATATATGAGAAAAAAAAAAGAAGATGCATATGAACTTGTTATTTGTAAATTACTTTTATTTAAACAGGCACATGCACACCCTGGCTGTGTCTGTGCCGGGGTAACTCAGGTATTATAATGTATTATGAAATTTTGCCTGCAGCTGGACACATGCGCTTCAATAATGTACAGATCTCTACTATGTTGTATGCGTTCACAAACAATTTTTGAGTTTTATTATTTTTTTGGTTTGTCGTGGAACAACGAGAGTTGTTGATGGGCGGCCGAGGCCGGCGTCACCCAAACCTCTGGCTTTACGAGGGAGTGGTCAAAAGCTCTTCACTGTGACACCCTCCTCCTGCATTGGAAGCGGACAAGCGGGAAAATACGTTTGTTAAAAAAAGCAAGTAGAAAAACAAGGTAAACAAAAAAGGCAAACATTAGAGCCGCAAACTGAATTAGACAAAGTCGCCGTCCAAATCGCTGGTATAATCAGGATCGGGGTTCAGTGGGACAGCTGCCAGGTCCGTCTCAACACTCGTTTGGGCAGAGTGCTGGGGAGTTGGGATGTGGCCTTGGGCAAAGGGGAGCCGGGGCGTCGTGTTCTTCCTGGTAATGTGCCTCGGGGACGATGGCACAAGCAGTGGGATTCTCTGGGTGGTGGTGTTGTTGTTCTGGCCCTGTTCCAGCGGTGGGAGTCACTCGCCGTTTAAATACATTACATCCTCTCATAAGGTTTACTTTGACAACCAGGTCATGCCAGTTTGACATTGTCACTGTTGGCTGACCATTAACGCTTACGATCACTCATTTATCAAACTATTATTATATCTCCCTGGTTAAAAATGTACCTCATTGCCGTAAAAAAATTGTATTCATGGTTAGATGATTATCATAAAATGTTTTTAGATCATATAAACCCACCTTGTTTTTGGAACAGGATATTCACCAGAATAGACTTTCATGACAATATGAAAAAAGTGCAATAAAACAACTCTTTTAACTTACTGGTAAATACATGTAACACTATTAGGATTCTGTAGTCTAGGCTTACTTGCATGTTATGTGTTCAAATCTCAATTGGTTTACCATTATAACTTTTCTATAGGAAGTTGCTGGGATTAAATAGAAAATGGTACACTCTACACTGATTCACTGTAGGCAATCTGAAGTCACCAATAGGTTGCGTTCATTCATGTTCATTCTAAAGGACTTGTATTTTGAAACTGAGATAAGGGTCGAAACGAAATTCAACGCTACAATTTGCCATGAAAGATACAAGCTGTGAGCACTAGCTTTTATCTTTGAAGTTTACATGGTCCCTGTGGAAAAGTCAAAGGTTGAAAGTGGATTTATGATCCCACTCAGGAATAATGGTTTTGTGGCCAAATAAATGTGCTTTTATATGTAAGGCACCCAGTCAATGGATTACCTAGATTTACACTTTTACTTTTACAACCAAACCAGTGTGAGCGAGAACATTACAAGCATAGATATATTGATTTTGAGATATATTGATTGATATCTTGTTTCACTGACAATTTTTTTTTTTTTTTACTGTGGTCAATAACAGATACACAGGGTTACTACTGTGTTCGTTTGATGGGTAACAGATCAAAGCCAACTGATTAATAAAATGGCGTGATTTAACCAAAACCAACAATCCCACTTAAATTGTTTACCTGTCTTTTAATTGTTGTGTTTCTTACGCGCTTACAGGTGGAAAGGAGAAAATGTAGCAACCACAGAAGTAGCTGACCATTTGCTTATGGTGGACTGCATTGAAGAGGCCAATGTCTACGGAGTGAAAGTACCAGGTAATCAAGCAGTCGTTAAAACGTAGGGTGTGTATTGTTTTTAACCATGAGTGAGTAATTTCCTGTAAACTCTCCGTTATGCACATGTCCTATGATAACCCAGTTCTCTGTCCTTGACTGATAGGACATGAAGGCCGTATTGGGATGGCAGCGCTGAAGCTCAAAGGCAATATGGACTTTGACTGCAGAGCCACTCACCAACATGTGAAGAACTTCCTCCCGAGCTACGCACGGCCTAAATTTATACGTTTACAGGTAACTTCAATGAGATGGATGGTTTTCTAGCTTGTCTGAGCATTAACTGCAAACATAATGGCCCTTCTTGGAGATTTACAGTGGGGGGGAAAAGTATTTAGTCAACCAACAATTGTGCAAGTTCTCCCACTTAAAAAGATGAGAGAGGCCTGTAATTTTCATCATAGGTAAACCTCAACTATGAAAGACAAAATGAGAAAAAAAATCCAGAAAATCGCATTGTCTGATTTTTAATGAATTTATTTGCAATTATGGTGGAAAATATGTCATTTGGTCACCTACAAACAAGCAAGATTTCTGGCTCTCACAGACCTGTAACTTCTTTAAGAGGCTCCTCTGTCCTCCACTCGTTACCTGTATTAATGGCCCCTGTTTGAACTTGTTATCAGTATAAAAGACACCTGTCCACAACCTCAAACAGTCACACTGCAAACTCCACTATGGTCAAGACTAAAGAGCTGCACCAGGCTGGGAGGACTGAATCTGCAATTGGTAAGCAGCTTGGTGTGAAGAAATCAACTGTGGAAGCAATTATTAGAAAATGGAAGACATACAAGACCACTGATAATCTCCCTCGATCTGGGGCTCCACGCAAGATCTCACCCCGTGGGGTCAAAATGATCACAAGAACGGTGAGCAAAAATCCCAGAACCACACGGGGGGACCTAGTGAATGACCTGCAGAGAGCTGGGACCAAAGTAACAAAGGCTACCGTCAGTAACACACTACGCAGCCAGGGACTCAATTCCTGCAGTACCAGACGTGTCCCCTGCTTAAGCCAGGACATGTCCCGGCCCATCTGAAGTTTGCTAGAGAGCATCTGGATGATCCAGAAGAGGACTGGGAGAATGTCATATGGTCAGATGAAACCAAAATGGAACTTTTGGTAAAAACTCAACTCATCGTGTTTGGAGGAGAAAGAATGTTGAGTTGCATCCAAAGAACACCATACCTACTGTGAAGCATGGGGGTGGAAACATCAGGCTTTGGGGCTGTTTTTCTGCAAAGGGACCAGGACGACTGATCCGTGTAAAGGAAAGAATGAATGGGGCCATGTATCGTGAGATTTTGAGTGAAAACCTCCTTCCATCAGCAAGGGCATTGAAAATTAAACGTGGCTGGGTGTTTCAGCATGACAATGATCCCAAACACACCACCCGGGCAACGAAGGAGTGGCTTCATAAGAAGCATTTCAAGGTCCTGGAGTGGCCTAGCCAGTCTCCAGATCTCAACCCCATAGAAAATCTTTGGAGGGAGTTGAAAGTCCGTGTTGCCCAGCGCCTGCCCCAAAAACATCACTGCTCTAGAGGAGATCTGCACGGAGGAATGGGCCAAAATACCAGCAACAGTGTGTGAAAACCTTGTGAAGACTTACAGAAAACGTTTGACCTCTGTCATTGCCAACAAAGGGTATATAACAAAGTATTGAGATGAACTTTTGTTATTGACTAAAAACTTATTTTCTACCATCATTTGCAAATAAATTCATAAAAAATCAGACAATGTTATTTTCTGGATTTTTTTTCTCATTTTGTCTCTCATAGTTGAGGTTTACCTATGATGAAAATTACAGGCCTCTCTCATCTTTTTAAGTGGGAGAACTTGCACAATTGTTGGTTGACTAAATACTTTTTTCCCCCACTGTAAATTAAGGGATGCTGTCAAGCTGAAGAAAGAGTCCAACCTGGCCTTGTTGGCTTGTAGGACTCCTGAGTCAGCTGACAGGTACCAGCAAAAAACTAAAGACTAAGGTCTGGGAGGAGTTTCGGAGAGGCCATGAAAGAAAACTCTTGTGGCAAACCATCCATTGCCTCAAGAGCGGGAAGCAGTGACAGGGTGAGGGGCTCAGTCACCTGGGAGGAGCTCGGAGTAGAGCCGCTGCTCCTTCACGTCGAGAGGAGCCAGCTGAGGTGGCTCGGGCATCTGTTTCGGATGCCTCCTGGTCGCCTCTCTCTCTCTCTCTCTCTCTCTCTCTCTCTCGAGAGAGAGAGAGAGAGAGAGAGAGGTGTTCCAGGCATGTCCCAGTGGGAGGAGGTCCCGGGAAGACCCAAGACACGCTTGAGTGACTATGGGCCAGATCTTGTGCCTGGTGCACGAGGTGCGCAATCCTCTAGCGAACTGAGATCTTCCGAGTGGCGGATATGCGCTATTCGCCTCCGCCATTGCGAGAGGGCGTCACAAGAGGAGGTGACTGCTCTGATGGGAGCACCCCTGACATTCATTTCCTCCTTTACATTGCGCTGCCCTTAAGCCTTAGGCTCTCACAGGTCAAACTAAAAACTTTATTAACCCCACCGTGAGCTAAACAATGTTCATGTCTCG
This sequence comes from Neogobius melanostomus, assembly GCA_007210695.1. NCBI lineage: Eukaryota > Metazoa > Chordata > Actinopteri > Gobiiformes > Gobiidae > Neogobius > Neogobius melanostomus. The sequence continues at coordinate 3,325,120 of VHKM01000277.1, read as the reverse complement.
AGTGAGAAAGAGCTACAGCCGTCCGCTGTGGCGTGGACCGGCCCGCGCTTGGCGTAAACGCGAAACAAAACAAATGCACATGTTCACTCCCAACAACCCTCTCCCCCTTCTCAGCCGCGAGTCGATCTGGTTGGAGGAAAAAGGTGTCCCCACCCGAGTACTTCCCATTTAAATGCGCTAAGTCTAGAGTGGCAAGATCACAAAGTGCGCTTCTACTTAGCAAAATGTTACACAAGATCGGGCCCTATGTATCTGAGCTGGCAAAGGGACAACTTCCTCCTGCTGTTCTAGGTCCCTCCAGCACAGCAGGAGGAAGTGTGCGTCAGTAGAGAAGTCTGGGTATCTCTGCTCAGACTGCAGCCTCCATGACCTGGCCCGGAATAAAGTGGACGAAAATGGATGGAGATATAAAGTTATTTGAACTAATCCTCAAGTTAAAGCTTCTCCTGATTAAGATCCTAGTTCAACATCTGGAAAGAGTCTCAGGTGCTGCACAGAGTCGCCCACTGCTCTTTTGAGGTTTAATGATCATAGAATGAATGAATGGTAATCGGTAAATATTCTACCCACATTAGGCACTCAAAGCACTTTATATCAAAGAACCAGTGACCCATTGACCCTCTCATTCATGCACCAGTGTACGCACACAGGTCTATCTTCCGTAATTTCAATAGCATCTAAAAACCTATTGGAGAAAACCTGCAGACATGCGGCGTAGCTGTAATGTTGAATACGATTTATTCATTTTTGTGATGACCCGGACCTTGCTTAAAATACTCACCTCTGGCTGCATCTTCTAATAACCTTTACCTTTGTAGTTAATAATAATAATAGTACGATCTATGTCTATATTTTGATCTATATCCCATAATGCCCAGTGATGCTTGTATTTTCATAAATATACAATTTAATAAATATGACCATTTAGAAATGATTTAGTGGTTGAGGGTGTCCTATGTTGTCCAAAGGATATATATATGATATAGTCAACTGTCTGTCTTAGGCTGCTCTGGATGTGACTGGCACCTACAAACAGACGAAAGGGAAGTTGGCGGAGGAAGGTTTCAACCCATCGATCGTCAAAGATGCCCTGTTTTTCTTGGACGACAGCAAAGGCTACATCCCCATGACCCAGGACCTCTATGACTCCATCGCAGAGGGGAAACTCAGACTCTGAACCAACAGCACATCAGTCATATCCACAAGCAACATGGTGACATATTAGCGTAGTAGCATGTTATTTTACAGCACTATAATAGCACAGATATAGCATGGTACCTAAGAGTATAATACCATGGTAATTATGATCATTACATGGAAACCAGGCACCAAATGTATTTCAAGGTAATATAAGATTGTAAATTACCAGGGAATGTGGCTTTTATTTCTAAGAATAAACAGGAAACATGGCTGCAAAATACTCTCAAATGTAGTAAGCAGTAAACAAACCATTCAAAGTGTTTCCTAACAATGCGATATCTATCATCATGATCAGTGTGTCCCTTTTGAATGAGAAAAAAGGTTTATTTTATTTTAATAAAACAAAGGCGAAATTTATTGTATGCATTTTATTTTATCTTTATACAATTTTACACTTGTTCCGTTTGAGTCCTTCTCACTCTCCCAGAAGCCAAATAAACGGATAAACCCAGACTGAAATGAAGTCTGAACCTAAAATGTTATTGATTAAACCAATACAGTTCCAAATTGTAACCGAGACTAAACCTAGACCAAACCAAGTTAAACTAGAATGTTAAATGTCCAAGTTACAACTACGCACTCTACAATGAACTTTCCTATACTATAGCGCGGTCTTGGCCCCATTCTCCAGTGGGGTATTTGGCGGAGCGACGGTGTTCGCCGCGACCGGATTGGACACACAGTTTATCCTCCGACACGACGAGGACAAGTGTTTCTGATTCCCCTGATTCGCCTTCAGGGGGCAGCAGAGCGGGTGGCGCCCACACTGCACCCACGGGTTACAGAAACTGGGCACGCTGTAGAACTTCGTCAGCTTCTTGAGCACTTGTTTCCCCAGCGCTTCCGAAGAAGGCCTCTCTGTGATCGTGTACATGGGCCCTGTGGATGTGGTAGGCGTCGGCGCTTGCGTGGCGGTCGCGGACTCTTTAAATAGGACGTTTTGGTCGCAATTGCACCCGAGATTGTAGATGTAAGGCAGGGGTTCGCTGTTGCAGCTAAGGGAGCGCATTGGCCTCCTTGTCCTGGTCCAAGCTTTGTCGATCCACAGCTCAACGTGGCGGCTGTCTAAAGCAGTCAGCACGTCGTCCTCTTGCTCTTCCGTTTCAGGTTTGTCGGTCGGACTCTCCTCGCCGACCTGTATGACCTCGTCCTCTCCCGATCTGGACCGGGATCCGGAGAGAAGCGCGGCCGCCGTTTTGGAGATGATGCCCCAGTCGCGGAGGATGTCTTCTTCCGTGGTGACCTGGGAGGTGACCGTGAACCTGATGATGCGCTTGGTGCGGATTTCGGCCGGGATCATGTACATCGAGCCGGAGCGGGTCAGTCTACGCAGAAGCTCCTGGGTCACGGCATTTCCACGCTAGGAAACAAAACATTTGTTAAAATGTCGGGCTGATTACTCAAATTTAGCTGGTAATATGAAACAACAAACAAAGGAAAAAGGAAAAATCACTGGAGAAGTATTTTTTTAATCATTGACATAGTGTTGAGTAATCCTGTTTACTTTGGTTGCTCCTTCTTCTTTTTCTACTGAAGGCCTATGATCTGTCTTTATGGATTATGTTGAGTCATTCATGTAACACAAAACTGCCCTCCTCATTTTTAAAGCCCAGACTCCGTCACCAGCCCGGATCCTATAAAGGTTTTTATGGTGACAATAAACCAAAGTGTCAGCGATTTTTTATTGTCATAGTTGTATTGTACATAAAAGCAGAAGCCGATAACACTTTTGATTGTCTCTATAAGCTTTGATAAAACTAGTTCAGCTCAATCAGCTCCTCACCTTTGAGCCGTGTGTAACAAACAATACTTACTTGTACAGTATTTAATGATTATCCTGAGACTTTTTCAACATGCAGAAGCCACACTTTACTTACTTTTAGGCAAAATACGACCAGCCCGAGATGCCTCTGAGCGGGGATCTCGAAGTTTGGATCATTCCTGATGTGAGTTTCAAACAGCTTTGCCATTTCAATGCCCTAAAGAGCAGAATACCAAAGTAGTTTTATCCATATGGATGTGGTAAATATAATGGAGCTTTGTTATTGTGTCTGGCTCTTACATGTCGGATGTGCGCCTGGAGGTTTTTCAGTCCAAACGAGCGCAGGACGAACCAAAGTTTCAAGGAACGGAAACGGCGGCTCAGAGGAATTTGCCAGTGCTAAAGGAAAGAGAAAGAGCCTTTTTTAATTTATTATAGTGATGAGATTGTTGCACAATATGAATCAACAGGTAATTTTCACATAAACTACATGAACTATGACTGGTGAAGGTGAGAGGAAAGAAAGGCCTGTACCATGAAATCAGTGGCACCCTGAGAGTTTTCATGTCTGAGATAAACCGGGTCCACACTGAACGTCTGCTGTAGTTTCAACTTATCCCTCACCCTGAAACAAAACAAGAGGAGCTCATAGTTCACTGAAGAGACAGACCAAAGGAGGAATGAGTGGGGAAAAGTGTCTTTATTTGTGCATTAACCAGAAAAGACCAGAATCATGATCACAGTGACGATCTCGGCAAATAGGAGTGCAATTATTACATTTGAATTTTACATTAATTGTGTTTTTGTGACCATGTAGTTCCTCTTATGCATGAGCTAAGCTGATGAAGTCTACGTTATTTATAAGACCCGTCTAAAGCTCTAACCAAAATGCGGTGCAGTCAAAGTGCACCATCATCCACTTAGAGGGGTTGAAGACAAAGGAATCTGCAAAGTCGATCCCGTCCAGAGACCAGCGCAGCTCGGGACAGAAGTAGGCAGAGCCGGCATAGGCCGCATCAACATGGAGCCACAGTTCCTCCACTGCACCTGGATATGAACAGTGCTTTAGTACTTATAAGTACAACAATAATATGTTCAAAGAATTACATACAGATTGGTCCGAGCTCCGAGAGTCTGTCAAAAGCACACACTCCAGTTGTTCCTAAAGTAGCACACACCTAACAAGAGGAAGTCGACATTATTATAACTCAACACTATAATGCAGCAACAAAGTGTTAATAAACAAGTAATTTAACAAATAAACTAGCAATTCATAGTAAGTAATTAGCACTATTTGATAAAATATTTACATCACTGTTTTAACGTATAATACTGTTGCACCTCCACTGGTGGGTAAGTATTGCTAAAACTAAAAACATCTCTAATAATTAGTCAGTCATCTCCTTTATTTTTTGTAGGATAGTTCACACACACAGGACTGCCAAATGTTTGAAAGAGAGGCAGTAATACCCTTGTTTGATGTAAAAAAAGCCAAATATATTTATATCACACCATGAATGGGACCAGTCCGATGCGCCTGTCCTCCTCGATGGCCTGTTTCAGAGTCTCTCCTCTCAGAGACTGGTGATCATCGCTTGGAAGAAATCGAATTTTCACCAAAGAAATTAGTCCTGCTTTTTCCACAGACGAGTGGGCCTAAACAACAGATATTAATATCTTAAAACAAGAAAAAGTCAATGGGAAACTAACATATTATGAAGAAAGCAAAAAAGGTTTTCTCATACATCTGAACTTGGTGCCAGATTTAATATCATGAAATACAGAAAACAAGCACTGTTCAAGAATAGATGTAGTATTTCTTTATATACGTTCTCAAAAACTAAACAGTAATCTATTAATTGCTAAAACACTGCTCTTGTTATATTCATAATGTTTATGTATGAAGCCATACCTGATCGGAAGCGTAGGCCACCAGCCGTGAGTTGAGGATCGAGTCGTCCACGTCCTGGTCCAGTTCAGCTCTGAGCTGCAGGATTTTGTCTTTCCTCGCGGCCAAAAGAGCCACCAGAGTGCTCTCACTCACTGTGCTCTAAGGAAGAGGGCAATAAGAAGGAGAGTGATCCGTAGCTACAGAAGATCATAGCATAAACAATCTGAGGAACACGTTTGAGCACCGATAAAACTACACCAATATTGTAAAAATGACATGCATAGCCTATCTTACATTTGTATTGTTCAAAACACTACACTATAGTAATTACTCATTCACTGGCCACGCTCGGATAGACAGGTAGTCACAATTGCCTTAGGAATTATTGCCAAAAGCACAGCTTCAAATCTGTGCAGTTGGCCTCTCACACTCACTGCATTCACTCAGGCAAGGTGGGAAAATTTGTCTAGCCCAATGACAGTTTGACCTTTTGTGGGCAAACTCACAGAGCTGCAATTGCCACAAAAAAATAATACCACCATAAAATGTACAAAATAGAGACAGTGAGAAGTAAATCCCACTCACTAACTGGTGACATTTTACATTCAATGTCCGATTGATGTGTATACAAGATCCAATACCTGCAGTATGCCTCCGCCCCTGCTGTCAGGATGGTGATGGAGGAAGAAGGAGGGCAGTCCCAGAGCTTTGCACAGCCAGTCCATCACATTCATCTCCAGCTCAGTGCAGGCTGGGCTTGAGGCCTAGATGACACAAATAATGGCACCATGTTCACAATGCTCAACATGTCATATGGACATCCAGGCGGCATTTTCTCACCCAGGTGAAGCCCACACAGTTGATGGCGTCCGCTAACATGTCACCGAGCAGGGAGGGCCATGAGGTCAGGCTGGGGTAGTATGCGTGCATGTAGGGGCTCTGCCAGTGAACTACCTGCAGCAAAAGACATAAATGCAACCATTAGCAAGATAAGATAATAATATCAATCATCAATAGCCATTACCATCTGGCTACACTTGTTGTCCAAATGCATATTACAGACATTTGAATTTTGAATTAACATTTAAATTGATCCAACACAGCGGGTCAGTCTTAAGTCATTGGGCAAGGCACGTCTTCAAATGGCAACCACACCCCAGGATTCCCACATCACTTAAGAGTTGTTTTGTTGGATCTCTTTGTAATCACTAGATCTATTCAAATTATACTAAAATGTCAAAACTTCCTCTCTGACTAAATAAATAGCACATAGACCTTTGGAAACATAAACACGAAGCTCATAGAATAGTTTGAGTGCCAATTTTGATGTCTTATCTATTTAGACTCTTTGAAATCTGTCTTTGGTTAATTTGTTACTATTTCATCCTTTATTCTACTAAAACTATTTCTATTTAATACAAAGATTGGTAAATGGTAAATGGTCTCAACTGAACTTGCGCTTTTCCACCTACAGTACATTAGGCACCCAAAGTCCTTTACAGCGATGATCCACTCACCCATTCACACTCTCATTAATACATCAATGTACACAGATACTGGAGGCAAGGACTATGAAGTGTCTTGCCCAAGGACACAACGACGGTGTGCACCTTCAGGAGGTGGGATAAGACCCTCGACCTTCCGATCATGGGACAACCTGCTCTACAGTCTGAGCCACTGTCGCGTCAAATGTTATTCATTCATATAGCATTAACATGAATAATTACTCCCTCAAACTCACAGTAGATCAGTGATGCCACTTACCCCAGGCATGATGACCCTCTCGATGTCGTTAAAGATGTTGTCCCAGTCCTCTGCCTCCACTGGGGCAGACTCCGGTATAAGGTCTCTCATGTATCCGGGCTTCACATCAGGGATCACCCTCCGCTCCCGGATCGAGCCCAGGTACTGAGTGATGTAGTCCACCAGCTCCTTACCTGGACAAAACACACCGCAGTCACAACATCATTCAGCTACACGGAGAATTTGACTTCTGTATGTCTGTTCAGTCAAGATTCAGTTTAGTCCGAAACAATAGGTGATATTGGTTTAAAGAGTTATAATCATAATTTAAATATATGTGAGTTGAAGCCTTACCTCTGCGGTTGTACTCCTCAGCCTGCATGTTGTTGGTTGAAGGATGGTTTAGTCCAGAGGTTTGAGCAGGCAGCAGCTGTGAAGCTTTTCAACGCAGACCTCGCACAGACTATAAAGAGATGAATATGGAAACCACTCCTCACGCTGACGCAGACCAAGTGCAGAAGCATCAACGGCACATTGTCTTTTTTGGGGCGGGGTGGGGGGGATAGGACAAAGCCACGTTATCACCAAATATTGACCAACAAACATTTTTCATCCCATGACGATTGACACTTTTCTGACCATTCAAATAAAAGAACTGATTAATATGAAATCCATAGTGCGAGTTGAGCAAGCGGTTTCTTTATTGATTATTATGATTTTGTTTTTTCTTAAAGGTGCATTATGCAACTTTTTATGCGGGGAAAAAAAGTTGATATTTGTGCGATCTTGTAGTGCCTTTACTTTCGATCACGGTGGTCTCTAGAATGTTTCAAGATCAATTGTTTGGAGGTTTTATCTGGTGAGAGGATCCATCAGCAGTGAAAACCTTCTGGGGCGTCCTAGAGATCAGTGTGAAGTAAAGGTGTCATGCTGCCCACTCATACAGCCGCTGGGTCACTACAAGGTCAAATACAAGCTTTTTTTGCCACATAAAAAGTTGCATAATGCACCTTTTGCTAATTGAGGATTTTTCAAATTAAACAATCTTTGTTTTCTTTTTCTTTTCCATTTTGTCAGTTCCATTGGTGGTGCACATTATGATCCCCCAACTGCACACCAATCTAAAGGTTGGCGGCTCAAATCTTTACTTCAGCCAATACACTGTTTGGTTTAGTTGGGGATTAAGTCTATAAACCTGTCATATTATGGCCAAACATCCCTTTAACTGTCAACATTTAAGCATATTTTTAGAATTGAATGTCACCTTTTGATAATATTTTGAGACATTTTTTTGAGCTACATTAATTTGGGTACACTTAGGACACAATATAATCCCCTTAGTATTATAAGGTTCTATCTGCGTTCTGAGTTTTTAAGTTTTGGCCTCTCACTGAATGAAATGGAAATGGGAAAAATATTGTTGCTCATATAAACCTCAAAAGTGTACTAAAATCTATAAAACTTTCATATAGTGTACACTGTACATGGTTCTAGGAACAATACTATGTAAATAACTCCGTTTTGACAAATAATCCAGATACTTTAGAAACTCGTAATTAAAAGGGGGTGACATGGCACAGTAATCACTGAGTTATTAACCTCAAACGAGGGCAAAACATCTTCACATAATAATTATTGCATGGTAAATTCTACCATTAAATTATAGCTGTCCCCCATTTCTAAAATAAAGTTTCAATGTCATACGTATGCAACCTGCTCATATCTCATTAGTCAGTTATACTATTAATAGTTCCTTTGTCCTGACTGGTTCAAGTATTATATTTGTTTTGAATGATAGTGACACAATTTAAACAAAGATAAACAAAGTCCGGATGAGGCTTAGTGAATGAACAATAACCTCTAGAACTAATGGGTTATTGGGAAAACCCTGTTTGTATTCAGACTTTGAGCAGCTGGACTGGTCACACACTGCTTATTTGTTGTGCTTTGTGTTAAACATTTACCCTACACATACAGCCCTACACAAACTGAAACCATATCTAAACTCTGAGATTATCTGCAGTCATTTTAACAATGAGTAAATAATACTAATGGCCACTTATCTCCATTGTTAAAGGCTATGACAATGACTGTAATTTTAGAGGTGGATTTAAAAACATTGAAACGTGTCCAATATAATAATGTAAGTGTGCACGCACAGACTGTTACAAGTATTATTATTAACCCTAACCCTAACAGCAGCAGAATGTCATGAATCAATGGTTATAGTTTTATTGTTTTGAGGTTTATAATTACATAGTTTGGAAGATTTTGTTTTTTGTTTGTTTGGTTGTGGTGTAGGTTTGATTAGTCTCCTGGAGAAATTATCATTTAAACTTAACCCCTCCTTGTTTCCCCCTTCTCTATAAAGCCATTGGATGTGCTACACTATACTATTATAATATAGGCCTACCGCAAAGGATCAAAAGCCAAAACATCATTAATTTAAATGTGGGTCACAATTTCTAAACAGAAGTAAAAGTCTTTGGATCAAAGTGAAGGAAACACAGGGCTGTAAACAATGACAGTTAATGTTATTTTGACCAGAGGACAGTGATGCCTTTGTCCTGCTCCTTACGTATCAGGCCTGATCAAAGCAGGTTTAACTATTAGCATGCAATTCAAACCACTATGTGAAATCAAAGTCGAAGTAATTTGTCTTTCTTTTACTTCCACTCATATTAGACGTTTTCTAACACTTGCTATCACACAGAACTAAAGCCTATATAATTGGTTACAAGAATCACAAGAGATCTTCTTTGGGCAAATTATTGAATTGAGAAAAGATTACATGTGCAAAAAACAAAAAACCCACACATTTATTTGTATTTGTCATATTTAGCCTAAATGCTTAATTTATCATTGGGACATACTACAGGTTTTACAACTTACAAAAATTTGATGAACGTATCATACGTTTTCATAATGTTACATTTGTAATGTAAATGTAAATGTTAGTGTGATCATAGCTATATATTTAAATATATTATATTTCCATGGTTTGGGGCCACTTAACATTGCTGCAGACTAGAGTGATAAACAACAGCTTAAAAAAAAGCTTGAGCTGCTTAACTGGATGATTTATGGAGATAGCACCTTTTAGCGGTAATATCTGAACTGGTGAATTCATACAGTAATGGTATATAAAAAAAGACCCGACGGGGTCGGTGTTGATTTGCTTTTTTTTTTTTGTCAGCAGAGGGCATAAGTGAGTTGTTTACATCCCACCGGAAGTTGGTCCACCGAAGAAGAGCAGGAAAAAGCGAATCAGGAACAAGCTTCAAACAGTATCTAAAGTAAAAACAGCGGCTCAAAAGAGGTAACCTTTGATCTCTAGCCTGATATATTAAGTGTAATTATGCTGTGCATGCTAGCGGGTTTTGCAGGAGTTAGCCGCTGTGATTATCCCGGTTTGTGCCTGATACTTCCTGCCCTGTGTTAAATGGCTCACGTTAGCCGCTAATGCTAAACTGCGTGAGACCTTCGCGTATCTCACTAAAGGTGCTGAAATCTAACACAGGAATCCGCTAATATGTCATAAAACTACATACAAAAAGCGTCATGACACTGACTGGAATATTGCATTGACACGCGAGAGTTTTATCCGATTTGTCGCTTTATTTGACAGGAAAGTCGACCTGAAGGACCCCTGTCAATGCAACGCTAACATTAGCCTCAAAAGTGTGATGTTGTCGTCATTGCTGACAGCCCCACAGCAGTTCAATAATTTCAGTCATAGATTACGGAGCCGGGTTAAAAAAAAAGAAAAAAGACAGAAGATCACTGTTCCCCCGTCCTTGAGAAAGTCATGATTAATGGTTTACAGACTAGTATCTCAGTGTTCGGAGTAGCTAACACAGATCGAACTGCTTCTGTTGACGTCGGTTTGGTTGTAACGGGCTGTGGCATGTAAACACAGTGGAAGTACTGTTAAGCTAGCAAACTAATAAGTGAAAGCTTATACTCAAGCAACTTTTAAACTTTGCTAGAAAATCATTAAAGGTGCGTCTTTACTTCAGCTTCATCAGTGTGGACTTGCCAAACCTCACCCCTGAGAGCTCGGACCCTTCAAAATGTAGTCACTGAACTGGAAACTGCAGTAGCAACACTGTCTTATTAGGACTCCATTGCGGACAGGTCCTGGGAGTTTTTCTTGTATTTACAGTGCCTCTCGAAAGTACTAATACACCTTGAACTTTTGCACATTGTGTCATGTTTACAACCATAAACATAAAGATTTTATTTTGAATTTTTTACTGAAAGTTCACACACAAGTAACAGAAAACTGTGAAGTGAAAGCAAAATGATACATGATTCTGTTATTTAAATAAATAAATAAATAGAAAACCGAAAAGTGCACAAGTATTCATACAGCATGAATTAATACTTTGTGGAACCCCCTTTTGCTGCAATAACAGCAGCAAGTCTTTTGGGGTATGACTACAAGGTTTGCACATTTAGAGACTGACATTTGAGCACATTCCTCTTTACAAAACAACTCAAGCTCTGTCAAATTAGAAGGAGAGCGTTTGTGAACAGCAGTTTTCAGGTCTTTCCACGGATTTTGAATAGGATTTAGGTCAGGACTTTGACTGGGCCATTCTAACACATTAATATGTTTTTTTTTTTAAACATTCCATTGTAGATTTAGCTTTGTGTTTAGGGTCATTGTCCTGCTGGAAGGTGAATCTCCCCCCAGCCTCAATTCTCTTGCTGACTCCAGCAGGTTTTCCTCCAAAATGTCCCTGTATTTGGCTCCATCCATCTTCCCAACTATTCTTACAATCTTCCCAGTCCCTGCTAAGGGAAAGCAGCCCCATAGCATGATTCTTATGGCATCCTTTCAATAATGGCTTTCTTCTTGCCACTCGTCCATGAAGGCCAGATTTGTGTAGAGTACGACTTATAGTTGTCCCATGTACAGATTCCCCCAGCTCAGCGGCAGTACGTCACAGCTCCTCCAGAGTTATCTTGGGGCACTCGGTTGCATTTCTGACCAGTGTTCTCCTTGTTCGGTCTGTTAGTTTAGGTGGACGCCCGTGTCTTGGTAAGTTTGCAGTGGTGCTATACTCTTTCCATTTCCGAATGATGGATTAAACAGTGCTCCGTGAGATGTTCAAATCTTGGGAAATCTTTGTATAACTTAACACAGCTTTAAACTTCTCTACAACTTTATCCCTGACCTCTCTGGTGTGCTCCTTGGCCAATACACTCCGACCATAGCTCTGAGGCCCTCACAGAACAGCTGGAATTATACTGAGAGTAGATTACACACAGGTGGCCTCTATTTAATGGTTAGGGCAAGGTGTGAACTTTCTGCAGTCATTAGGAATGTTATTAAGGCAATTTAATGCACTCAGAAAATGCTGTATGAATACTTATGCACGCCCCACTTTTCACTTTTCTATTTTTTGAAAAATAACAGAATCATGTATCATTTTGCTTTCACCTCACAGTTGTCTGTTACTTGTGTGTGCACTTTCAGTAAAAAAATTGTCCGGACTTGGTTCTTTTGTATCCCGCAAGAACAGTTATTTGGATATAGCTAAAGCATTACACTGGAGATGGAAGTTATCTCAAAGAAAAGGCTTTTATTGCCGTTGTTCCTAGTTACAAAGCAGTATAACCAGCTGGTGACTTCAGAGAAAGAGAAGAAGTGAAGTCCAGACCTCCGTTGACGGTTGCCTTTTATCCTAGTCTTGCACTTCTCTACGCAGAGAGGGTGACTGCCTACCAGTGAATCAGTTGTTTGACTTTATCTGTACTTCACGTTATGTTCAGAATGATTATGGTGTTGACCGTTGTTTATCAGCTAATCTCACTTACATGGTCTTCTTGTGTTCTGAGCGTGTAAGCAAAGCATGAGTCAGGAGGAGCTTGTTCAGATTTCGTTACAATCCTTACAAATTTCAAAATAAATCTTTATGTTTATGGTTGTAAATATGACAAAATATGCAAAAGTTCAAGGTGTATTAGTACTTTCAAGAGGCACTGTAGATCAAAAGAGAGACCTTTATGTCTGGTGTTATGCAGTAATTGTAAATGACCCTTAAAGGATTGTGTTGTCAAAGTATTTCTGTGATTCTCGGCACATAAATTAACTAATGAAGTTTTAAAACTTGATGTTAATCTTTCACATAAAAGCTTTTGTGTGTTAAAATGCATTGCAGCAGTGACCCTACCTTACTTGTTCTACAGCTCTTTATTCTACGTTTTTATTGGTTTTCAGCCAGTGTTAGTTAATGGACAATGCTGCTTGTGCACCCTAACGTTCATCTATCGTAATGTTGATCTTGGATGACATTCTTTTCTAAACTCTGTGATTAGTCAAATCAACATTTCTTTCACGACCGCATGTTTTGTTTACACTGTTCACTTGAATGTGTGGCTGAATAGAGTCAACGTTAACACCCAGTAATGTTCCCTGTTCTCTAAATAGATGTCCGGAGTCTCTATACATTACTAAATGCCTGCTGCTTGTGAGCTGTGATTAAAGACACCCGCCAAGATGCCTGCAGTGTCCACGGGCCCGAAGGAGCTCTACCTGGCTACATCTCTGGGTGATCTGAACAAGAAGGCAGAGGTCAAACCAGACAAGGCCAACACCAGAAGGTAACGCAGATTGGGCCGTCCCAGTCTCAGTAACATAGTAAAACAATTTGGTTTTGAAAATGTGAAATAAAGTTCACAGTCAATATATGCAATATTTGTTTCTGTTATACCTAGCTGATTTTTGTTTTCTTCATTTCAACTTGCAGTTATGTTCAGAGTGCCTGTAAGCTCTTCAAGGCAGCGGAGGAGAGCCGCTTGGACAGAGATGAGGAGAAGGCTTACGTGTTTTACATGAAGTATTTAACAATTTATGATCTCGTAAAAAAGAGACCTGACTTCAAACAGCAACTGGTAAAGCCAATTCAGTATAAACCTATTTATTGTTATATATCGTTACATTGGAACTTTACATTTATGTTACATTGGAAAGTATTTAATTTGTAATTTGAATTATCTAGTTTTTTAGATTAGTCTGCAGAGATATACTGAGAAGAAATAGTGCACATATATTCATAATTATTTTAAGTAACAGAACTTGTATTGGCAAGTTGTTGTGCCAATATACAAATGGTCTTACTTTTTTTTACTTTTTTTTTTTTTTTTTACAGGACTATTTCATGACAATGCTTGGACCAAACCGCATCAAAAAGCCCTTGAAGAGGCAGAAAAACTCTCAGAAAGTCTCAAACTCAGGTTAGTTGTGTTGCATGTATGTAGGACCTAAGGCACTTGGCATGTCAAACCTGTATGTTCAATATTTCCTCTCCTACTTGAGGTATGAGGAAGTCGAGGTTCGCAAAAACTGGAGGAGAAAGAAAGGCAGGAGGAGAAGAGGAGAAAGGAGGAGATGACGGAGAAAGAGAGCGGTCGAGCGTCTCCCAAAACCACGAGCAATAAGGACATTAAGAAGGTAGAGCAGTCAAATAATCGATGCGTCCTATTTGAAATGAATATTTAAACTCCTGTAGCAGACAATTGATCCAGCTGGGCCCATGTTTAGTACAATTTTGTGGCTGGTGAAACTAAATCTGGGCCATTTTCTGTGATTTATTGGCTTTCTCAATTCAAGCACAAGGAAAACACTGTCCATTGGGCAACAGTGTATTCGGTGTATAAACAAAACCCCTCTAGTTTTATTATTCCGTGACTGGAACAAAGTTAATGTTTATGCTCTTTACTGTTGGAGTTAACTTTGTGTGCCCAGTCGTGGTGAAAAATGTATATATTACACAGTTACACGCCTCTTTCTGCTGGTATTATGTTGAAGTCTAATAATGAAAATGTTCAAATTATTTATATTTTTTTATTCTACACTCACATTTTTTGAGGGATTTAAAGAGGTCTGAAATCTTTCTGACTCAGCTGAAGTAGTCATCGTTCACTGTTTTTATCTTGATTGATTGATTGGATTTATTTGAGTAATTATTTACATTATTTACATTAACATTGTTGCAGTGCAGAAAATAAATAAAGTAACAAAAACTCAAAAGGAGTAGGCCGAAGCAAGAAAACGTAGAAAGTGCCTACCCCCATATTCAAAATTAGTTTACATTCCGGATACAGTGATACAAGCAGCATCTCGTGTTTTCATACAACACTTTACATTACAAATTCCAGAGTTACCCAGGCACATGTGCAACAGGAGCGTACATGTACCTGTTTACGTACAAGCAATTAGTGAATGACAAGTTTGATTTTCCACACATAGATGGGCACACCCACAGGGTTGTGTGTGTGCCCATCTATGAATCACACTTATGTCCTTTCAACAATTACAATTGTCGGCATTAACCTTACGTATAGCAGCATTGCTAAAGAAAAGCATTCATGTTTTACAAGAAGAAAATCACATGTGGTTTACAAGACTTCCAAAGTAAGAAGACATAACACGAAGATAGAAATGTATGGAGTTTGCCGATATATATATATAAACATTTATTTTTATTTTATTTTTATTTACAAATGGTACTTTTTTTTCTTTTTCCTCTTTCCCATTCACATAATAACCATATCCAATCATTACTTATAAACACCAGTCACCATTCTATTAATTGACCATTGATTTAGTTAAGTATTACATACACTCAACAAAAATATAAACGCAACACCTTTGTTTCTGCTCCCATTTTTCATGAGATGGACTTAAAGATCTAAAATTCATTCCAGATACACAATATTACCATTTCTCTCAAACATTGTTCACAAATCAGTCCAAATGTGTGGTAGTGAGCACTTCTGCTTTGCTGAGATAATCCATCCCACCTCACAGGTGTGCCACATCAAGATGCTGATCTGACATCATGATTAGTGCACAGGTGTACCTTATACTGCCCACAATAAAAGGCCACCCTGAAATGTGCAGTTTTGTCTCACAGCAAAATGCCACAGATGACACAAGCATTGAGGGAACGTGCACTTGGCATGCTGACAGCAGGAATGTCAACCAGATCTGTTGCTCGTGCATTGAATGTTCATTTCTCCACCATAAGCCGTCTCCAAAGGCGTTTCAGAGAATATGGCAGTACATCCAACCGGCCTCACAACCGCAAACCACGTGTAACCACACCAGCCCAGGACCTCCACATCCAGCAGGTTCACCTCCAAGATCGTCTGAGACCAGCCACTCAGACAGCTGCTGAAACAATTGGTTTGCATAACCAAACAATTTCTGCACAAACTGTCAGAAACCGTCTCAGGGAAGCTCAACTGCATGCTCGTCGTCCTCATCGGGGTCTTGACCTGACTCCAGCTCGTCGCCGTAACAGACTTGAGTGGGCAAATGCTCACATTCGATGGCGTCTGGCACGTTGGAGAGGTGTTTTCTACACGGATGAATCTCGGTTAACATTGTTCAGGGCAGATGGCAGACAGCGTGTGTGGCGTCGTGTGGGTGAGCGCTTTGCTGATGTCAATGTTGTGGATCGAGTGGCCCATGGTGGTGGTGGGGTTATGGTATGGGCAGGCATCTGTTTTGGACGAAGAACACAGGTGCATTTTATTGATGGCATTTTGAATGCACAGAGATACCGTGATGAGATCCTGAGGCCCATTGTTGTGCCATACATCCATGAACATCACCTCATGTTTCAGCAAGATAATGCACGGCCCCATGTTGCAAGGATCTCTACACAATTCTTGGAAGCTGAAAATGTCCCAGTTCTTGCATGGCCAGCATACTCACCGGACAGTGCGCCGTTCGTAGGCTGGGAAGGTGGCACCCACAACCTGGGGCGCGTAGGTCGTGCTGTCCCTTGAGCGTATCTCTCCTCCACTTTGATGTTCGAGTTTTTGTTCAAGATTAGGACTCTCAACATTTGCGCACTCACCTGGAACACCTCCCCAGCTGACCAGTTCTATAGCCCCAAGGAGGGCTTCAGTAAACAGCGGTTTATTGTAAAAAAAAAAAAAAAAAAAAAATGGTTAAATTGTATTATTATTAGTGAAACATTATGGAGTCATCGATCACTTATGATACTGAATATTTGTTCTGTCTTGTGCAGAACGGATCAGAATTTTTGCTTCATCAAATTGAAAAGTACAAGCCAAGCCATGCTCAAGATGTATACATTATATTGATTGTGCCACCTTCCCAGCCTGCGAACGGCGCACTGGCCACTTGGCACAGTATGTTTAGCTCCGTGCGTAATTGTAGCTAAAGCGTTCGGTCCAATCCATCTCGCAGAATGTCAGATTCTACACAAATGTAGAGAGTCCGCATCTAGGTGGACAGACTCGTGCATTGTTTAGAGGAGGAGAAAGGAGCTCGGGGAAGCGCACGAGTTACGCACTCCAGGTAGTGCCATCTGCGGCCTGCTACGGGCGCGTTGGCCACCTAGCATAGCGCTGTAGTTAGCTCCGTGCATAACCAATCCCATCTCTGAGGAATTATTATAAAGGAGTGCTAATACCCCAGGACAAAGAACTGAAAATTGAACAATGTATTGAGAATGAGGAGTCACGTGCCGAGTTGGGGTGATTTGGGGGGGGGGGGGGGGGCTCTGAGCCTGTCGGACATATTGGCTGCGGATTGGGGGCACGCTCCCAGAATTTCACGCATTCCTCATATTCCAGAGCACTTTAAATTTTGCGCATTTACATTTTAGGCGAGACAGAGACAGATCTACGAATACGACAACGAAAAGACAGAAAGTAAAGCAATGCAAAGAGATGAGGCGAAAGAAAAGGGACCTTACAGGAACAAGCTCATACCAAGCGCAAAACAGCAGTATTTGGAGAAGCTTGCGGACATCCAAAACATCGACACACGAGCTCCCTGCAGCGGAGACCTGGACCATTTACCTCCGTGCACAAACATGGACATAGTAAACTACCTTGTATTTGATGTAAGTTACTACACGATGCTGGAGTTTAAAAGCCACAAGTCTTTGGAAAGTTATGAGACTTTCTGATGTGGCTGGGTGCAGGACATGGCTCTACAAGCCTCCCGCTGGTGAGAACAGCGTTGCACTGGCAAAAGTAACTTTCCTCACATGTGTTTTAGTGTGTTGTCATTACATTACATTTAGCGGACACTTCTTGACCAAAATGACAAAGTAATAAAGTGCGTGTTTCGTAAACACTACATTGTTACGAGATGTTCAATGTACACAAACATTTCCAACATGTTTTGACAGGTCAGAGTGAGACTTGCGCTCCTTGATGCCGTGTCCATTTCTGTAACCTAAAAAACTGTGTCCCATTGTTCCTACGTTTTCCAGATCTATCGTGTGAGGTATTGGAGCAGTTTTTAACGCAGCAGTGACTTCCAGGCTGGTAAAACAGTGCGGAATAGCAAGAACCTCCGCTACTACGGCGTTAACAACACATGTAAACAATGTGTATTGCCGCCGGAGCGCAGCCAATATGTCGGCGAGGGGGGGATGGGGAGGGGGGGCTCTGTGCCGTGACGTCAACTCCTCATTCTCATTCTCCGCGTTAGTTTTTATCTAAATTTGTGTTTCAGGTCGGATCTTAATGTGAACTGTACAGCCGAACTTCCGGCTATACGCAAATCGATAAAACAAAATAATGACGCTCTGAGGCTGTGATTTCAATTTTCATTTTTCCGTTTTTGTATCATATTGAAATATGAAAATACGTGCCAATTTGAGTGATTTCGTTTCATTTTATGAAATGAAAAATGCTGATAGCACACATTTCTGGGTAATTTCATTGTTTTCAAATTGAAAATTGATTGAACGAAAGGTACACGGACCGTCCTGATACATGTTCATTAATTTGTACGTACTGCTTTCTTTCAGTCAAGTATGACTTCAACCAATTGTTAGTAATCCCTCTGATCCCATTGTTATTTAGTTTATTTAAGAGTATTTCATGATCTATAGTGTCAAAGGCTTTCTGGAGGTCTATGAATATACCCAATGAATACAGCTTATTGTCAATATTGTTGTTGACTTCTTCGCTTAGATTGATTAATGCATGTGCAGTTGATCTTGGATGCGAACATCGAAATGCAGTTTACCTTGCCGCCCAAACACATTTGAATATGTGAGCATGTGTTTAGTTGCTGGGTTGTTGTAAATGGTGTTGGATGAAAGTGTTTGAATAGAACAGTCTGATCTCAGGGCTTTTTGAAGTTATTGAGGTGGGAATGACAGACTTACAATAAAATACTATGTTGTCACTTGTCAGACAACAGTACAACAATAAACACTGTACTTTAATGTGTGTGGGTTTTTTTCAGGTAAAGGAAGGGCAAAATGAGATAAAGAATACAACTCCAAGAGGTAATTTAATACACTATACCTCCAACAATGTATTTATTTTGAACCCTTAAAGGAACAGGGCACCGTTTTTCCATACTGTGATGTGTTCTTACCTGAGCTTAGACGAGTTGATGCGTACTTGTCTGGTCTTTGTGCCCGTGGAAGAGGTTGGTCGCTTCTAACTTCACCCCGTTTGGAGCCATAGGAATATACTGGGGGAGGCCAAATGCTAACAACATCTTTGGTCTTTTTTTTGTGACTGAGCGCACGCACAAAGACCAGACAGGTACGCATCGACTCATCTAAACTCAGGTAAGGACATATATCAGGATGTAAAAACAGTGGCCTGTTCCTTTAAGCAGGGTTGTAATTATGTATTATTGCAATTCAAGTACTAGACATTGATAGTTGGTCTCGTCTTCCAGCAGTGACACCGGTCGGTGGAGTCACGGCTGAGAAGCTCTTCAATATGATGAGGGACCAGACCTTGTCGCTGATTGTGATGGACGGGCGGAGTTTGAAAGACTTCGAGGAGTCTCACATCCAGGTCCCCGCCCAGGCCTGCATCAGCGTGCCCGAGGAGGCCGTCAGCCCTGGGTACTACCACTGCGAGAGGTTTTATTACCTGTTGCATGTTTTGAACTTGTTTTTGTGTGACTGCTGCAGAATCACTGTGAATCAGATTGAGGCCAAGCTTCCCGAGGCATCCAAAGATCACTGGAGAAGAAGAGGTTTGGTGGATTACATTGTTTTACTCGACTGGTTCAGCTCCGTCTCTGACCTGGCCATGGGCACCACTCTGCAGAGCCTTAAAGATGCACTTTATAAGGTAAGTGTTGTGCAATTAGAAATGGAAATCTTATACAAAACATATGCATTGGACAAACCCTTTTAAGAATAATAATCCTTATAACACCATAATAATTACCACAATATTCCCAGCTAAGACAAAACGAGCTTGCACCAATATCTGTGGGTTTATTTAGAGCTTGTGACTTTATACAATGATTTGCCCGACGCTGCTGTTACTGTATTACTATGTTGCACTTAGGGTCGGGCGATGTCCCCTTAATTGGCAGTTGACGATGTTTACAGTGAACCATCGTAATGGACGATGATATCGTCCATATAAGCATTTTTAAATACATTTACATAGCCTATATATAGGCTGAATTTTATTTATGTTAGGAAAAATGTGAGATTGCAGGATAAATGTATCTAAACTAAACATGATCTGAACAGTCATGGAACACGAATTTTGCAATAGAAATGCGTTAAAACTCGACTTATTCAGATCGTCATCTGCTCCTCAATAACAAGGCTTTTATCACACTAATACAGCTGTAATTCGGAGCTTATTTGCTTTTGCTCAATTTTAACGTAATGTTTAAGAAACAGTGGGTGCACGGGTCAATATTTAGAAGTTTGCGTCGTAGCCTACGTTATTGAAGCTGCTCCACGCGCCGCTCGGTCCGTGTGCTCTGCACCGTGCCTCTTTATCTCCTCTCTCTCCGCTCTCCTTCCTTCGTGAAAACATCCAAACCCATGCTCTCAGCTCTGATGTGAGATCCATCGCGGCATTGTAAAACTGTCTAGTTTCCGTACGAAAAGCAAAGCGAAACCACGCGGTGTTAAACGGTAGCTGCTTTTAGAGAGAAAGAGAGAGCCCCGCGCGTCAGAAATAGAGCAGGGCTGCGTCTTTATTTTAATAATTACGGCTAACACATCATATCGTTTGGCTTCTGGTAGGCTACTTAAACTAGCGTGCATATTAGCTATATTCGCGATTTAATTTACAGTGCAATCCCAGCAAAGTGTGTAGGTTTACAAGGCCCACAGAAGATCAGCGCCTGTTTCTGACAGGAGGGGGCGTGGCATCACGATGGTTGCTCTCCATCGTGATATTGCATATCGTCCATCGTTCCAACCCTAGTTGCACTGATGCCAACATGAGCTAAATGTTTACACATTGTGTTGGGGTATTCTGGGGTTTATGCACTTGTGGCACTTTACATCAAACTATGACAGTGTTGATGCTCTAAACATAATTGTGTTGTTCTCTGTGACAATGACAATAAATCTCTTGAATCTCATGAAAAGCCTAACAACTGTACAATATGTGTTATATAACATATTTCTATACTTTTTCCTTCTGTTGCTCGCAGTGGGACAGTATCACGATCCTGCGCAGTGAGCCACTGGTGCTGGAAGGAGGCTACGAAACTGGCTTCTGTTTTATCCGATGTTCACCACAAACTCCAAAGTCAAACCCCCTAGACAAACCTCCACCAGCAACTTGCCCCAATGTAAGGACAGCTGTGGCTGTATGCAATAACATAATATAAAAAAATAATGGTGAGAGTGTAAAGTATTCTCGGTATTTCATGATTTGTACAACAATAACCAACAGGAATATACATTTTTCAGTTCACCATTATGATACAAGGGAAATAGTTCCCCAAACCTACCAAATATGATGTGCTTTTGTTGTGCACCTCTGTAGAAATCCTTGTTATTTTAATGCAAATGTACAGTATATAATCAACATGATGCCTCTTTGCTTCATACAAAGCTTTCCTTTTAATCATGTAAATAATGCTCAGTTATTTCTGGTTTCAGTGAACTTTAGTTACCCCTCCCTTGAAGACCCCAAACCTCCTGCCCCGCTGCAGCCTGAGCCACAGGTTCGACCTGAGCCTGTGCCCTCTGCCCCAGCGCTGGTGAACGGAGTGTCCTCAGCTGAACCTCCTCAGTCCTCAGTGACAGACAGACCGAGTGACGTGGTGGATTCCCCATCCCCAGTGACAGTGACCGGCCCCGAGCTCAGTAAGAAGAACTCCACAGGAGCGGCAACAAGCAAAACACCGGCAACAACCGGAGCCTTCCCTCAGGTGAAGTTCTACCTTATCCCTGCACCAGACTTTACTGATCACTGTGATCCAAGGAACTGTGGTTACATGATGATATTTATCGTGATACATCATACTTCAATCCAATCCAATCCACT
Organism: Neogobius melanostomus; assembly: GCA_007210695.1. Taxonomy (NCBI): domain Eukaryota; kingdom Metazoa; phylum Chordata; class Actinopteri; order Gobiiformes; family Gobiidae; genus Neogobius; species Neogobius melanostomus. Next base: position 3,303,239 of record VHKM01000277.1, on the reverse strand, counting down.
TTATTTCTATAGCACATTTAAACAACAGAACAGTTCCAAAGTGCTGCACAAAACAGAAAAGTACACACAAAACTCCATGTCGCTCAACCAGTCAATAAAAATAGAATAAAAAAAAAAAAAAATATATATATATATATATATATATATATATATATATATATATATATATATATATATATATATATATATATATATAAGTCATCACAAATGGAATAAATAATTAAAATAAGAAATAATCAATTTATAAAATCAATAAAAAATCGTAAAACAATAAATAATAAAAAATCAATATAATCTATGTAAAATCAATAAAATAAATAAAAAAGACACAGGGACCACACAACTCACGCGGTGTTAAAAGCCAGAGAATAAAAGTGGGTTTTAAGACGAGATTTAAAACACTGCAGTGTTGGGGCTGTTCGGACGTGGAGGGGCAGAGCGTTCCACAGCTTAGGGCCGTGATACATCATACTTGAATCAAAGTTGAACAAAGATGTAACATAGCAGTGCCTTGCCATTTTCTTGTTGTACTTTTTAAATCGTAATGTTGTTTAATATCGATTGCTGACCTCTGTTTGGTGCAGGATTGTAACTGTATCACAGCAGGCACACCCTATTTTCTCATGCAAATTGTGTATAAAACACAAATTAGGGTGGAAGAGGGCTTCCTTTAAAGCCAAACGTTTTGCATATTTGTTAATGTACGGCACTCATATGGCTTTTTTTTCCAGCTGTAAACCTACAAATTGCTCCTAGTATCAAGGAAGAGCTGTTCATCTATGCATTTTTTGTCTCGACCCATTTGCATTTTTGATCAACATACTTCATCCACCTTCACCCAGCTATTGCATAGAACTGCTCATTGTGACAGATCGAAGGCATAATGAACTCATAAAAAGAGCTTCGAGACTTTTTTTTTTTTTCTTTTTTTTTTAGAGCTTTGATATTATACAGTAACTCAATGGTATTATCTTAATTATATACATTTTAACGTACGCTCTTCCAAACTAGGCACATGATTACACCACTAAAACTAATCTTTCCCTAACTCTCACAGTTTGACCGGACCAAGAAGCCCTCCATGCGACTTGTGGACGAGCCCAAACCCAGCGTGAATGGCTCAGAGAAAGACTTGACCCCAAATGGACCCGTATTCCCAGGCAGCTCCGTCAAACCCTCCCTCAGCTCCAACTCCGCTAGAGACGAACCCGGTCAGATCCAGGAGGTGGAGAAGGCCCGGCAGGAGCAGGAGAGGAGAGAGCTGGAGCTCAAAGAAAGACTGGAGCGAGAGAACAGCGAGAAGAGGAAGAAACTGGAGCGGCAGAAGGCGGAGGAAGAGGACGACAGAGGGAGCAGAGGGTTCGGGGAGAGGGAGCGCAGAGGCAAAGAGCCCCACTCCGACACGCCCTCAAAAAGCATGTCCCTGGACTCACCGGCTCCAAACCACATCGTCAGTGAAATAAAGGTGCGTTTGTGCACGTGGCATACAGCAAAGAAAACAAGCCGACGCAATGAATGTTGAAACATGAAGCTGCTTATAGAGCGCATTCCTGTGTCAAAAGGGAAGACTATTTGTTAAAGGAGTTGTATCATGCTATTTTAGCCATTTCAAAGTAAAGTATAGGCATTTATATGATATATTGTACCTCTATTACTATGGAGTACTCATTTTTGAGAGAAATATAAGTATTTTCTGGGGGTATTTTCCAAAATCGGAAAACAAGAAGCTTCAATTCAGTTAACTCCGCCCCTCTCTCCGCTCATTCCACATTTACAGTATTATAAATATAAATATCGCTGCAAAAAGTGAAGTTACTTCACATAATGCAGTTATAAGGAGTTGACATGTGCAAAGCAGTTTCATAAATGGCTAACACGCGTTATGATTGACTTACCGCTCAGCCTGGCCTCTGCATCGTGTTATGGGACTCACTTTGATTCTGGCCAAGGTTCACCAAGCATCCATTAGGTTGGTTGATATAGTAGCTGAATCCCAGAAAGAAATTCCAACTTCTGGCGAGTGCACTCTTCTTTACTGAAAAGAAGAGTGCACTCGTAGCCAAACCATATGGAGCTAACGCGCATCGGTGACATTATCGTTGGGTAAGAAAAAGAACAGGCGGTGTCGGAGAGTTTTTTTTTTTTTTTTTCTTTATTTCTCTCTTACAACAAAAATGATGAAAAAGCTGTTTTATAAATTAAAATCAGGCCGTAAGGCATTACATTACAGACGTAGAGCACTTCCGTTCCTTTGTGACGACACAACAGAACAACTCAGTCGTTTACCAGGAGAGGGCGGAGCAGCTGCTCAGAGAGCAGGATTCAGGAGGATTACTTAGAACTGCGTGAATGAAGCCAAAAACCGCTCTGGGGGTGTTTTTGATAAGGAAATAGCATAACAACATGGTTAAAAGCTCCAAAGAGTCGATTTTGCATGATATAGCTCCTTTAAGATAAGTCTGAAAGATTTTAAAGGCAAGCAACACGCGTGCTCTGGGTTCATTTTTCTACCCATTACTAAATAAAAGCTATACAAATGGTTTGAAGTGTGATGATATTCCATGTGTCTTTCACAGAGGGAGCCGCTCACCAGAGCCAGGAGTGAGGAGATGGGCAGGACTGTCCCTGGTCTGCCTGTTGGGTGGATGAAGGTATATTGTACTCAGAATGCTGTTGCTTTAAAAGAGTAGAAATTCCATTTGTGTGATATCAACGATTGCCACCTTGCACATTTCTCTGTATATTTCTCCCCATAGTTTCTCGACACAGTGACCGGCACCTACCGCTACTACCACTCCCCGACAAACAGGGTCCACCTCTATCCACCGGAGGTCACCGTACCCCAGACTCCGCCCTCGACTCCTCCCACAGCGAAGCCCAAACCGAAATCGGCCGAACCGGACGTCAAAAGCGACCGGGATCAGGAGCAGTCCAAACTGAAGCGGTCCTACTCCTCGCCGGACATCAGCCAAGACCTGAGAGAGGAGGCGCAGAAGAAAGCTGTGGCGCCCGTCGCTGCCGCCGTCATCCCCACGGTCAACAGAGAGACTAAGTACGAAGGATTTTCAATAGCTCAAGATATGACTAAACTAATCACCTCGGCAAAATAATTTCATTCTTATAGTACACAACGATCAGAAACAGTTATGAAAATATTAGTACATTAAGATATACATACAATAGTCTATGCTAAAAAGAACTAACAATACCCCCACAGAGCATTAATAATAAAAAAAAGTTAGTTTCAGCCCCGATACATTGCATTATGTGTTCAAAGTAGCAAACTTGAGATTTCCCCGATTTTCGTACTTACATTTTCTTCTACAACTACATATATTTGTGCTTTTGCCTCATTGTCATAATTTACACACTTGTTTTCCTCCCTTAGACCTGTAGCTGCAAAAGTCTACTCTAAGGTGGAGATCGTGCGACCGTCCGCTGCCAAACTACGAAACCTAAACCCCACTTTCGGAGGTCTGGGGGTGTCTTTGACCGGGCTGCGAAACTTGGGGAACACCTGCTACATGAACTCGATCCTGCAGTGTCTGTGCAACACTCCAGCTATGGCCGAGTACTTCAACAACAATTACTACATGGACGACATCAACAGGTGAGATTTGAACCTCTGCTTTGCTTTAATGTTTATCTGTAGTTTTCGGGGCGATGTAAAGTCTGCGTAGGAGTCCATGTTGCACTTGTATTATTTGTTGAACAGAATCCTTTCGTCTCCTCTGACAGGTCTAACATTCTGGGACACAAAGGGGAGGTGGCCGAGGAGTTTGGCGTGATCATGAAAGCACTGTGGGCCGGTCTTTACAAATGCATCAGCCCCAGAGATTTCAAAATCACCATCGGGAAAATCAACGACCAGTTCTCAGGCTGCGACCAACAGGACTCACAAGAACTGCTGCTGTTTCTCATGGACGGACTTCACGAAGATCTGAACAAGGTACCACTGTTACCACTACGTCTACAACTTACTACTACTACTGGTTCTTTAACTGCGACTATGACTGGCGGACCTTGAGTTTTCTGATTGGTTAATTCGCCCCCTTCAGAACTCGATAACGCCCGGTTCCAGACTCCAAGTGTTTGTACAGATTAGGAGTGTCGGTGTGTTTGCTAATTCTACACATACTGCTGCTCACAACTTCTCAATTATCGCCTTTGATGCACATTCCAACGTAGTCTTTATATGGTTTTCTTTCTTTTTGCTGGTTTCATGTTGATGGATGTAGAGAGTAAGTAAACAGCTGTGTGTGGTTTGTCGCTGTGTCTCTACCTCTGCATGTTAGAGACATTGCCTGTGACTCCTCCCGGCTTCATGTGCATTCAACTCTGATGCTGTAATCTGTACTTGATTTGATACTACTTAAGTGGTAAAAAAAGATGGCAAAGTGCATCTCGTCGTGCCTCTCTCTTCATCTCATCACATCCCTTTTGTGTGATGTTCTGCAGTTCGACCCAGTCCAGTTTTGCGTCTCTTGTAAGTTGTTTAAAGCAAACATGGATTTTTATTTGGAAACGAAAATCACTATAGAAAAAAAGAAACATAAATCATTTTTTATGTTGTTCATGGATTGGTTTGGCATGGAGGGATGACGAACATATATACAGGAGACTCATTTTTTTATTTGAATCAAAGTTAGACATTTCAGTCGGTGTGAGAGAAGACATGTTGCTGTGGTGCTCGGCAGAAGAGAGACAAAACTTGGAAGTGAAAATGTTTACCATCAAAATACGATTTTTGTGCATATTCAAAATCCACTTAAAATGTCAATGATTTTCGCATTGGAAACTCAAAGGCTGTGTAATTGAACGCATCCATTTCAGTTGTGCTATGTAATATATGATAGACATAAGATATTTTTCAGATAAAAATCCTTGTTTGTTGTGAATCAGGCTGTTAACAGACATCAGACACGCCTTCCTCTGTTCTGATGTGTCATTTGAACTGTCTGAACTGCATGCAAATGAAGCTCAGAGAGATTTGAATTTTTTACGCAAATCTGGCTTTCCCCTTGACATTCTCTTCCCAATTTTTGTAGTTTCTGCAATCACTTTTTGTGTTTTCTCTGCTTGATCCCAGTGATTTGACCCTCTTCAAACGGTCTGCCATCTTTTCCATGACCGCAGGATGTGTCTTCCCACATGGTAGTTTAGAAGTGAGAAGCTCCTCATTGCATTGCAGTTGGGGTTAAATGACTTGTTTTCCTGAAAGAATTGGCACACAGTAATTTTCCTTACGGAGGCTCTTAGACATGTATTTGCTTAAGTAAATTCAAAGTGACTTTCTTTTTGGTCAGTGTATTGTAGGCCTTTACACTCCCCGAATAAAAATGTATTAAACGTAATTGAGAATCCGGGCAGGTAAAATGCTTTCAGTTGCCTAATGGTGTCTCTGTGTGGTCCCAGGCTGACAACAGGAAGCGCTACAAGGAGGAGGAGAACGATCACCTTGACGACGTGGCGGCGGCGGACTTGGCGTGGAGCAAACACAAGGCACTGAACGAGTCCATCATTGTGGCTTTGTTCCAGGGACAGTTCAAGTCCACGGTGCAGTGTCTGACCTGCCACCGCAAATCCAGGACCTTCGAGACCTTCATGTACCTGTCCCTGCCCCTCGCCTCCACCTCCAAGTGCTCGCTACAGGTCAGGACAACGTGCAACACGGGCTCCGTCTAATAAGGAAAAATATACCCTACGTGCAGTTGTTGTGCTTGTTTTGCTCATGTTCGTTGTGCATCTTATATTTCATCTTATAATTCAATAATTCTGGTTTTGTTTTCCAGGACTGTCTGAGACTTTTCTCCAAAGAAGAGCGGCTCACGGACAACAACAAAGTGTTCTGCCGACACTGCAAAGCCCACAGAGACTCCACCAAGAAACTGGAAATCTGGAAAGTCCCTCCCATTGTGCTGGTGCACCTAAAACGGTTGGTGCAAAAACTTGTGTCCTTACATTTGACTGACTAAACTACCGTATTTTCCGCACTATAAGTCGCACTTTTTTCATAGTTTGGCTGATACTCCGGAGCGACCAATATGTAATTTTTTTTAAAAGGTTTTTCAATTCAAATGTATAATTCACATGCCACTAGAGGGCACCGCAGGCTAATCGAGCAGCAGAAAGAAAGTTTGGAGTGAGCGAGAAACTTGCGAGGGACTGGCGAAAAGTGGAGGTTACTCTTACCGCAATGAAGAAAACAAAGGGTAATCGTGGGCTAAAAGCTAGAGGAACGAGTTTGCAAATGAGAGCTTGAAAAACGTGCTGCCGGGAGAGGCTTGTCAAGGGTGCAGTTACACGCCTCAAAGGCGATTGTTCAGAAGTGACACAGAGGATGACGATTTCAATGGATTTAGTGATTTGGAGTGAGATGGAGAGTTTGGTATGTTCTGTATGCTATAGTTATCTGATCTGTTTATGTGAAGTTAACGTACGAGACACCTATTTAGTTTGTTGTTTATCCTTCATGTAGCTAACCATCAATGTGTTACGTTAGCATACCCGTACGCCTATTCAGCCTGTTGTTTTTTTTCTTCATTAGGCAATTTTTGGCTAGTGCGTCTTATACTCCGGAGCGACTTGTAGTCCTGAAAATACGGTAGCTATTTAAAAATGCCCTCTAATGGAGCTGACCTGTATTTTCTTTCTCTCTCTTCCTGAATGCAGTTTCTCATACGAGGGCCGGTGGAAGCAGAAGCTGCAGACCTCGGTGGACTTTCCCCTGGACAGTCTGGATCTGTGTCAGTACATGATAGGACCCAAGCAGAACCTGAAGAAGTACAGCCTTTACGGAGTCTCCGTGAGTATCACTTTACAAACGGAAACACTGGTCATCAGGAGCATGTTATGTATTGTTGGCAACAGTATGCTCAAAATCGTTACGCAGTGTGCCTTTTAATAAATAGATTTCAAAGGACACTTGTACATTTTTTGTCCGTGTTACAGAACCATTACGGAGGCCTAGACGGCGGACACTACACGGCCTACTGTAAGAACGCCGTGAAGCAGCGCTGGTTCAAGTTCGACGACCACGAGGTTTCTGAGCTCTCCACATCCTCCGTCAAATCTTCTGCAGCCTACATCCTCTTCTACTCCGCACTCTGAACGCCTCAAAGGGCTAAAGTACAATTACTACTAACAACTACTACACGGAGCAGCGACTCTTACCGAGATTAAACAGATCTAGGTCAATCTGCTCGTAAGCCAGCTGCGGTTTGACTTGGCAGGTTTGCTCACGCTGGGCTGTGCCAGAGAAAGTGGTTACGGCATCGAAAGAAAGTTGCTTTTGAGCGCGTAGGGAAACATTTCGCCAATTCATGTAGTGGCCTGAAAACTGCTTCGAGGGGCAATCTAGAGCCGCGTCTTTTGAGTTGCTGCAATTGCATTCATACTGTGTACTAAGTAGGCTTGTACATAACTTACCAAACGCTAAAGTTGCACAAATAAAATGTAAATATAATCGAAAGGGCAAAAGACGAGAATCTGTTTTAAGTGACCAAACTTTCCTCTTTATAGCGTAGTAGCTGTTATTAAACATATTCATGAAGTTTTAGGGTATGAGTTTTCTGAGCCATGGAGGAGTAAGCAAGCTAGTCTGAGTTTTAATGTAGGTTGCGTTCACAGTCTGGAATTTGATCATTTCAGATGGAGGTCAGAGGCCAACATAACTCAAGCTAGGTGTACATTGCACAATTGTTGTTGTTTTTTTTATCTTAAGACTTTTAGATGGCAAGCATTTGTCTTCACTGCGGGAATGTTCAAAGATTCAAGATTCAAGCTGGCGATGGTTATATACAATGAGTCTACTCTTCTTGACCAAAAAAAGTCGACACCTGGATGTAACTGGTGATGATGATCTGTAGCTGCTGCAGTTTTTCAGGTCTAATTTCAGCAACACTATGTGCCCAAAGAATGAGATTAGCCGACTGCCTGAACATCCTGAATGACCAGGTTATTCCATCAATGGATTTAGTCTTCCCTGATGGAACGGGCATAGATGACAATGATGACAATGCTGGGATTCATTGGGCTCACATTGTGAAAGACTGTTTTTGTTTTTTTGTGGTGACTTTTTTTGGTCAGCCAGTGTATTTTTACCCTTTGTTCCTGTCTTACTGTAAAAGTAATTTTCCCCACGTTGAGTGATCTTTAATCTAATAAATATAAATTGTGCAGTTTACACCTGGATTTTTAGAGATTCATGCTTTTGAAGAGAAATAAATCTCAATGTTAGAGATGGCAATATTCCATTGTTTCATATGAAATCAAATATTTGAAGCCTTTTGCCATTTTTTGGTACATGTGGAGAGGCCCACTGATTACATAAATATTAACCATAAACCAGTCAAAGTATCTGCAATAGGACCAATTAAAAGGCTATATTTGTTAGCGTTGACATGGCCTCAATCTCAATGCTGATCTATTATATTATAAAGAATGTTATAACGTCATGTGAACGCAGCCTCTTCTCACTTGGCCACATTTTTTTTGCACTTACAATATGCAATCAATCTAGTGTATGTAGATCACATCATTTAGTATTTTTTGAAATGAGACTGATCTTGCTTTAGCCTTTAAGCTGGTCTTGAGTGGAGACTTGTGGAAAAACCTGTAATAACTCTACCTGTAATAACCAATGGCCGCTGACTGCTCTGCTTTGTGACTACGACACTGGAGGCCGCCATTGCTCCGCTATTGCTGTAGTACCTCCATATGGCCGCTATTCCCCCATTGGAATGCATTGGACTTGAGACGCGTTAAAAACAGCTTTAATGCCCGGTGCCTAATGTTTTAGAAGTGGCTAGAGCTAGATATTCCTCCTGTGATTACACTGGGTTAAAAACAATCTGGGGCACCGGGCTGGTTATGGTAGCAAAATTTTTAGAAATCTCCTACTTAACGGGGGTCTGACTGTTGGCATTGGAGCTGCGCGAGCTACACGTCACGCAAGGGCCGAGTCTACAGTGAAGCTCCCCCCCTTATGCCCTTATTAGGAACATGCTTCGTCAGAGCTGGGGAGGAGGAGCCTGTAAATCCGCCATGATTTCCCCTCAAACGTGGTCATTGTGGTAAACGGGGAGGAGTGAGGAATGACGGTCTATTAATAATATGTCTATGGTAATAACCCTACTTTTAGGTTGCCAAATCTATGCTTAGCTTTTAGTTTGTGTTGCAATGATTTGTTTTGTTGAACGATGGCATGAAGCACTTTCCATTTACATAAACAGGAGTTTAGTAAAAATCAGAGATGTTGCTGCTTTGCTTTGACAGCAGCTAGCCTTATTTATATTTTGAGTAACCACACTGCAAGAAGAGCATTGTCTGTCTTTCTTGCAGTTTGGTGAAAGTTTAGGCGCACTTGTGAGTGAGCAACATGTGACCCAGAATGTTCCACAGTGTGGCTTTAAACGTTGTTGGATATTCTTTTTATAATTTCCAGAAAGGTTAAGCCACTCATTCTGCGAATATAGGTTTACCACAGTAACTTTACCTTCTGGTTTCCACAAGTCTTCCATACAGCTCCAGTGTCACTAATGTGGACCAACTGCCTGGTCCACTGTATGTGCCCTGTTCTATCGTCACATTGTATTGTATCCAACATCAACATCACTAAAGACTCATTTCCGCCTGATGCTGGTTTGACACTTGTTTCTAGGCTGAATTTGGTTGAGTTGAGTCTCCATGCGTTCAGTGTCTGACTGGGGATGATGCCGTATAGCACTTGTGAGATGCCATTATTGTCTATGGGGCTTAGAACATGGCACAAAGGATCTTTCTGAATCTAAAGGACCAGAAACTGGATTTGTCTGGACGTTGATTGGGACTTGTCTTGCCTCGCATGAGATCATTAATATCTGTTTTCTTGTACATGTTGATTTTATTTCTAATGCTCTAAAACTTGTTTCAGATGTAACAACTATATTAACCAACAACTCATATGACTATTTATTAAAACGGCTTCAAATGAACCTCATTGTGTGCTCCTTATTTATTTAACCTCCAGTGTTCTGCTGCTGGTAGTGGAGCCCAGTGAGTTTTCGATGGGTGCAGCCTGAACAGTAGGCGTCTCGTCACGGGACTTTTGGTCTGCAAAATTATATGCAACTGAACAACAGGTGAAAGGTTCCAATTTGAAAAGTAAAAAACCTGTACATATTGCAATTTGTCAGTGGACCCAGTAGTTTATGTTCACTGCAGTAGCCTACCATGAATCTAAATTGTTTAAATGAGCTAATCACAAAGGATGTAATCAGTGACGGACTGGCCATTGGGCAATGTGGGCAAATGCCACTGCGGCCGCCTGGTCTCATCACTTGTTGTGGCCGCATCACAAACAAATAAATAGGCTAAATAAAGCGAGGAAGCGGCCGCCTATTGGCGCAATGGCTGCAAGCGGCAGCACCACCAGCGGCTCGCTCTGCAACCAACAATTGGTTGCAGATGACTTGAGAAGACAAATGTGGCCTCTCTGCTAAAATTGCCAGGGCCTCTTTTTGGTGCCAGTCCGCCACTGGATGTAATTAAAGCCACACAGCGTTACATTTCACCCAATGAACAGAATAAAATACAAGCAGTTATTTTATTACAGATGTAAATACTATCGTTTGAACGCGTTATTGCTGTGAGCAGCTCACCTCTCATCAGACCTGACATGTAACTTTACTAAGAGTGGTGATGTCTCCAGGTCGTCTCCATGGAGATGTTGACTGAAAGCAGCTGAATGTGAGATTTAGGCCGGCCTCACACCTAGAGCGGCGAGCTTCCATTCATTCCCTATGCTGCCTGGAGACCGGAAAGAAGCCTCCGGAAATCCACAGGAGAGCGGCACGATGCGGGCGGCCACAGTGGCTCTGTATTTGCATAGCGTTGAAAAAATTTCCATTTCCGGCAGCAACCACCAACCACAGAACATGATCTGACAGACGCCTGTGCGTAATTGGCTCATGCACTTCAGCTGCGTCTCCAACCCCACCTCCACGTGCTGCTGCACAAGGGGGGCTGGCCAAGGAAATAGAGCAAGCTGAGCGACGGAAAGCGTTTTTTTCCGCTTGGTGTGAGTCCGGCCTCAAATAGGTTAGAGCCTCATCCAAATCAATCAATCAATCTTTATTTATATAGCGCTTTTCATACATTTTATGTAACACAAAGTGCTTTACAGATTTAAAAACATTCTCTCACACCCACCTCCTCCCACAAATACAAACACATTGTCGCATTCACACTCTACCACACACACTCAAGGTAAAACAATGGACGCAATGGACATAAGGCTGAGACAAGGCTGGGTACAGATAAACCAGGTAAGGAAACACCATCCAAGGAGCCGTCTGCATCGGAAGCAGCACCTCGGCTGCAGCCATAGGGCACCAACACAGGGCACCCGGAAGAGGCGCGGTAGAAACACCACACCTCCATCCAGACACCCACAGGACAGCACCACAGCAGCCACAGCCAATGACTGCTCCCGAGGCAGAGGGCTCCTCCAGAGGAAACTGGGAGAGTAAAACAATGGTTAAAATAAATAAAAAGTAAGAATATTAGGACCACTAAAATAAGACCGAGAGGTAAAATACATAAAGAAAAAAATAGATATGAATTACAATTAAATAAATAGGCCTAGCAAGAATAAATATCAATTAAAAGCTAAACTTGCGTGTGTCTCTAGCCTGCTCTTAAAGACATGAACGTTCTCTGCAGTCCTGAGCTCCTCCGGCAGGTCGTTCCAGAGGCGAGGGCCATAATATTGGAAAGACGCCTTGACGTGAGTCTTTCTGTTGACTAGGAATAACTAGGAGACCCCTGCCGGAGGAGCGAAGGGACCGTGAAGGTTCATAAGATAAAAGCAGCTCATTTGTGGACAGCACCAGAGGCCGATGTGTTTTAAACGAGTTAAAAGAATAGTGTGGTCTACTGTATCAAAGGCGGCGCTCAGATCCAGTAGAACCAACACTGTCAACTTTTTGGAATCATAACTTAATCTAAAATCGTTTAAAATCTTTAAAAGGCCGTCTCGGTGCTGTGGTTTACCCTAAAGCCAGACTGAAATTTCTCAAGGACATTATGTGCAGTAATAAAATCACAAAGTTGGATAAAAACAAGTTTTTCTAAAATTTTGCTTAAAAATGGCAAGTTAGATACCGGTCTAAAATTGTTAAAATCATTCAAATATAAATTGCTCTTCTTCAGTAGGGCCCTCACCACCGCCCCTTTAAAGGCAGCAGGGAAGACTCCTGTCTGAAGAGAGCAATTCATCATGTTTAAAAGCTCGTCTCTTAAAGATCCATATTTAAAGCCGTGTTACTTTGGGTAGATAAAATATTACATCTATCTCCCCCTGAAGTGGTCTGCAAACTCCTCGCAAAGGAAATCTGAGGGAGTTTCATGGAATGCTTCACCATGATCTGAATGTTGTCAATGGTTGAAAAAAAGGACTTTTGTATTATTTTTATTGTCTGATATGATTTTGGTGAATTATGAATTTCTTGATTTTCTAGCTGCTTTATTGTATGTTTTCAACGGTTCCATCTAATAAATCCATTCTAACCCTGTTTGTTGGTGATTAGGAGCATGATTCGTATTGCTGGCAACAGGAAAATTCATAATGTTACACTGTGTGCCTTTAAATGATAAAATGTCCTTTTGCAAACAACAAAAGGTTTAAACACAACAGACATGTTCTGAAACACAAGCAAGTGCTCCGTTAGTTTAGGAGTTGATATTTCAAGGTGCTCTTTTTGATGTGTGCAAAATGTGCACTGTGACTGTGGAGGTTCGACTCCCGGCTCCTGAAAGTGCAGACTGTTGTGCCATTAGGCAAGATACTAATAATAATGATAATAATAATAATAGATCCAAGGAATCTCAAAGTGCAATAACACGCCTTGCCTCTGTGAATGTGGTGGGTCTGTTAGGGAAAGATGGTGGAGGTCCAAGGGGCTGAAGGCACAGATTGGCAGCCTTACTTCTGTCTGTCTACCCCAGGGCGGCAGGGGTTATAATAGTAGTTTATCATCACTGAGTATGGAGTGAATGAATGATGTCCACAGCACTTTGAAAAGCTTTGTCAGGTACTTTTGTGAACGTGATGGACATAGACAAGTTTCTTGGTGTGCACAAAGTTTGAAAGGCTGTATCAGGAACAGCTGATGAGTCAGTCATGTGTCAAAAGTGACATGGCTTAATGCACAAAGGAGGGATTGTGAATGTATGGCAGGAGGATGCTGAGCTTGGAGACCAAAGAAAACATTTATGAAAGCAGTGACCATAACCTATGCCATAACTTGGTGTGAGAATGTAGATAATTGTTTGAAGGAGAAAGGAGATTTTAAGTGGCCAAAATACATGGTTAAAACACGCAGAGACATGCTCATCTGCCTTTATTTTTTCTTTATTTGTTTACAATCAACACAAGTTGTAAACGCATGGCTTTGTTATTTGAGGTCAGTGATGGGCTCATAGTAGTCCGTGTATCTGCGGTTTCTGGAAGGGCCTGCGGCTGTAGAGCAGGATGTACGCGTGAGGAGACTGCACAAGGACGCCCTCTACTGGCCGCACCACGGAATCATCAAAGCAGTGCCAGGTCTGAGTGACGGTGTTGAAGCACAGGGCCGTGTAGTGCCCCATGTGCAAGTGGCCGATGTGGTTCTGGGGTAATGACACGGTTGACACGAAATTACTAAGGTTAACAATACATTATGGCTCAAAAGTAATAAATAAATAAAAATCTAGTTTATTCTAATTGGTACCAACTCTACCCATAACAGAGTAATCTAGGAAAAGCTCCATCTAGTGACCAGAAATAAAATACAGCATGCCCTGACAATAGTTAGGAAATTAGATAGGTAATTGCTACCAAGATTTTTTTTTAAATCTAGCCTTGAATCCAAATGCTCATAAAAGAAAACGACACCCACACATTTACAATATACTTTATAATATGATCTGTCTATTGTTGTAAATTTATATTTAAATTTAAATGTTGAAATAAGGTTTAAATAGCTGCAAAATAAATGAACATGATTTATATAAGTTGTTTGATAAATCAATGCAACATTTATTTATTTTTATCAGTTATAATCTATATTCAAATAGATAGAAAATCTAGGTTAAACGATAGTTGTTAAAAGGGGAAATAATTTATAAGACACTAAATACCCAACAGATCCCCCCCCTCTACAGATATATTTGTTGGACTGACTCACCACAACAGCGTACAGACTGTAGGAAGAGTGTGAGGAGCTGTGGACAGAGCTGGAGAGGAACGGGCTCAGGTCCAGCTTCTCTGTCGAAAACTCCACGTTCGTCCTGAGTTTGACCTGACTCTTCCCGTTACAACCGAAACTACAGGGGACAACACACACGACACATGCATCTAAAGAGGATGTATCGATGGCCATTTACCCTATCCCTTATATCACCTGTGCACACATGGAATCTGCTTTACAAGAGGCATTTTATAATGGGATGTCGTGCATATGCTTTAGATAAGTGTTTTGATTGTATCCTTTCATCAATGGATCTCAACTTGAGGGTCAGGGCCCTAAAGTGGGACAATTAAATAATATATAATATATGACTTATAGTAAATTGTTGCCTCAACAAAACTTTGTGGATATACCATGTATTTTGAAAACATATATGCTACTTAATCAGGTTTGAACAGCAACATGTTTTTTTTAATTAAAAGTTAATTGTTTTGTCTGTGTGGTTTTGATTTATAATGAAAGACTGAAGGTGGGTCCCATAGCTACACCAGTTCACTGGTCTATTGTGTGGATCTGATGAATAAAACAAAACGTGGAAATATCCATACAGCATGGATTTGTATTACTAACTATTACTATAACTATTCTCACTGTATGGCGAATTGAAAGCCACATCAATGTTGACTTATTCACTCTCTTTTGTTAAGGCATAAAGATAGCAGTGCAATGCTGCATTATTGTATCACATGTACAAACAACATAATTCATAATGTTGTTTGTATTTACCGTTTGAGATGCAGGACAAGTATCTCCGGGGCTTTGTCGAGGTATGTGACCACAGCCGTCTCTCTCCTCAGGCCACACTCAGAGCACAGCATCTGCTCCCCTCCGGTCAGGACGCTCTGCTCGAAGAACAGAGACAGGCAGTCCTGGAAAACAATATCCTTTAAATTAGTAAAACTTCTAACCACTAATTTTGCCGCCAGTGATGAAATCTACAGTGACTTTGCGTACAATGTATAGTACTGATCGACATTGTGTCAATAAGCTTCTGTCAAAAGATCCAGTGATGCATTAGTTTTTCCACCAATATATTATAAATTATATTATAAACGTCCTTTTTTACGAGGAATGCTTTGAACGCGGTTTCTTGCTCCGGTTTTAGGGATTTCATATTTTCCAAATGATTTAAAACCGACGAAAGAGCAGAAGAAAACACTGTATCGGCCGCCATCTTTAATGTTTTGGAAGAGTGCGTGGTGGTGACAGGTGACGGCTTCCGTCTCTTGGTGCGTGATTGGACCGATGTGGGTCAAATCGTGAAATGATTGGCTGCGAGCAGCCGCCCAGACGGTTCTTCTTTTGAACAGAAAGGAGGAGTGTCTGGCAGGCCAGGCAAGGCACTAACCTTTGTTTACTGACATCTGCTAAAGGCCTGTCCTGGTAGGAGCTGTGCAGTCTCGGCAGCACTGGCACAGGCACATTGGGGTCCACCATGAGATGAGAGGCCAGAGACTTCGTAAACTCAAACAACTCCACTCTCCTCCCCGAGCCCTGGTTCTGCAGCGTGTGGAGAACAAACGTATTGATGCAAACCACGTGCAGCGCCACCCACAGGCCAGGATGGAAAACATCGACCTCAGCACCTTTGAGGTCCGACAGGCGAAACAGTGCAGGGCCCGTCCAGCCTTGGATATGAGTGGTCAGTTGCTTTCTCGGGGTTGTCAAATCTAGCGACATTTTAGTTGAAGGTACAAAGTGGAGGTCGACGCCGAAGTTTGAAAAGATGCTTGTGAGTTTTTCATCCATCCACGCGGATATGTTGACGCGGACCACATGGTTATGGCTGCAAAACGGCCTTAGCAGATGGCTTATAACTTGCTGTATCACTGGCTTTCTACTTTGTTTCTGCATTTGTTCGGGGCAATAGAGAAACATGTTGCAAATGAAACCCGTGCTAACATCACAGAGTAGCGCGAGATGCAAGGAAGATGGCTCTTGCTGGTATAAAAGGTGATATTTCTTTATAGTTAAATGTTGTCCTGGCCTGTACAAAGTCTGGTAGCGTCTTGATAAGTGACCACAAAAAGCTGCGAGGATTTCAAGCTTGGCCACTTCTTCCAGTCTTGTGAGCGACATTAAGTTCGTTTGGAAGCCGTTTCTCTTGAGAACGCCTTGCCATCCGTCCAGCGTCAAATCCGAAGCGTATTTCTCATCAATGAAGACACCGCTTTTCAAAACGACTGAAAACAACCTTAAGGCATCCGCGTACTCTCCCTCAGTGGCTTGGTCTATGTGTTGGTCCTTGGCTTGGTTGTAAGAGTAGCGATTTGGCCCGGATTTGGCGCTGGTGGCACGCCTGGTCAGCTCATGGATGGCATGCCGGTCCAGGACTTCCATGAACAGCTCCCTGGCGGTGTAGTAGACCTGGTAAGTGGGACCGTTTTGAGATTTGGAGAGGGGTTTCACTCTTTTAGGTCTGAAAATGTTTGGGAGACACAGGCCATTGCTCTGAGCGGATCCATCGTCCGGAAAATGGCACTCCTCTAACGTCCAAGTGCACTCTTTGATGGACAAGGCCTTGGGTTTCATATCAGCAGGATCTAGAAAGTAAAGAGATCACTTATTGTGCAGCATTCTGGTATAATACTTTTACATGAAATTCCCTATGGAAAACATGCCTCATTCCCAGATATTCCCAGATGAGGCCTTTTGTGTGGAGTTTGCATGCTCCATAAGTTTTTACACATCAATCCAATTCTTAATCATCTGACCAAACCTGGCTTAAGATTTAGAGATGGGTCCCGGGGGCTGCACTTCAATTGCAATTATATTGTGCCACAGAGGTGACAGTGTTTGAAACAATGGCCGCTGGCTGCTCTGCTTTACGACCGCAACACTGGAGGCCGCCATTGCTGTGGTACCTCCATATAGCCGTTAAAAACAACTTTAACGCCTAGTTTCTATTTTTTAAACACTTTCTACGGCTACATATTGTCAGTCTACCCCAGGGCAGCTGTGGCTACAACAGTAGCTTACCACCACCAAGTATGGAGTGAATGAATAATGACGACAGTGTAGCGCTTTGAGAAACTTGGTAATACAGGCTTGTAAAGCGCAATACAAGTGTAAGGCATTATTATTATTACATATTCCTCCTGAGATAACGCTGGGTTAGTCACAAAAAAGAAACCAGGCTAGTTTTCGAAATATTTTTTTTTTAATCTCGTACTAATGAGGGTCGGACTGTTAGCATTGGAGCTGCACGAGCTACACGTCACGCAAGGGCCGAGTCTACAGTGAGATCCCACCCTTATGTCCTTTTTAGGAACATGCTTTGTCACAGCTGGGGAGGAGGAGCCTGTAAATCCGCCATGATTTCCCCTCGAACGTGGTCATTATGGTAAACGGGGAGGAGTGAGGAGGAGTTGCCTATTCTTTTTAACGGTCTATGGTTTGAAACCAATATAATAGTTGTGGAGACATGATTACTGCTGTTTAGGGCTGGACACAGCTAAACGATACCAGTATGGTATCCCAAAAAAGTTATCAAAAGATATCAAAAACAGGAACCGAAAAAACTCCAAAAAACATTTAGATACCAAGTTTTGATGCCTGTTGGGTCAGTACTAAAGAAAATTACTTGGTTGTGTATGTTAAATATTGGCCAGGTTTCGGTATTTTATACCAAATTTTATAAAATTGGCAAAATCGACCACCTGGTCTTGCATTTTGATGTAAAATGAGTAATTAAGTAATAATTATATATATATACTGTGTATATATATATATATATATATATATATATATATATATATATATATATATATATATATGAACTATCACTTTAATGTACTGGAATAGAATAAAAAATTAACGATACCAAGCTCAACTGCTGTTGACTCATCAGACAAGGTAACTGCAAGTTACTTTTAAGAGAATAAACAGTACTATGTTACATTTCAACATAAGAGCATAAACACAACATAGAAATGTTAATCAACAAATCCCAAGCACAGTATCTTCAACCTGTCGCTCTGGAGCTACTGTATCAGCAGCTCTACAGTAGTTTCCAAAGGCTCTTTACGAGCCATGATGAGTAAAATTTGATTTGACAAAACAACTCCTATGTGTCACATCACATTTATCAATGGATTTTCTCTTTGTGCACTAAGTGAAGAGTTATGGCTCATTTAATCTACAAGCATTTAAGTACATTAGAGAAATTAAACCCATTTTCTTTCTTTGGTCCCAAACTATCCAGGGTGTACTCTGCTCATAGTTACTCACCTACAGTTGAAGCGTTTTCCCATTGACCCCGAGTGCCTGGATCTCCTCACTCCCGTCCATAACAGACCAACCAAACAACTCTGTTTGCTGCTGTGTTGAAACGCAAATGCTGAATGAAATGTTTACGTCAAAGTGACTCTCAGATGAACTTAGTTCTGGGGGGAAGCTCCAGGGATGCTGCGTATCCACAACTGTGTCCTGGAAACACCAACACAGAACAGGCAATGCTCGAGTGGATTAGACTGTTAAAGACAATAACTTCAACATAGCAACAGTAGTGCTGAATGTAGTACAAGGATTATGTAGTTTTTTTTTTTTCAGATGGAAGACTTTTGTCACCATTTTATATTTCAAATATCTATGGATTTTACACTTTGATATTTTTGTCACTCTGAAATTATATATTTGACATTTTGTTTGTCCCTGAATTGACATACACATACTGTATATAAAAATAAATATATATATATATAACATTAATTGATTCACTAAGTCAATCCCTAACTCACGCACAGTGACGAATGGGTACATTTTTGGTAAGTTTTAAGCCAAGACTTAAGCCATTTCAAACTCAGAAATGGTCTTAAGCTCATTTGGTAGTGAAATCCACAGCTTTGTACATTTGTAAGAAAAGGCAGACTGACCAAACCAAATCCGGCAGTGGCTTAGGGGTTTAATTGTTTGTACAAATTAGTTTGAGGAAGCATAAATTACCCAAGCTTTCAAAGCTAGCAATTATACTCTTAAAGAGTTTTTTTAAGTAGCACCATCACAAAAATGTAATGATAAAAATGTACCTACAGAGGGCAGACTTAACCAGCTATTCAAATACGCTTAACATCCTTTTTCATTTTGAATTAGCAACTTCATGATCACTTTTTGATATTGACAGCACACCGGTTTTCTGTGAGCACACAATATACAATAATTTTTAAGTAAATACTGTACACTGCCTAAAACACAGTACCATTGTAGTATATTACACACACAAATTACACTATGGAGTAATTTATATCCAATATGCATAGCTATTACCAACACATGTAAAGTAGCTTTGTGCATTTCCCAAACTGCTCTTGAGCTTCCTATAGTATTAATTTCTTTGAGCACCTCTTAATTGCATGAATTCTATTTGCATCATGCCCTGCTGTTTGGAGCCAAATCATATTCACCTGATCAGCCAGCCTTCTGCGCCCCCATATGTGACCACAGCCCTTTATGTAAACTCTGTAAAGTGTGAGGCAGAAAACAGCTTCAGAATCGGTTTAAAACTACGTAAAATACTGAAGATAGATAGAAGATTGAAATGATTCAATGACAATAGTTTGTTGTTGGAAATACTATACCTGAATGTACTGAACGACCAGGTTATACCATCTATGTTTTTTTTTCTTCCTTGATGGCACGGGCATATGACAACATGAAAATACCAGGAGTAGTAGTAGTAGTAGTAGTATTGCTCACTCTTATTGAAATTGCCGCTGTGTCCACAATCACCAGTATATGTTTTGTGCATGAGTCAAAGCCATATTAACTTGAAATATTATGTAAATTGATTCATTTGAAAGCAGCTCCTTCAGATGGCCCTCTTGGCTCTCATCTCACTGACCAGAATAATAAAACTGAAATTACCCAGTCGCTCAGTACAAGGTGAAGTGGTCATTGATCTGAGCAGTGAAAGGGGAGATACAAAGACAGTGAATTCATTAACATTTTTATTTGCTATTGTTATATGCTATTGAAATGAATATCAACAAGGCGACCAAAGTAGTTTCAACATTGTGTTGTGTTTCCCAGAGAGTAGACTACAGGTGCTCGTCATATAATTAGAATATCTTGAAAAAGTTAATGTATTTCTGTAATTCAACTTAAAATGTGAAACTAACAAATGATATAGACTCATTACGTGCAAAGTGACATATGTCAAGCCTTTGTTATAATTTTGATGATTATGGCTTACATTTTCAAAATATTCTAATTTTATGTGATTTTTAATTTGGGGTTTTTACAGGCTGAGCCATAATAATCAAAATTGTAACAAATGAAGGCTATACATATCTCACGTTGCATGTAATGAGTCTCATATATTAGTTTCACAGTTTAAGTTGAATAACAGAAGTGAATGCACTTTTTTCATGATATTCTAATTATATGACGAGCACATGTATACTATACTGTATGTATCACATAAAGCATGTGCTTACCATATTATTTAAATTAGAGGTTAGGTCAGTGATTCAACCTTTTTGTTTGAAGTACTTTAACTCAAGTTTGGCAGAGAGTAGCCAAAAAGTAGTAACAAAATAAATAATTTATTTTCATTAAATGCATTAAAGGTAGCCTGGCTAACCATGGGACCATGGCCGAAATTTTCGCATGGATTTGGGGACCAATCACAGAACGAGGAGGGACGGTAAGACGATGACTCGCTATTCGACATACGGATGCTTGTAGTTTGTTTACGGATTTTAAAAAATACAGTATATTTACGGATCCAACATGACAGCAGCAGACGCGATGCCATCTTTCTATCAAGCTTTAGACCGTGTTCTAAATAGTTTAGCTCGAATGTTTACAGCGGATTCGTCATACGTCATCTGATACGATTGGCTATGGCTACGTGCAGACGCATATGATAGACATTAGTAGCGCCAAATAAACGGCTATGGACAATCATAAACCACACCTCTCCTACAAGAAAATGAATTGGTGGTCCCCAGACTAAATATCATTTGTGATTTTTGTCCGGCGTTAGCCAGGCTACATTAAAGCTGCATTATGGAACTTTTTGTGTGAAGAAATAAACCTTTATGAGCGCCTATTAGTGACCCAGTGGCTGTATGGGTGGTTAGGAGGGCTCCTTTCCTCTCCATGACTACACATACAAAACCTCCCAGAAACCCTAAAATAAACAATTGATGCTGGAGTGTCATAGAGGCCACTATGATGAAAAGCAAAGGAACCATTAAGGATTTTTTTCTTTTCTTTTCCCATAATGCCACTTCATATATCCAGTTCAATGAGGAGCGCATAGTACCAACGCGCACCAGGGTTTGTTATGAGAATGATAAGCCCTGGTTCACCCCCCAAACTCTACGTAAGGAGAAAGAGGCGGCTTTCAGAAATCGAGACCAAGACCAATACAGACAGGCAAAATACCACTTTAGGAGGGAAGTGGGAAATGCCAAATCTGTATATTCAGCCCGTCTCCAACAGCAATTCTCCTCAAACGACCCGGGAGCAGTGTGGAGGGGGCTTAAGGCCATCACGAACTATAAGCCCAAGGCCCCCGGGCTCTGAACGACCTGTCCCTCGCCCAGGGTCTGAATACACACTACTGCCGCCATGAGCGCCCATCAGCTCCTCACTCTCCAGAGAACCCAGCCACCTCTGCCCCCTCCACCTCCACCACCACCATCAATGACCCCAGCACTTCATCAAAGGCCTCCACAGACCCTCCCCCCCCTGTTCTCTCCATCCAAGAGGAGGAAGTGCGCCGGCAGTTCCTGAGACTGAAACTGCGGAAGGTCCCCGGGCCGGATGGCGTCTCCCCCTCCACCCTGAGACACTGCGCGGATCAGCTGGCTCCCGTCTTCACAGACATTTTCAACACCTCCCTGGAGACATGCCACGTGCCGTCCTGCTTCAAATCATCCACCATCGTTCCTGTCCCCAAAAAAACACAGATCACAGGACTTAATGACTACAGGCCGGTGGCGCTGACGTCTGTGGTCATGAAGTCTTTTGAGGTCCTGCCCGACCTCAAGGACATCACCGCCCCCCTCCTGGACCCGCTGCAGTTTGCCTACAGAGCCAACAGGTCTGTGGACAACGCAGTCAATCTGGCTCTCCACTTCACCCTGAAGCATCTGGACTCACCAGGAACCTACGCCAGGATCCTGTTTGTGGACTTCAGCTCTGCCTTCAACACCATCCTCCCTGGACTGCTATGAGACAAGCTCTACCAGCTCAACGTGCCTGACTCCCTCTGCAGGTGGATCACTGACTTCCTGACGGACCGGAGTCAGCACGAGCGGCTGGGGAAGATCGTCTCGGACACTCGGACTACAAACACTGGAACTCCTCAGGGCTGTGTACTTTCCCCCTAGCTCTTCTCCCTGTACACAAACTGCTGCACCTCCAGTCACCAGTCCGTTAAACTGATCAAGTTTGCGGACGACACCACCCTCATCGGGCTCATCTCGGATGGTGATGAGTCCGCCTACAGGAGAGAGGTGGACCGGCTGGCGTCCTGGTGCAGCCACTACAACCTGGAGCTGAACGCCCAGAAGACAGTGGAGATGATCGTGGACTTCAGGAAAGACACAGCCCCACCGTCCCCCCTCGCCCTGACAGACTCTCCCACCCCCATCTCCATCGTGGACTCCTTCCGTTTCCTGGGCACCACCATCACCCAGGACCTCAGATGGGAGCCGACCATCTGCTTCCTCATCAAGAAGGCCCAGCAGAGAATGTTCTTCCTGCGGCAGCTGAGGAAACTTAAGCTGCCAACCAAGATGCTGGTGCAGTTCTACACGGCCATCATCAAGTCCATCCTCACCTCCTCCATCACCGTGTGGTACCCCGGCACTACAGAACGGGACAAGCATCGACTGCAGCGCATTGTGCGTGCTGCTGAGAAGGTGATTGGCTGTGCGCTCTCATCTCTCCAGGACCTGTTCACCTCCAGGACCCGGAGGCGTGTGGGTTGAATCACAGCTGACCCTTTCTCACCCTGGACATGGACTATTCACCCCTCTCCCCTCGGGCAGGAGGCTACGGTCTATCCAGACCCATACCTCCCGCCACTTGAACAGTTTTTTCCCCTCCACCATCAGACTCATGAACAATAACAAGACCCAGTAACCCAGTTACAGACTCATGGATGTAATCTGCACTTGCACTGTGTGGTGTGTCTACACTTGGACCCACTGCTATCACTTATCACTAAATCACTTTATCACTTTATATGCCTACATCTGTTAATACAATCCCGCTGTTGTTCAATGTCAAATTGTTGTTGTCTATATGTCATATGTCACTTTATTTTATCTTATTTATTTAATATTTTTCACGCATGCCCTTAATAGCCTTATCTTAACTGTGTTATATGTTCTATGTCGCAAAATTTCTAGTTTGTGAACCTGTTCTCAAACAATGGCAATAAAACCGATTCTGATTCTGATTCTGATTAAAGTACAAAGTACCAAAAGCGGTAATTCAATGTTCTGCCCTGGCACTCTCTTTCCTGAATAGAAATATTAATGTACATATGAAGGGACTTGTAGAAAATACGCTAATGTTTGAGAGTAAAGATCAGATTTATGATTTTGAGTTTGTTTGGTTGTTTGTGTAGAAGTACAGTTTCTTATAAATGTACTTAAGTAACTGTGTAATACCCCTATAAACATGGGGTGGTAATAGTTGTGACAATAATTAATTAATTAATTAATTACACTTACCGCTCACTTATTTTATTATATAAAACATTTTCTTAAAAGAAATATTATTAACCCTGTAGTAGAAGATGATAATACTGAATTCTTAATTTAAAGGGACTATACAGAGTTTAAATTTTTTAAAACTAAGTATTTTCATCCCCCTACATGTTCCAGCCATGTCCTAATGTGTAGAATGAGCCCAGACCTGTTCACCACAACTGCCTCTAAAATCCTGCACTGTCACTCAAAAAGTTGTTACTTCGGGTCCGAAGTAACAACTCTCGTCATGCACAAGCTTAATATCGAGACTGGAGTTATGCATAAGACCTGAGGTGGCAGTAGTGAGCATAAAATGACCAACTTGCATCTAGTCTCTTTAAAGGTTCAAATGCAAAACATTTAAACCTATTCTTTTTCTGTACTCTGCTATTATGGTAAGATGTATAGACGTCAAAGTAAATACCCCAGAATTATAGGCTTAACTAGACTATCACTTTTTTGTTAAGTTACTTTGCAGATTATGGGTAATTGTCTTCGGAAACCTCAAAAGCATTACAGTATCACAAACGTCTGTCAAGGACCAAATTACACAAAAGTATAGTTTACAGTATTGTACATGTCTAAGCGTATTTAAGTGAACACACAGAGCTGAAACATATTGTTTTGAGAAGCGGAAAACAAAACCTTACAGCACTGTAAAATAAAGTATAGGTATAGAAAAACAGTTCAAACCGTTACGCCTATCCATAGCCTTTTTGACTATTGAGGGTGTGCAGTGATGTCATGGTGTAGCAACAGCATGGCAACAGAGGCCAATTGAGTGTCTATTCAACATTGTCATTATTTATTTTGGCACTATTTCACATACAGTATAATGCTGATGGCCGACTTCATCAACTTTCATCAGTTGCAAACCAGAAAGTTGATATTGTTTATTTGTTGTTTGTTTGTATCGTCTATTCTATCACACAAAGTTAACCTTGGCAACAATATGTGCAATGGTCTGTAAATACGGCGGTGTATCTCCTGTGTTGCCGTGTAGACGCGCAGATTGAATGTCAGCTTCACTGTCACTGCCCTTTGTTCCCACTTAAAGACAAAAGGCCATTTTACAAAGTTGTTCTCTCATTAAAATCATGCCAGGGGCTGTGTTTCGAGTAACCTTTTGGATCTTATTCTTCAAAAAGCTCCTCCTTTTCCCAAACAGTTCCCCCTGTGGTCCTATGTATCCAGGAAAAGCATCTTTCCTGGATACATAGGAGCTTAATCATCTCATCGTGAAGTAAAAACACAGGCCAGGTTTTCTTTTTTTTTGCTATATTGAGGGAAGGGGAGCAAAGGGAGGGGGAGTTTGAGGGGCTTATTTTGGCTCGCTCATTGACCCAGGAACTACAGGATATTTTGTTTAAGCTGTTTTAGATCAATATCGCATTTTCTAAGATAAGGATAAAGATGTCTTTGACATTATTACCAAATACAGTGCCTTGCGAAAGTACTAATACACCTTGAAGTTTTGCACATTTTGTCATGTTTACAACCCTAAACGTAAAGATTTTATTTTGAATTTTTTTACTGAAAGTAAAAACACACACAGGTAACAGACAACTGTGAAGTGAAAGCAAAATGATAAATGATTCTGTTATTTTTCAAAAAATAGAAAACCGAAAAGTGGTGTGTGCATAAGTATTCATACAGCATGACTTAATACTTTGTGGAACCCCCTTTTGCTGCAATAACAGCAGCAAGTCTTCTGGGGTATGACTGTACAAGATTTGCACATCTAGAGACTGACATTTTAGCACATTCCTCTTTACAAATCAACTCGAGCTCTGTCAAATTAGAAGGAGAGTGTTTGTGAACAGCAGTTTTCAGGTCTTTCCACAGATTTTCAATAGGATTTAGGTCAGGACTTTGACTGGGCCATTCTAACACATTAATATGTTTGTTTTTAAACCGTTGCACTGTAGATTTAGCTTTGTGTGAATCTCCGCTCCAGCCTCAATTCTCTTGCTGACTCCAGCAGGTTTTCCTCCAAAATGTCTCTGTATTTGGCTCCATCCATCTTCCCAACTATTCTTACAATCTTCCCAGTCCCCGCTGAGGAAAAGCAGCCCCATAGCATGATGCTCCCCCCACCATATTTGACACTGGGGATGGTGCACTCAGGACGATGAGCAGTGTTAGGTTTGCTCCATACATAACGTTTTGCATTTGGGCCAAAAAGTTCAATTTTTGTCTCATCTGACCAAAGCACCTTCTTCCACATGGTAGCTGTGTCCTCCATAGGACTTCTAGCAAACTTCAAACGGGATTTCTTATGGCCTCCTTTCAATAATGGCTTTCTTCTTGCCACTCGTCCATGAAGGCCAGATTTGTGTAGAGTACGACTCTAGTTGTCCCATGTACAGATTCCCCCAGCTCAGCGGCAGTACGTCGCAGCTCCTCCAGAGTTATCTTGGTTGCATTTCTGACCAGTGCTCTCCTTGTTCGGTCTGTTAGTTTAGGTGGACGGCCGTGTCTTAGTAAGTTCACAGTGGTGCTATACTCTTTCCATTTCTGAATGATGGATTGAACAGTGCTCTCCTTGTTCAAATCTTGGGAAATCTTTGTATAACTTAACGCTGCTTTAAACTTCTCCACAACTTTATCCCTGACCTCTCTGGTGAGCTCCTTGGCCTTCATGATGTTGTTTAGTGACCAATACACTCTGACCGTAGCTCTGAGGCCCTCACAGAACAGCTGTAATTATACTGAGAGTAGATTACGCACAGGTGGCCTCTATTTAATGGTTAGGGCAAGGTGTGAACATTCTGCAGACATTAGGAATGTTATAAAGGCAATTTAATGCACTCCAAAAATGCTGTATGAATACTTATGCACGCCCCACTTTTCACTTTTCTATTTTTTGAAAAATAACAGAATCATGTATCACTTTTGCTTTCACTTCACAGTTGTCTGTTACTTGTGTGTGAAGTTTCAGTCAAAAATTCAAAATAAAATCTTTACGTTTAGGGTTGTAAACATGACAAAATGTGTAAAGTTCAAGGTGTATTAGTACTTCCACAAGGCACTGTACCTGAAAAAACAATAATTGGTCAAATGCAGACAAGTGATTACTGAATAATCCATATTGAGTGGAAGTCATGTGACACTGATCTTAGCCTATCAACAAACACATGATTGATACAGTGTGGCTTAGCGTCCCATAAGTCCCACTGCAATCATCCAGCAAACAAACCGTTATTTAAAAGAAAAGTACTGCATTCATCATTGTGTAAATTTGTGGTTATAATGTTTTTTACGATACATTTGCTTATCAACTGTATATAGCACATGTAGGCGGTAAACATGCTGTAACCTCTGCTACTGGAAATGTGGCTGCCAGTCTGCTCCTACAGCTTTTGTAGGAGCTCACTCACCACCTTCACAAAGAATGTAACCACCTACCTCCCGATCACAAGGTTCTACAACGACCTGCACATAATCCCAATCATACCAACTTTTCTGTTTGTCTAAACATAAATTGAAATCCCAGTGCACGGCTGCGGACCCTGTTAAATAATTCACAAAGGCACAGACGCTGTCCACAGTTTGATGAATCTGAATGAGAGTTTTAGATGGATTTATACACAGTCTGACGCACACGTGAGTTTAGAGTTCCTGATGAGGCTGTTCAGTCTGACTCAGGACTTTATAGATGAATACATGCAGAGAACAGAGGGTTGTGTAGAGGAAATCATTTGCAATTTAAAGTTCATGCTATATATTTTTTTTTTTAAGGATAAGGCAGTGATTATAGAGAGATGGACGATATGGCAACATTTTTATCATGACTTATTTTCTCATATTGATTGATCTTGATATTCAATTTGATTTGATCAACAATACAAATATATGTATTAATAAAAATAAATATATATAGTAAATAAATGGGTGTATCTTATGGTATTTACAGTGAGGAAAATAAGTATTTGAACACCCTGCTATTTTGCAAGTTCTCCCACTTAGAAATCATGGAGGGGTCTGAAATTGTCATCGTAGGTGCATGTCCTGCAAGACCTGTTAGTCTGCCTTTAAAATGTCCACCTCCACTCCATTTATTATCCTAAATTTAGATGCACCTGTTTGAGGTCTTTAGCTGCATAAAGACACCTGTCCACCCCATACAATCAGTAAGAATCCAACTACTAACATGGCCAAGACCAAAGAGCTGTCCAAAGACACTAGAGACAAAATTGTACACCTCCACAAGGTTGGAAAGGGCTACGGGGAAATTGCCAAGCAGCTTGGTGAAAAAGGTCCACTGTTGGAGCAATCATTAGAAAATGGAAGAAGCTAAACATGACTGTCAATCTCCCTCGGACTGGGGCTCCATGCAAGATCTCACCTCGTGGGGTCTCAATGATCCTAAGAAAGGTGAGAAATCAGCCCAGAACTACACGGGGGGAGCTGGTCAATGACCTGAAAAGAGCTGGGACCACCGTTTCCAAGGTTACTGTTGGTAATACACTAAGACGTCATGGTTTGAAATCATGCATGGCACGGAAGGTTCCCCTGCTTAAACCAGCACATGTCAAGGCCCGTCTTAAGTTTGCCAATGACCATTTGGATGATCCAGAGGAGTCATGGGAGAAAGTCATGTGGTCAGATGAGACCAAAATGGAACGTTTTGGTCATAATTCCACTAAACGTGTTTGGAGGAAGAAGAATGATGAGTACCATCCCAAGAACACCATCCCTACTGTGAAGCATGGGGGTGGTAGCATCATGCTTTGGGGGTGTTTTTCTGCACATGGGACAGGGTGACTGCACTGTATTAAGGAGTGGATGACCGGGGCCATGTATTGCGAGATTTTGGGGAACAACCTCCTTCCCTCAGTTAGAGCATTGAAGATGGGTCGAGGCTGGGTCTTCCAACATGACAATGACCCGAAGTACACAGCCAGGATAACCAAGAAGTGGCTCTGTAAGAAGCATATCAAGGTTCTGGCGTGGCCTAGCCAGTCTCCAGACCTAAACCCAATAGAGAATCTTTGGAGGGAGCTCAAACTCCGTGTTTCTCAGCGACAGCCCAGAAACCTGACTGATCTAGAGAAGATCTGTGTGGAGGAGTGGGCCAAAATCCCTCCTGCAGTGTGTGCAAACCTGGTGAAAAACTACAGGAAACGTTTGACCTCTGTAATTGCAAACAAAGGCTACTGTACCAAATATTAACATTGATTTTCTCAGGTGTTCAAATACTTATTTGCAGCTGTATCATACAAATAAATAGTTAAAAAATCATACATTGTGATTTCTGGATTTTTTTTTTAGAGTATGTCTCTCACAGTGGACATGCACCTACGATGACAATTTCAGACCCCTCCATGATTTCTAAGTAGGAGAACTTGCAAAATAGCAGGGTGTTCAAATACTTATTTTCCTCACTGTATACTGTGCAATGATACGTGGTGTGGCTTTAATAATATGTGACATCAAATTGCAGGCCAAGGCGGTCAACTATTAGCTTTTTTTATGTATTGTACATTTCAACGTACAGAGAACAGCTTTATTTCTAGGGTTTCCATTGTCGAATGCTGTGATGACGTGTGAAAGACAACCATATAATTATGACTCAAGATTCTCAGTAGGCCATTGTTTGTGAGGAGGGGTGCTGACATACTTATTGCTACAGATGCCCTGATCTGCCTCTCTAACCACCTCCAGTCACAAGTAGGTGACATGGTCTATCAAAAGCACAACTCAACTACAAAAATATGCCCGACAGGATAAACCCCTGACACTTACTGCTCCTAAGAGATGGCCTCGATGTGTTGGGGCTTCAAGTTAAAAACATCTCAACAATATATTATCTAAAATGCTTAAAAATCGTGCAAGTATACAGTGATTTTTCCTCTATGACAAGTCTTTTCAAGGTAGGCTACTTCTACGTATGTACCCTAAATAAACTTTACGAAGCTGCATTTCTAAGATTAGCCTTCTGAGAACTCGAGCAAAGCAGTATTTGTGTAAAAGCCTATTATCTGAAAGAGACACCTGCTTTGTTCCCTGTTCCTTTCCACCTAATCTTTACATTTCCTAAACAGAACATTGAGCACAAAAATCTAATGTTCTCTCTCTCTCTCTCTCAAAAAAAGAAAGAAAAATGCCACTTGTGTTTTGGAAAAATGCTGTGGTGGTGTGAGTGCATGCAGGCTTCAAACTGGCCATAGTCTACGGAACATTTACTGATAAGAGCCTTGTCTTTTTCCAGACGGAGTCCAGTTTTATAGAGGCCCCGATGAAGAAGGGTTTGCTGACACCTGGGGAAAGTTTTGAGGGGGAATTATGTGCTTTGGGTAAAGTGGTGTGCGATAAATGATGATCAATTAATCCGTTTTTTTTTACATGACTGAGCTGTAAATAGACACAATGGAAGTGCCATGAAATTGGTATGTAGTTCGGCTGCATGGGATAAACAGGCCTCCGTGCATAGCCGTGATTAAATTTATACGGGTTAATACAATTACGGTATCTTCAAAGGAGCTTCACTGAACTTGTTGCTTAACCTATCTATAAGCTGACTTTAATATACATAGAGTTGTGTATTGTTTTGCTCATTCCGCTAAAGTGCACATGACAGGTAATTATATCTTAGTTTGATGGATGATATCTGTGGTAAGTACTAATCCTGGTTTTACTTCAGTGAAGCAGCAATGTAATGAAGAAAAGTTGAGGGGGAAAGTCATTTTCATTTACATTTCTATGTTAGTGACATAGATAGAGGAAAGGTTCCAGAGAAAAGGTTGTGTTCAACAGGACATCACCACATTCTAAACAGTCTATTTAAAGTTGTGTCAGTGCAGGTAAGAATTCTATTAACTATGGCAACTTTGTCCAAAAGTGGTGACAGTAATCTAAATGATGTGCTTGATGTTGATCAGGTGAGATCAGACTTTCGGCCATACAATGAATGTGGAAGGTTTGTGAATCCAATCACTTAATGATCAGGTTCAACATTTGGAGATTTTTTGTTTGGAGATTTCTTTTCAAAACTGTGTCTCTCCCATTGAGTTTTATATAGGCCACTGCTCAAACCGAAATTATGACATACACAACGTATTCTGTCTCAATTGTCATTGGTATAATATGGTTGTCACAGCAACAGTAAAACAATTTTTTTACCTCTATGTATGTCACTTCCTGCCTATGTCTAATAAGAAAGTCAAACAATAACGTCACAAAAAGTAACTAAGGAAAACTTAAAAGTTACTTAATGCACAAAAGGCTTGGCCCCCACATGTTTTAAAGTTGAAAATATCCTCGACTACGTATAATATCTTGCTAATAGGCATCTATTATTTAGCTATTATTTAAACTGCTTCACTCCCTTCCTTGCCTGTTTGGTGTGAGGCCTGGCCTTCTGTCTTCACAAAAGTCAGGGCTAAATTAAGCAGTTTCCGTTCACATGATTTATTGTAGGTTTTATAACAAACGTTTTGCATATTAAAGTGTCTAAAAGTAATAGGGCCCTTAATGTAATGAGTCTTGCTCAACGACGCAGCACCAACACTGGCTCACGAGTGAAACGGCTTTACTAATTTGCCAAAGACTCCCTTATAATTAGAACACTGCAGTCGCAGTAAGTCAGCCAAGTAACTTTCCGTATCTGCTAAATGCTAAATCTAAAAATAGTTATATGGGCCATGTTAAACTCAAACCCTACAGCGTATGAAAGTGCTCAGGTGACGTGAGGGCAAGGCGGCCGAAAGCGGCGTTTAAAAGACGCCAGGTGCAGATCCGTTTGACCTGAGGAGCGTTTCTGAAAGCCCTGTGTGTCTAAGTTTAGCGCCGCTCTCAATAAGGACACATGCTGATGTTCGGAGTCATAATGAAACAGGTCTATAAGCAGATAACAATGTGCAGATAAACTGGCTCTGCACCCGTGTGAGGCGACATGCCCAAGAATCTGTCAGTGTGCTATTCAAGAGTCGAACGCTCATTTACTAAACAAACAATGGTAAAACATAGGCTTTATTATGCTGCATAATTAACGGGCCAATTTGCACTTGATTCAAGGATTTTGGAAGTGATAGAGAGTCATTTTGGGTTTCTGATTTGTGCCATAGGTTCTGACAACCCAAAGTGCTGTCTGCTTTAATTATGGGCTCAAAAATGTAAACATACACAGCTACATCATGTAAAATCAAATGTTATCACATTTGTGAATAAATCAACATTACTACAATTATGAGTAAAAACCAGTATGTGATTTATGTAAACATGCTTAAATCATATATGGTGATACAGGCAAAACAATATGAATAAGTTCCAATGAAATCAGAGCCACAAATTAACAAGCAGTTTTTCCTATGGGGACAATAACATTTATAAAATACAAATACAGTAGTAGGATACTTCTGCAGACATTGACAGACATTCAGGTCATTCATATGGTCCTCCCTTGTGCTTTGCACCGTTCCTTCCATATTTAAACATAAGCCATATTATAGTCGTTTATAATCTCAATATCAGACATCATTAATTAGTCTGGGAGGAAGGACAGATCATCCTTCAAGGTGTTTGAATGTGAAGTTAAGCTCCAGTCATGTGCTGCAGGAGCTGAGCTGCTTGTTCCTCTGTGTGAGCGAGGAGAGGGAGAGGAGGGAGGTTTTTCACCGGACAAAACCTGACACGAGAGAAAGAGAGAGGAGTGTTGAGGAAAAGACCTCAGAACGAGCTAAGGCAGTGGTTTCCAAACTGTGGTACAGGCTACCACAGCTTGTTTTAGTCCATTTTAAGCCTATATGTCGTTTTTTATTTTATTTTATTTTTAATCCTGGGTTAGTTCTGATTTAATCTTGATCTAGGCCTGGTGGTGCTTCGAAGGTCAAACATTTAGAGGTGTGGAACCACTGCTCTATTCAATATACTTTAAATCTTTGATTTAAAGTTGTATATATTTGTGAATTGTCAAGTCAGTCAATGTGCAATTTAAACAGTAAGATTAGTCATGTTTTGCCTCTTGAATGTTTTACAATCTCCTTTTCCCCCATTGTTTAGGTCAGTGATTCTCAACCTGGGGGTCGGGACCCCCAAGGGGGTTGTGAGACAAATTTGAGGGTCGCCAGATCTTGTAGATAAAATCTATATATTTTTATTAGCACATGATATATTTTATTGTAGCATGTGTTGCTATTTTACCAGAGTGCCATTATTTGTTCTTAATTTGATTAATTTATTTCAGCCATTTGGGTTTTTGGGGGGATTATGAAGGCTAATGTTTCTAAATCTCAGTGTGACCCGGACGGGGGCCCCAAACCCAAACTGTTATAATGGGGGTCGCGGCTCCAAAAGGGTGAGAACCACTGGTTTAGATATAGATGATCTTTATTGTCTGTCCCAATAGACGCAGAAATTCATCTTTGACACTGCTTAAAATGCATTCAATCATTTAATAAAGCAAACAAATAGGCCTACATAGAAATATTAATCGTTTTTATAAAATAGGCTTAATAGGTTGCAGTTTTCCTAGGTTGTAATTGGTGTATCTGGAATGGTTGTGGAGCCAGAATGAAAAATTATCAAAAGACAGGACGATCTGAAAATACATGGTGAGCAAATTCACTGCGCACCCACGTGCGCACGCAATAAGGTACCTCCAAGAAACGAGCGTAAAACGCATGACATCAGGTCGGACCTCAGTCAGTATTTGGCCTAGTTTTAGCGCAGGCCCGGGGCAGGTTGGGTTTCTCACGCAGTACGGTCTGAATCACTCCAGCTGGGTTTAATCACTGCGCTGGATCTGTGCCGTTACCAAGAGCGCGCTGCCACAACAACACGTCCCACTGGAGGAGCAAAGCGATAATAATGTGAGGGAAAACAGCGGGTGATGCACTGTAACTATACCTGCTCTGACCTGGACTCGCATAGCAACATATTCTGTTATAAGCCCTGTTGTACATTTTCTTACCAATCTAAAGGAAAAACTGAAGAAGTATTGTCTGATCAAGTGTGAGATTTATTACGCATGCGGAGAACTATACACACAGTCAGTCCATGGTAAGTTCTGGGGAACAAACTTTCTGACCAAGCTATAAAGGCAAAGACAACACAACAAGGCACAGGACAAGACTTACTGTATCACAGTACATCTTGATACAGTACATCAAGATGTTCTTGATAGAGTAGATGAGTGGCAGATGTCTGGGGTGCTAATACAATCGAGAGATGGTTTTAGATCAAGAAGCCCTTTGTTTCAAGGACAGGTCTTTGGCCTATTGTCTTAAGTGTGTAAAGAGGATCCCGTCAGGGATGCAGGACGCCGGCACTTTAGTAGAAACTCAGCATGTCTTCAGACGAGAGGAGCCTGGCCTTGTGTATTGTTAATACTGTGGCTGGCTTTAGATAATAGTAACTGACTACTATTATGCAGCTCACAACTGCATCACCCCTCGCAGATTGGATTATTTTTTTGTATAAATGTTTTTATTTCCCATTCATATGTCTGTAGCATTTAGACATTTACTTTATTCAACAGGAATCACATCTTTGTAATGGTATAGTATTCCAAATGTGAATGCTGCAATGAATCTGTCCAATTTAGTCATACTCTTCTACAATTGTGCCAGTGATGTGTGCTTTGTATCCCATGTAAATCTAAGTGCACTATACACGAGCGCCCAACAATACTCCGATTTTTTTTTTAATTAGCAAAAGAAGAGTCAAGAGACCAAACTCTTTGCCGTTAACTTTATTTTTGATATTTTGTAGAACAGGGTAACCAATGATTACAAAAAAAAGTCTTTAAGTGTTCTACATGCTACACCTTAAACCTAATTCATCATGCTTCGCTTTTTGAAAAGGATATTAAAAAAAACCCAAAATGAACAGACAATTGAAAACACACATTTTTAAACTCACCATTGACTTTGAATGTACCTGTCTGTGGCCTCCATGCGCACATTTGTACAGAACATTTAGATAATAAAAACTTAAGACTTCAGGCGCTTTGTTAACGATAAAGCGGGTTTTCCACTAAATGCACCTTAAAAAAAGAAAATAAAAAAACAAATAGAATGATATCCGTTTGGACAATAACGATGGAAAAAAAATGAAATAAAAACCATTTCGATGTCTTTTTTTCTTCTCCGAACATAGATCAAGTTGCATCCTACTGTAAAAACAAAACACTAACACGCCCATATAGTGCCGAAATGAACATGGAAGTCCGTCTCCTTGAGCTCCTCCCAAATCTTCAATAACCACATGGAAATAGCACGTTCTGATAAAATAAATATTGCAAATCTCGCTAGAAATAAATAACTGATTATTGAAAACACCTCACTATGTTAAATGCTTAGACAGATTTCATCGATGAGACCTCTTCATTTCATGGGATGGCGATGATCGTTGAGTAAAGCACTAGTTCGGCTCCAGAGTGTCTCGCGCGGCTGTTACCTTGAGGTAGATAACACACATTTTTTTACATTAACGCCTACGATATCATAGAATGGTCTGCTGCTGGCATCATGTGAAAGATTTACAGTATGAAAAGGGTTTAAGGAAGCCTTCTTTGGGGAAATAACGTTAAATCAGAATAAAAACAATTAAAAAAGACCCCAGTTCCCCAGTTTGCAGATGTTCAAAAGCCGTAAAAAGCCTAAAGCAACGTTGGCATCTTACCCCCTTCTTTATGTCACACCCAAACAGCTAAACGACATCTCAGTAAGAGTCCAGAAATGTCCATCTTCACCTGTCCTGCTCTCGCCCCCCAACTGATACAGTACTGAATGTGCAAGCGACATGCCGCTTTAGCGATGAGGGTGTGGACATAAAGCATGGAGGCGTTCAAGGTTCAGTGATGGTTTAAATAACATGCCTCTGATAAAAGGCTAAATAAAGATAAAAGAACCATAATAAAAAAAAAAGGTATGAAATGATTCAAGTACAATTATACTAGATTCTTTATAAAATAACCGTTGCACTGTGAGGAGACAGATGCTTAGTTCAGATGTTTGAAGATGCTGCTGTAGGTCTTGTGGGCGATTTGAGGCGAGCACTTGACGGAGCAGGGCGACAGCGTGGCCTGGATGGACTTGAGGGGCCGGTCTTCAGACAGAGAGTCCAGCTGCATGTTCAGGACGATCTCTGTCCCACGGCCCAGGAAAGCCTCCTCCGGCAGCTCCGCGTCAGGACAGGCCAGAGTCTCTGCGGGACACTCCTCCTTCCGCCCGAACAGCTGGTCCAGGTAGCTGGTGTAGCCGCTCTCTGGCCTGTGGTCCGCCTGTTCCCCACAGGAGTCCCAGGGGCTGGCGGGCCACACGGTGTCGCCCAGCTGCGCCAGGTTGACCAGGCACTTCTCCTCCTTCTCCTGACTGATGGACTTGGACATGGACCCGGAGCGTGGCTCCAGCTGAGACACTGAGGTGTTGAGCTCATTCAGGAGCCCCACCTGGCTCAGCAGCGCCACCTCTGGGCAGGGCTCAGGCTGCAGGCTCAGTTTGATGGTGCTGGCAATGAAAGAGTCGAAGTCAAAGCCCTGGTTTTGTGGGGCTTGGTGTTTCTCCTGCTCTCGGTCCTTCTCTGAGACGCTCTGGACGCGCTCCTGCTGAAGCGCCATCTTCACCAGACCGTTCTTCTCACACTTGCTCTTGGACTTGGTCTTCTCTTTGCTCTGCTCCTTCCAGTTGGACAGGTCCATGATGAGTTTGGGCTCGTAGTAGTGGTTGACCTCACTGTCCCGCCACACCAGGTTGTCCAGGTAGGAGGGGGACAGGGCCTTGTAGTTGCAGGTGTGGCTGCACTGCAGGTCACAGTACTTGTTCTCGTGGTGCTCGTCGGGCCACGAGCGCTCAGCCGGAAACAGTGTAGAGTAATCGAAGGACGGCTCATCCAGGAACTTCTCCCGCTCTCCGTCTGCGTATTTACGAGGGTCCACCTGGAGGGAGGGGGCGTTTAGTGACACTGCTGTTTAAGGCCATGTGCTGGACGGACTGCTGTCTGTAACACGACAGCGTTAACCTCACCTGGACCTCCTCCTCGTCTGTAACGTCAGACAGAGCTCTGGGATCCACCTGCACCTCCTCAGGGTCATGAGTGCTGCGCAGGTTCCAGTCCGCCTCAGACAACTGACTCTCATGAAACCTGAACGAGAGAGACGTACATTTAACATTTCTCTCCAACACGTTTCTACACAGCGAGTCCACAGATATGCACTGCACCTGTCCCACGTGTGGCTGTGGCTCTGGTCCATCAGCAGGATGTCATCCACTTCGTCCTCGATGTGGAAAGGGTGCAGAGAGATGGGCTCATCCAGAGGGAAGGAGTAGTCGGCCATGTACGGGTGAGCCAGCGCCTCCTCCGCGGTCAGACGATCCACGGGGTTAAAGGTCAAGATCTTCTCCAGGAAATCCAGGGCTAAAGACACAGACAAGAGGAGATTTAAGTCCAGAGCAAAAAAATAAGTCTATAACCCTGGCACATCTTAAGTCCCAAAAACGTTGCATGATAACCCCAGTCAACTATATTTAAAATGACTTAAATAAAATGAGAACAGCAGTAAAGAAACATTGTCAAAAAGATAAAAATGTCTGTTTTGGGCAAAATCTAAAACAGCCACTAACTGGGTTGTGACCTGTGCAGAAGACAAACTCATTAACAGCTGATTTGGAGAGCGCTGTGACTTCCTGTGTGAGTGCAGGTCATGTGACAGATATGGTCAAAAGATCTAGAGGAATTTGGAGCCGAGAGATTTGGTTTAAAGCCTCTTGTGACCGTCTCGTGTGAACTGTCAGATGGTTTTGCTGAAATCTTTTAGTCCCTGAGGCCATGCATTTCTCATAATAATCATCATGTGCCACCGGCTTCGGGATTAATGTTAGATCAGTTTATATCCTCCACAAGACAGGAAGCACGGGTCATTTAACATGCGGCATATTCATAACCCAGATACGGCACCTTTTGAGTAAACTTTGTAATGGTCTGGTATGCCTTAAAAAGCTGTTGGAATTTACTGCCAAACATTTATAACCGAGTACATGACTGACCCTGGGGGCTGACTTGGGGCAGCAGGCTCCTCAGAGGGGTGTGGGGGTTGGACATGTCGTTGCGGATGAACACAGGGATCACACTGTGCAGCTCCTGTCGGTCCTCCTCTCTCAGCACCGGGATGGACTCCAGGATCAGCTGCATCTGCTCCAGCTCATGGGCCCCTGGACAACGGGACAACAGCATTAGGGAAGTTTGGACATGGTGGCATTTCATTTTTTTGGGAGGGAAACTGTTATTAAAGCCAGACCGCATAGAATTTTACCCATTAGATAAAATTGAAATACATTTATTTATTTATTTTATAGATACATTCATAGTTGAAAAATACCTCATGAATGTACAAAAAAACATGTGCTTTTGCTTTGAGCGGCTCAGCTCTACCAAGACATGACTAACTTTACCAGGAGTGGGTACGTCTCCTGCCCGTCTCCATGGAGATGTCGACTACTTATAACAGATTAGGTTCTCATCCAAATCCATTCTTTGATTGTTCACTGCAGTAAAAGCATTTTCTGTGTTGAGCTGGTCACTAGGAGCATGTTTTGTACTGAGAGCAGCAGTATAGTCTAAAATGGTACCTTTAAGTTGATAAAAATAGTGTATTTGGATAACAATCTAAAGTGGTCAACCTCTAAAACTGAGGAAGGGCAGCAATTGAGTTACGACTATGGTTGCTCCCAAGGCTAAGAATAAGTTACATTTCTTACACTGCAAGTCTCAGGATGAGCATTGTATGCTAAAAAGGTCCTGTCAGGCACCTTCTCTGTGCGGCTACACAACTCGCTTGAAATTGAGTTTCACTGTGAATCACGAGGGCTGCGGAGTTTTGGCTTGTGCTCGGCTCGAGGCATTTGTGATAAAAGGTCAGGGAAAAGGAGAAGCGGTTTGTGAGCATGGGAGTAGGCTTTCCTGAGCTCGTCCACCGTTTCCCACAGTGTCATGCCAAATCGACATGTCACGTTAACACCTCACCAAAAACAGACTTGTGTTCCGTTTCATTTGTGCATGTTCCAGTAATCCTGTATAATTCGCCCGTCTCACTCAAAATGCCAGCTCACACGGCAATTCTTTTCAATCAAGTTTCTGGGTTTTAAAATCTACACACGTTCACCACACTTCTGATCCTGCCCTGCATGTTTGCCCTCTCCATCTCGTTGGAGGGGTGATTCAAAACAACTGGGCTTACTTTTCAAAAAGAGCTGACAGTTTCGCAGTACCCTCTACTGGTGTAAAGCATAACTACATTTCGTAACATCACAACTCATAGGGGTAGTGTCAAGCCGCACACATTATTCCAAGTTGCATTACAAAAATATCAAGGCTAAAGGGGCTTAGTTTACTTAAAAAAAAACAACAAAAAACACAGCCTTCCCTTTTCTGTACATAGCCACTAACTGCAACTCTTTAGTTCCTTTAATGAAAAGTCGTGAAAACAAACCAAATCTTTTGACTGAGGCATTAAACATGGCTTTGTTTCCCATTGTCCTTTTTCAAACATGCTTTCTGAAAACTCCCACAGTGTTGCCATTAAGATCTGCTGTGAACAATATTCCATCAAAGGTGTCCTAGTTTTGACAAGAGCATTATTGTAAATAACACGCTGCGACTCGTGAACCGAACTGCCTGCTGACTTCACTACACTGCTCTGTACGGGAGACGCGCGACAACCAATTACTCCAAATCTATTTCTGCTCCAAAAGCTAAACCAGTTCTCCAGACGTGCCCATTATATTGGGAGTACATTCACTGCTGCCTCTGTCCACGTCACACAGATGCCCAGTAACTAGGGATAAACAGGTTTCAAAATAGGCCAGTAACATATGTGTAGTGCAAGAACCCAAGTGTATTTATAAAGGTCTTTTATTGGAGCTTTATAATTAGATATTTTTACTAGTGCTGTGCCTCGCCGACTCTCTAAAAATATGGCTCGTCTATGAATTGACATAAACGCAGAGCAACTCATGAAAATGTACCCGCAAAGAGGGTCTTCCCCGTGAGCATCTCGGCGAAGATGCAGCCGGCCGCCCACATGTCGATGGCTTTGGTGTAGTTGTTTGGGGACAGCAGGAGGCGGGGAGATCGGTACCACTTTGTGACCAAACCTTCAGAGAGATGTCCCTGGGGGAAAAAAAACAAACACAAACTTAAATCAGCACCTTTAATTAATGAAGCAACGTGCGAAAAATCATCCCCCGCACAAGTGTGAAAAAGTTATTTAGGGACAAACTCTGCATCAAAACCCAAAGCAGAAAGTATAAGATTAATCTAGAGGTTTTGGGTGCTGCTCATTGCTGAATACCTCTCCACGCTCTTCACCCTGAGCCGACCTGCACAATAAAACCTACTGACCACCAGTGTTGTTTTCGTCAACGAAGACGATAACGATATCATTTCGTTGACGCCCCTTTTTTAATGACGATAACGTAATGATGACGAGCTAAAAATAGCTCTTTGTGGACTAAAACCTGACGAGACGTTTATGAGTTTACGTCAACGAGACGAGACGAGACTAAAATGGGAGAAAGTGGTTCGTCAGATCGTTCACAAATTGAGTTTGTACGCGGAGCGGGAGAACACACCGAGCGGCGCCGTCAGCTCTCATGATGCGGCCGAGCAGCGGCGCCTCTCTCTCTCTCTCTCTCTCTCCCTCTCTCTCTCTACCTCTCTCCTCGTGGCGTGCAGTGCACTGCTAGCGTACTTCCTCCACGGAGCGCGTCTGACATTGATGTCACAGGGACATCGAACTCAGGACAGTTTTAAATACCGTAGCGTATGAACGCAGAAAGCATGTTGAGGCTACGTATGTGCAGACAGCGCTGTTGATAAAAAAAAAATCTGGAAGCGGTGATCAGAGGACGAGGAGAGCGGGCGCTTTTGGTGAAAGTCCTGTTCACAAAGACACTACTAGTGCCTATTGTGGTGTAATCTGTTTGTCAAAAGCTATAAAGCCAATAGATAACTATTATTTATCCCAATTTCCAATACTTATCGAAATTAATTATAACTTTTTATAATGAAACTGACGAAAACTTGACTAAAACCTTCAACATTTTCGTCTGACTAAAACGCGACTAAAACTATCACATTTAGAAATGACTAAAATGTGACTAAAACTATAAGCATTTTCGTCCAAAAGACTAAGACTAAAACTAAAACTAAAAGGGCTGCCAAAAACAACACTGCTGACCACAAAGATCTTATAATAAAGTAATGACAAGGCTTTTGGTAAGATTTTAAATCAAGAAAACACAGACCCTATCCCAAAATGGTTAAGTCTGCTCATCTAGTGAAATGGATTTCTTTTCCTATCAAGTATTCATATTGTGCCTCTTCTTGCAATAGCACAGCCAAACAAGGCAATGTATAAACTCCAAGTTTGTAATTTGTCACCAGAAAGTAGCTTTACCCGTTTCTGACGTACAACGCACAAGTATTGTAATCAGAGAAGTAAAAACAGCATCTATAAAAGCTGCCGGCGTGTTGAAGTTTTGTCTTTTCAAATCGACAACAATTGTGTCAGGAAAGAAGCAAAATAATAAAAGACTTTATTGGATCCGGTTTAAACAGCATTCGTTCAAGTGGAAAGACACTTGAGC
This sequence comes from Neogobius melanostomus, assembly GCA_007210695.1. Taxonomy (NCBI): domain Eukaryota; kingdom Metazoa; phylum Chordata; class Actinopteri; order Gobiiformes; family Gobiidae; genus Neogobius; species Neogobius melanostomus. The sequence continues at coordinate 3,261,671 of VHKM01000277.1, read as the reverse complement.
CAACGGCCGAACATGAAAGCGTTTGACCAGCTAACTTTGGCTTCGTCGATGTGCGTCACTTGCATTGTGGGACTCCCAAGTAGATCATATTTCTAGTTCAGTGCCCCGTTTCTTTCACTGTATTAAATGCGTATAAAGCCGTTGCCTCCAGTGGGACAGGACCGTGGCCTTTTTAAAACCCTCAAAAGCTGCTCCTGACACCCATCCGTCACGTATGCATCGGGCCAGAGACAATAAGAGCAAAAGAGTGACCGTCAGATGGAGGGAAAAAAAGGTGGTTCAGACACGTGCAGGCCATGTCAGCAGTCCAAGCAGTAATCCCTCTGCCATAGACATCAATGACCCCACTATGGAGTTCACTGTCCAGCCTGGTCTACCACTGACCACACGAGTACATCTGAAGCACTAATGTTGGAAAATTCTTTACAAACATCAACATGCTACTGGATATTTAAGCTAATTTTGGCAATGAATGATACTTCTTCAAACCTAAACTTTGCAAGCTCTAAACGCCGACTTTGGAAACCAGGCAAACATTTACTTTTGTCAACAGTTTCGATAAAGCTGTAGATGTTCTAAAACATTTGACAGCATATTCAGCTCCAATATTCTCAGGACTTCTGAAGTAAAATGGACAGATCAAAGTACACGAGTAGTGGACAAGACAAGGTAACTTGTAAGGCTCAAAATGATCGAGCAAGTGACAAGTGAAATAGCAACTTGAGATTGAACAGGCAATGAATAAAGTCTGAAACCAGCAGATCACTATCCCCTTAATGCCATAAGTTAGTTGGAAACAACCAGCTCTGGGTGGGGCGATCACCCCATTGACCGGTCGTTTGTGGTGGGGCCGAAATGGCCAGCCAACTACCACACCACAGCTCCCATTCCTGTCCTATTTTGCCAGCCCATGACTGCACCATGAATGCCCCCATAGTACATCAGACCTACAGTACACACGGCCGTGCCTCAATGTGGTCTCAGCGTAACCCGTGTCCACGGGTTAGCAAATGATTGGTCTGTGCAGTCCCGTCTAACACGGGGATCATGTAGAGTTGATGACGAGCCAGAATACGTTTGCAGCCAAGTTTGTGCGGCCCGACAAATTGCAGTTGTGTGAGGGAAGGATAGAAGTACATTATCCCTATGATTAACCGCAGAGATTGATTTTAACATTATACAAGTAGCCAATTAACAAGATGCCAAAAATCAAAGATTAATTTAAAGTAACTCATTTACAAACTTAGTGAAACTGTCCATTACTTCTGGGCGTTGTGGCCAATGGATCATTTATTTCTCAACTCTTTGTGTGTACCAAGTTGAGCTTCCAACACTGGGTGATTCAGCAAAAAACAATACACCTACATTTTTAGCAAGACCCAAAAGTTGGTATGTTACTCATTTGGGCAACTAAATATTCAAAGTAATTTATACACTCTTTTGCATTTGAAAACTATATTGCAAACCTATTGGAGTAGCATAGAAAACACGTGGTCAGGACTTCCAAAAGGCACCCATTGTACTTTGTTGGAATGCCCACAACACATTTTTGGCGGCACAACTGAGCAATAACTACTGGCAAACTAAGGTTGGAGTGTTGCTTTACCAGTTAAACCATAGAGGCTTCTGCTTCCGCTAAAGCGGCACGTCATTGTCGCAAATACACACAAAGACTTGAGCTTTGACCGAACCGCTGCAACAGTTGGGAAATGAGTTCAGTGACATTTAATGAGACCAAACCGGTTCGTATTGCGTTAATCCTCTTTGTTTAGTCACACAACCTCTAGCAGGTCAGGCCAGATGTCAAGAGTGCTTTGACGTAGAGACTTTCTATTTGCAGGATAAAGCACATTTGCATAAGCCAGCGCTAAAGGCACAGTCATAGATGCCAAGTTTGCCTTCATTTTGAGAAGTCATTATTATTAATAGGAGCGTGATACTATATCGATTTTCCGATATATCGCAATATCTTGCAGGACGATAGATACTTTCGATGACGTCATGCATATTAATGAGTAATGTCATGCATATTAATGATTAATGAGTGCTTCACTGTTTTCAAAGTCAATAGAAGCCAACAATGATCAAGAATTCAGTTGGAACAGCAGGGGGCAGCATTACAGTTTTATTAAACACTTGGACCAAACACTGTCACACAAATAAATTACTTTTAATGTTTTTTATAATTAATGATTTTTTAAAATATTTATAAATAAGATTAATTTGGGGTTGATTTATTCCTTTTTAAATAGGACAGGTAGTTTCTTGTTTAAATGTAAATGAAGTCACTGACAGATCTATAGACACATTTTCAGTGTGTAAGTCAGGGATCATTTATATACGAAAAAAAAGAGAAGCACATGAAAAGAAACGTAAATGATGAATAATATGCTGTATGTTAAAATAAAGGTTAAAAGTAGCACGTTTTTTTTTCGTGATGTATCGTAGGTTATTTTTGTGCAATACTGTATATCGATTATCTGCGTATTGTGAGATAATCGTTATCGTAAGCCGTGTATCGTATTGAATCGTGAGGTACCAAGAGGTTGCCCTAATTATTAATACTACAAAGTGTGCTAAATATTTGAAATTAGGGGTGGGGGATATGACAAAAATATAATATCATGATTTTTGAATTATAAACTCCCGATTTCTATTTTTAATCACGCTTTTTTTTTATAGTAACTAAAATAACTTAAAAGTACACACTGAATTGAATTAATATACTAATTTATTCAACTTTGTGATAATCAACACAGCAAAAATAGACTTAGAACTTAGACTAGACTTAGAACTACAGCAAACTAACTCTATACATTAAAAAACACAATAAAAGTAAAATAGTAACATCAAGTTTGGTAAAGGCTTGTTGTTGGTGTGTGTTGCCGTTTGGCATCTTTTTTGAGAGGTCTCTCTTACGGCTGAAAGATATATCGTTATCGATCGAGATGAGAACATTCAAAACATTAAAATTTTAAAAAGCAAGACAAACGATATAGATTTTCATCAATAAAACTGCACTCTTTATTATTATGTTTTTATTTTTCTGAAAAATGCTTGGTTTTCACCTAACCCATAGTTATATCGCATCATATCGATAGAGATATTTGGCATGAATATCGTGCAGCCCTAGTCTCCCTTGTGACGTCAAGTTGCTGTGATACAGCGCTCAGTTGCTGTCTGACCCTTTCACAATAAGAGTCTTACTATAGCGATAACATACTGTGTCTTTTATTGTGTAAAGGCTAACCGGAATCAGGTAGTTACCATAAGTTATTACTTAACCAAGTATTTCACCAAAGTTGGACAAGTCTTATATTTTCAAAGACATGGATAAACAGCGCATTTGTGAACACGGCCTTTGATTTAAATTAAACAAATGAGAAGGATGCGGCGCCTGACAGAACAAGGACGAAGGACACACTCGCTTCCTCGCACATGTGTCGCCAGGTAAATAAACACACGCTGCGATCTACGCAGAGCAGCGGCGTTAGGGGGGAAAGACACTGACATAAATGCCGCTGAAATGGAGACAGAACGCTGGGTTTAAAAACTCCAGATTGAGGAGCCTGGTCGTGTATGCGCACTGTAGAGGAACGACTCACTACCAAAAGCTTGCATTAGCGTCCGACATTGCGAAGCAGAAACTACGCGGCTTGGGTTTACTTCACTAACGGTGAAAAGAGTCAACTGTGCAGAAGTGCTTAGAACCGTGATAAAACGATTCCATAAAAAACACAGATCGTCAGCTCTGGAGATCGTAAGACAGTCTAATATAGTCATATCGCCCAGCCCTATTTGAAATCTTTTACCACTCTTTTCACAGGCTGGATTCACTCATTGCTGGGTTTCTTTTATCAGCCATCTCCCTCGCTTCTTTTGCAAAACCTGGCAACCTGTCATTGTTCATGTCTCGCTTGTCGCCTACTTTCTCCTGCCCCCGCACACGTGGGCATCAAGACTATAAACAGCAATCCGCAGCAGCCGTGCACATTTCACACATGAAGCGGTATTAATAGAGCTTTTATTAATAGATTTTATTTCAGTGGAGACATATCGTGTGTCTCGGCTGTGAAGGGCTGTGTCAAATGCTGCTAACCGTTGTTGGCTGCTGGACTTGGAAATGACCTGCATCTACTGAGTTTAATAGGATAAAGCGAATTTGTTTAAGTAGGAGTTGTAACTGTGCTGGCACATGTGCTTTGAACCGTTTCAATCAGGATTCCGACCCCATCACAGTACTGAAACAGCCCTTATCAAGATAACTAATGACCACCTTGCTGCTGACTCCGGACAAATCACTATAGTTATCCTCCTCGATCTATCCGCCGCATTTGATACAGTTTCCCACTGCATTCTCCTTGACCGCCTCTCCAAATACATTGGACTCTCTGGTACTGCTCTCTCCTGGTTTCAGTCATATCTCACCAACAGACAACAGTTTATCTCAATCACTGGTTCCCGCTCTCCATCATGCCCTGTCCATCAAGGTGTACCACAAGGATCAGTTCTTGGACTGCTTCTCTTCACTATTTACATGCTTCCGCTGGGACAGATCATAAGGAAATATGAACTCAATTTTCACTCATATGCCGATGACACACAGTTGTATATCTAGTCCAAACCCACTGCCCAGCTTCCTCCTCAGTCCCTCTCCCTCTGCCTTGCAGAACTCCTGACCTGGCTTACATCCAACCTTCATCCATTAAACACTGGCAAGACAGAGCTCATGGTTGTGGCTACCAGACAACTGCTCCGGAGGGTTGGGGATCTGACCATTGATGGCAACAACATCTGCCCGTATTCATCGGTCCGCAACCTGGGAGTCATCCTGGACTCCACCCTTTTATTTGAACCAAACATACGCTCAATAACCAAGTCAGCCTTCTTTCACCTCAGGAAAATCTCACGCCTTCGCCACTCACTTCCGGATTCAGTAGCAGAAACTCTCATTCACGCCATCATAACCTCACGACTGGATTACTGCAATGGGGTCCTGTCCGGGATCCCTCAAAAGCTCCAGGACAGGCTCAAATATATCCAAAACTCTGCCGCCAGGGTCCTGACTCGTGTCAAGTTCTGGCAACACATCACCCCCACTCTCATCCATCTACACTGGCTTACTCTAAAATATCACATTCAGTACAAAATCCTCCTCCTTACCTACAAATCCCTCCACTCCCTGGCCTCTCAGTACCTGTCTGGCCTCATCCACACTTAGACTCTGTCCCGGTCACTTCGCTCCTCTTCCTCAGTTCAACTCACCGTTCCCCACACCAAGTTGCGGACCATGGGAGACACAGCCTTCTGTGTCCAGGCCCCCACACTCTGGAACTCACTCCCTTCACACATACAAACAGCGGATGACATTGGTGCAAATCAGTTCAGAAAACACATCTGTTCAAATTGGCTTTTGACCTTACTTGGCATCAGTCCAACAACCTGATTGGGGAGGGGGTTCCCGCTGTGAAGCGCTTTGGGTGTCTTGAAAAACACTATATAAATCCAAGAGATTATTATAATTATTATTAACAGTAAGGGCTCAGGCAATTCAAATATTTCTTTTTTTCCGTACAATTTGTGGGAGAAAAATGTCACATTGCCTCAATAACAGTACAGTGTGTTTATGACCACACAATTTTTAAACCTAACCCTATCTCCTCTATAGATGGGAAACACGGCAAGTTGAATCCTAAAAGTATACTATATGAACACAGAAAGCAAACATTTTATACATGTGGTTTCAAATGTTAATACATTAATGCTGCCTTGTCACACCAAGTTTGTTTTTCCATTTCACGGAAGACTGATAGAAAATTGAAATTGATTAAAATAAACCCGTCTGCATCGATCTAGTTTGCAAAAATCACTCTCAAAGTACAAGCATTTCATTTTCAACTCCAGTGAAACAAATCGAAGCTTTAGACATGCCGAGTGTCAATCTAGTGCGATGTGGAGACAGAGGGACAGGCCGCTGGCTCAGGAATTGGGTCAGATGTTTTGTGTGCGCTTTTGCATGTGCGGCTTTTGAAGAAAAGAAAACATCTGTGAACCCCCTGGCCCTGTGCTTTAGAACATTCCTCAAGGGTTCCCTGGTTGTTGTTTCTCCCAATACATCGGGTGTCAGTCTTTGATTTGATAGATTTGGCCTAAACATCCAGACTTTCATCTCTCCTCTTCAAGTAGGTTTCAGGCTTTTCTCTTCATAAAAAGCGATCAAATATTTTGCAACAAGCTTAGTTTTACACCCTTTAACCTCTACAGCGGACAACTCGCCTCATATTCATGGAGAGCGAGCCTAAAGGAAAACAAATCCATCTAGCGGAACTATCACGTAAGGGTTAAAGACATGACTGTTAAAGGTGTCTCAAAATGGGTTATTCCTTCCTGCTTCTAATTGTTAGGCCTGACTGGGAAAAGGTCAAGTTCAGCTTCCTTTATGATAATTTAAGGTTTCCCGGCTATTCTTACAGCATGACCTGGTTTGTTTTAGTCTGAGATCCAGGAAAAGGAAGCATGGACATTTGGTCATAGCACCGGACACTTGCAGGAAATGAAAAGAATTTTCTTGTCAGAAAATGATGCAACAAATTTAACAAAGTTAACAAAGTTATTTAATTATGAAATCTTTTATGAGTGGCACTCCCAAACTAACTCCATTTTCTGTATGATGCAAGTACAAAACAGTGTAGACTTCTTAACATGGTAAATGTATACCTTGAAGAAGGATGGTTGTTGGCTATGATAAGTAGATTCATTGTTAAATGAAGAGCGTCTTGTTTCTCCTTCTCTGGCATCGTAGATTTTAAATGCAGCAAATTGTAGATGCTCCTTAGACTGTAATGATTATTATACATCATGCTTTCTATTCTCTAAATCCCACTCAATTTATCGAGGCTTGGGACTGACACAAGGAGGAGTGCACCGGCTTATAATCCCAAGACATAAGAACCAAATTTAACCAACCGTCTTGATGTCACTTGTTGTAATTAAAGGCAAATGAGCACATATTATTCCTTCACTGCTTCTAAAGTACCCACTGATTAAGTCACGATCTATTAACGCCGGGTTCTGGATGTCCCCACCGTAAGCCACATGTCTCAAATATGTGCAGGACTAAAGAGCACTGTGTCTAAGAGCGCTTTCCTGGGACTCGTAATGACACACTGCGCCGCTGTTACACCCGTTAAAACAAGCGCGTCTCAGTCCAGAAACTGCAGACGTCTAAACAGATCAGGTCTCTGCAACATTTCTCAGAACAATAGGGTGGATCAGTCTGGGAAATAAACCGGGCTTTGAGGGAGATTCAAACGCAGTAAATCTTGGAGAAGCAGCGCAAAGCTTTTGAGGAGAAGAAAGGCAGATCAGGTTTAGCTCAGTGGATTCTTGTCATTCTTGATACCGAGCCACAATTGGTGCAGTTTTCTCACGGGCAGGAGCTGCTCAATGTACGTAGAAAAAGCAACAACATGTGGAAAGTCAAAGTAAGGTTCAGTTATGTGCAAAGTTTTACATGCTTGTTTTGTGAAAATATACGGTTCTAGTTCATGGCAACCCTTGTAACACCTTGCCAACTCGATAGCTACAAGAAACTGCAGATTTATCAGTTGACTGGAACCATGAAAATAAGGCAATTCTGTAAGTTGAGGAGTAGAGGAAATTAGGACAGTGGCCTGTCGATTACACTAATACCACTGAATCTGGATAGCGTTTAAATGAAGCCGAGAATGACCATGAAAAGCTCTCCTTTAAATAGACCTAATGCTGAAATGCCATGCGCCCGCAGACACAGACAGCTACTTTAGCGCACCCCCATGTCCGACACAATGACAGTCTATTCGTTACACTCCCCCACAAAGCAGCTTGTGCGTTTGTAACGTCTCTGCAATCCTCTGGTCGCCCTGGGACGGTGAGGGCGACAAGTTCATATTTTACACCCGTTTAATCTGTGCTCAGACACTGGCATGGATAAATGAGCAGACTGTAGTGACAGGAGCGGTGTGAAAATATGTGCCGGGTCACAGGGTGTTAGCGGCTTATGGAGATTTGTGAAAGCAACAAACTGGAGAATGTTTGTGAGTGATGCACGGTCTGTCAACAAATAGAGCGAATCTAGGCTGGATATTTTTAAGTGGCCCACATAAAAACATTTTGTATTTAAAAGGCAGGCTGAAAGGATGAACACCTGTGCACCATTTTATTCCCATGTACCAGGCGGTTTAAGGATGCATTGAATAGATATGGACTTAAGCTGGTTTGTGAGTGAGAGAAAAGGAGTTGGTAGTACTCTCAGACGAGATGTGATTGACACGATGATAAAAGTCAGGCTAAAGTTCTTTAGGCTCTGTGTTTGTGTTTGCTTGTTACTGGGCAGCAGGTTTGCGCTTCATAATGTGAATGAAATGATTGAATTTTAATCTAATCGCAATGTGGAGGTTTTCAATCGTCCGTCAACTCTTCCTGTGGCTGTAACAGGGAGTGGTTTGGAACTTCCACCCAAGACAGACTCTTAAAGGAACAGGCCACCGTTTTTCCATACGAAGATATGTTCTTACCTTAGACGAGTTGATGTGTACCTGTCTTGTCTTGTGCGTGCACTCAGTCACGCAAAAAGACCAAAGGTGTTGTTGCATTTAGCCTCTCCTCCTTTCCTGTATGGACCCAAACGGGCGTGAAGTAAGAAGCGACCAAGCTGTTCCACGTTTCCCCTATTTAAATACGGTTACGCGAGTAGTTACACGATCCAAGTCTAGTTAAACAAAATTAAACATGTTGATTTTCTAATCAGATAAAAGGGGTACTATATTGTAAGGCGTAATAACACCTGAAGAGCAGTTCGACGTCCGCGTAGTAATATCTTCACTTTATTTCACAGACGTTGAATTGCTCCTAAGGTGTTATCACGCCGCTTTCCAACTTCACCCCTGTTTTGGTCCATAGAGGACAGGAAGAGAAGCTAAATGCTAACATTATCTTTGGTTTTTTTGCGTGACTGAGGGCACGCGTAAAGACCAGACAGGTACGCATCAACTCGTCTAAGCTAAGGTAGGAACATCTCAGTATGGAAAAACAGTGGCCTAATTCCTTTCATTTTGCCATTTTCATTGGTCATTTTATCACGTTGAACACTAAATTCCTTCATTCTTAGCAAAGTTGTGTTTTGATTTTATGTTTCATTTTGTTTGGTTCGTTCATCTTGTATCTAGTCGCAGTAATGCCTGGTGTACATGGGCCACTCACACAGTTCAATATGAATAAAATATCTCGGGATAGTCCACTTATGAGCCAAATTGTCCATGGCAGTGCTCAGGTTTTATAAAAACATGAAAGAAAAACAAACTTTTAGATTAAGGATAATCAACTAAACTGACAAATATCAGACGTTTGTAGTTTCCATTTTTGAGTTTCTGCTTCTCCCAGACTGTCTCATTTTGTGCTCGGGGATGAGTCATGGAGCAGTCATTTCGTGTGACTAAACCACTTCGTTATAAACGCTTCACATTTCGGGTAAACATGTGCACGATTGGCATCTGGATATCTCTCTCTCTATACGCGTCTAGGCAGGCCCCAGTGTAATGCGTATGAATGGGGTTGTGTCAGTGTCGGGAGATGGAGCGATCACATGAAGCTGGACTAATCTGGCACACGTGTGGAGTTAAGGAGATCCAGTCCAGCAGCTGAACTGGGACAGGGCTGTGGGGCCAAGAGGCGGGCTGGGTTGGGGCTGGGAGGGGTTTCAATGCAGAGCTGCACCATATGGCCTTGAGCAGGAATTTCCTTTCTACATCTCTTTATATAGAGGCCACCTGAAGGGCAGCACGGGATGGATCCAGCTGGTCGCCCATGCACTGGGTGACATGCTCTCTAGGGCTTATGCGGTTGCACTCATCATTGATAAAAGCAGCTTTTCAACTAGAGGAAAGGGAATCAAGATCGGACATTTCCGCAGTTTCTGAATCACGAGGGAAACTGCAGTGTTACCTCACTGACACCTCCAAGTTTACCGCGGCCACAAACGGTGGGTAACAAACGCAACACAATAGTCTTGAGAATTAAAAAACAAAAAACATAGAAAAGCCACCAACTTCCCACTGAGTGAGGCGTTAACCGAAAAAAGCATAACATCCTGTCCTGTTTACTTCCTGCTGAGAGAGTGCGTCACTCTGGGGACACGACTGGACTTCACACCAACAGCACATGGCGAGGAAGCGCTGAAGAAAACAGGACATTTCCCTCTTGCCAAATGGTCAGTGTAGAGACACATGCATTTCACAACATGACTAAACTATAACCTAAGCTCGGCCATTTCCTTTGTTGTCTTCACCATTTGTTAATAGCAGCAACAATTCAAATTGCGACTCCAATGCGATCAAATTTATTACAAAGCAGGATCAATGAAAAGGAACAATAGAAAATCCTTTACTAGAAAACAAACTAGGAACAAAGATGTTGTGGCACTGAGGCTCGATGGTTATCAGTGTTCTATGAAGGCCTGTGTATCTAATGACGTACGAATGCAGACACACGTCATTTAGCCCAGTAAAGATAAAGCCTTGCTCATCACCAGTGAATGTGAAAGTCTAGCTTTTTTGACAGCAGATAAATAACAATAATGTCCCAGTCTTCCCACAAAGCTGTGATTCCTGGCCGTCTTCATCCTCTCATTATCCAGTCAACGTCTCGAAATGCTACCGTTTCGTTGTATTTCTGGCCACGTCATGCCGGGAGCGAAAACAAACACGCCCAAAAATGTCAACAACAAACCGCTCAAGGAGCTGTGCGTGCAAATGTAGGGTCGTTTCTGCTGATGTGTCAAGTTCTAGACAGCTGTGAGGACCGCTTTTAGTAACAGACATCTTGAAGATTAAATCGAAAAGAGAAATATTTGCAAAGACATATATCTTGTTTACAATGTTTAGATCTACTCAGACCTTACCTAAATAGAAACGGAATATTTACATATCAATTTCAACTCCTTTCTTTGAACACTGTTGTCATGATCGCCAAAACAAGTCACTGTGGAAAACATTGAAAACCTCTTCTTCACAGCGTATCCTCACACCTGCCTACTCTCCGTGACAAAAAGTTAAACTCCCACATCTGCTTCTCAACTCCCCCATAAAAAAACTTAGATTTACACAGATTTATAGCCATCGCCTTGATCCTACCTTGTGCGAGTAGTGTGGGTCCATGATTCGCGCCAGTCCAAAGTCTCCGATCTTGAGCACCAGGTCCTCCGTGTTGACGAAGAGGTTGGCCGGTTTGAGGTCCCGGTGCAGGACGTTGGCGGAGTGGATGTACTTGAGCCCCCGCAGCAGTTGGTACATGAAGAGGCGGGCGTGGTCCTCCGAGAGCAGCCCTCGCTCCAGCACCTGGCACAGGTCGGTCTCCATGTACTCCTGCACGATGTAGACCGAGTTCACCTCCGTCAGAGACACCACGTCCTCCGTTAGATGCCGACCGTTTGGGCCCAGCGTCTCAAAGACCTGGAGACAGAAGAGTTTCACGTTAACTTGCCCATTCACTGCCAAACGAATTCAAGTGCAGGTTTTGTGAAAGTCTGTACTTGGTTCTTGTGCACAAAAGAAAGATTTTGACCGTGACCATCCTCACCTTGACAATGTTGTCGTGGTCGAGCCGCCGGATAATCTTGATTTCGCGGAGGGCGTGTTTCACACTCTGCGGGTCGGTCAGGATGATTTTCTTCACAGCGACCCGTTTGTCACAGTCCGTGTCCACCGCGGAGAACACCAGGCCGTTCCCGCCGTACCCCAGGGGCTTCAAGTCCATGTAGCGCGAACCCAGGTCAAAGCCATGGATGTTCATTAGGGACTCGAACTTCTCCGCCATCTTGAACTACCTTTAACCAACTACGCGCGGCCTACTTCAAGTCCCAGTTTAAAAACTTTGAGACCAGATTAGGCCACTCCTTCAGAGGCTAGCTCCCCCGTACAGCCGACTACCGAGTTCCCCCAGAGGAGCCTTCAGTGTCTTATAAGGGGCGATATTCTGACGGCTAAATCTCTATCCATTGTGAGCTAAAGAGAAAACCTAAAAGATGAATTTGTTTTCCAATGGTGGTTGGAGTTACTGTAGTGTTTAAAGACTGCGATGGAATGGATTTTGAAGCCAATTCGTAAGCATCTACAAATTCAAACTAAAAAAAGCACGTAGTTGCATCCTCACAGTGCAGTACATTCAGTGTATGACTGGTCCTGAGCAGCTTCATGGGACTGTGCTAATCTTTTTTCTTTTTTTTTCCCTTTCCCTTTTCCTAACTCTTTGTCCGCTACAACTTAATTCGCCTTATCTTTGAACTGAAATGAGTCTTGCCTTTGAGTCTTCTGTGCAAGAGCTATGCCTCAGTAATCAGGTGGCTCAAGTTCGCCACAATCGCAATCGAAACTATCCTCCATTTTAGTTGGGTATAACCTGAAAAAAAAGAAAAAACAAACAAAAAGGATATATTAGTGACATGCATATTTGACATATTACTAACTATAAATCTATGAATATAAAGCTTACAGTGCACATTTAAGAAGACTAAAACTATGAACAGCTAAACTAATATAAAAGTCTTCTTTCTAGAGGTCTCAACAACAGAAGTGCCAAGTGCAACAGAAAAGTAAACTGCATTCTACAGCAGGCATAGTGTGTTAAACTACAACACGCACAAACGGTCAAAATACCGGCATCTCAAGGACAACGCTCAAGCTCAAACTAACAGCTTTGGCTTTTAAATAGAAACAAAACTAGTGTAGCCAAACGGTCACACAAGTACAGCTGCACACACATGGGGTAACATTTCAAAATACAATCATCATCATCACACTATAAAAGTAAGTGGCTAAAGTGGATGAAAATACAACAATCGCCAGGAAATAACCAACCAGCCAACTGAGGGGAAACTGAACTCAATTCTTCCTTAGTCTTTGGCAATAATTAACTACAAGAGTGACAGCACAGAATAATCCACATGCAAAGTGTAAAGTGCATTTATGCTACCAGCAGCAAACAGTATGGAGGACCGTGGCTGCCAAAACAATAAATATATATAAATAAATATATAAATAAAAGATCAAACTTGCAAAGAAATGCATGCATTTATTATAATAAGTACATTTATTTATGTATATATTTATTTCTGTAATAATTGATATATTTTTATTTATTTATTTCTGTATTTCTCTTAATGTAAATGCAAATCATGGGGTGGGTCTGGATGCCGCTGCTGTAAGGTCATTGGTTAAGCTTTCTCCATGCACACAGATTGATTTCAGACGCCTTGTCCAGCATCGACACTGCTTAACATGAGCTCTGCTTCAGTCTATTGACAGTGGCACAGATAGTAGAGCGGGTCATCTTGTGACCGGAGGATCGGCGGTTCAAATCCTGCAGGGGCACACTGTCGTCGTGTCCCTGGGCAAGACACTTCACCTGCCTTGCCCTCAGTGTCTGCGTACATTGGTGTATGAATGAGAGTGTGAATGGGTGAGTGGATCCTTGTTGGAAAGCGCTTTGAGTGTACAGTGGCGCAGTGGGTAGAGCGGGTAGTCTCATGATCGGAAGGTCAGGGGTTTGAATCCCGCCTCCTGTATAAACATTGCCAAACATGAACTCTGCTTTAGTCTAGCACTTTTCCACCTACATTAGGCACTCAAAGCGCTTTCCAGCAAGGATCCACTCACCCATTCACACCCTCATTCATCAGTGTTTCCCACACATAGACTATTCATTTCAAAAGTCCTTGAAAAAGTAGTGGCTAAGCAGCTTTGCAGCCACCTACAGGACAATAGTTTATTTGAAAAATTTCAGTCAGGATACAGAACTTATCATAGCACAGAGACCGCCTTAGTCAAAGTTACCAACGACCTGTTATTAGCAGCTGACGCCGGACTAGCTTCAATCCTAGTTCTGTTAGACCTTAGTGCCGCCTTTGACACAATCGACCACAATATTCTCCTGCAGAGGTTAGAAACTGACGTAGGCATTAGGGGAACAGCCCTCTCTTGGTTTAAATCTTACTTATCTGATAGGCACCAATTTGTTAATGTAAACCAACAGTCCTCACCGTGTTCCAAAGTATGCTATGGGGTGCCACAGGGCTCAGTGCTTGGGCCAATTTTATTTATATTGTACATGCTTCCACTAGGTAACATAATCCGAAATCACAATATAAATTTCCACTGCTACGCGGACGACACACAGCTGTACTTATCAATGAAACCAGGTCAGACAGATAAATTAGATACGCTTAGTTCCTGCGTAAAAGCCATTAACACCTGGATGACTGTAAATTACCTCCTCCTTAACCCTGATAAAACCGAGGTTATTATATTAGGTCCTCAAAAACTGAGAGAGTCTCTATCTCAGCAGATCATCTCCCTGGATAATGTTAGCGTATCGACGAGCTCTACAGTAAAAAACCTTGGAGTTCTGTTTGACCAAGACCTCTCTTTTAAAACACATATAAACCAGGCTTGTAAAATTGCGTTCTTTCACCTGCGCAACATTGCTAAAATACGAAATATCCTACCTAAGAGTGATGCAGAAAAACTTATTCATGCCTTTGTTTCATCAAGGCTGGACTACTGTAACTCCCTGCTAGCAGCGTGTCCTAAAAGTTCCCTAAAAAGTTTTCAATTAGTTCAAAATGCAGCTGCAAGATTGTTAACGCGTACAAAAAGAAGAGAACACATTACACCTGTGCTAAAGTCACTCCATTGGCTTCCTGTTGAGTTTAGAATCAAATTTAAAATCCTGCTCCTCACATTTAAAGCCATAAAGGGTATGGCTCCGCTTTATCTCCAAGACGCTATCGTTCCATACCAGCCAACCAGAGCACTCCGCTCTCAAAACTCAGGGCTACTAGTGATTCCTCGGGTCTCCAAAATTACTGTAGGAGGAAGAGCCTTTAGCTACCAAGCTCCGGTTTTATGGAATAAACTCCCAGCTCACGTTAAAGAAGCAGACACAGTCCCTACATTTAAGACTAGGCTCAAAACGTACCTTTTTGAATTAGCTTATGATCAGGTCAGTTAGGTAAAGCTCTAACCCATAGCCTGAAGTAAAAGCTGCCTTAGGAGAAACACTGCTGTGGGAAGTACGGTACACTGAGCGCTATCCTCTTCTTCTTCTTACTACAAACTTTGTCTTATTATGATACAATATTTATCTTATCTGTAGTCTGTTCATTACCATTCACATGGTGTCTCCTGTCCCACTCCCCCTTGGGAGTGCCTGTCTAGATCGAATGGAGGAACCCGGCTGAACAGAGGAACCCGGCTGAACGGAGGAACCCTGCCTACTGGATTGACAACAAGGACTGGATGGTCTCGATCCTGGTCCTTCTGCTGAGGGGATCCCATCGGCCTGGGTCTCTATAGCCTGTCCGTCCATGGGAGTGGATCTTTCCAGCTCCTGTGGTTCTCCCCGAGGTTTCTCGTTTCTCCCACCGGGTTTTTGAGTTTTTCCTTGCCGTGCTGGAGGGTCTAAGGACAGGGGACACCCACGCCGCTCGTCGCCACCTACTGCTGACGCTCTTTTGGACATTATGTTTGCTTGGATACTTGATTTAAATGTTGTAATCTGTAAAGCACTTTGTGATGCCTTTGGTATGAAAAGCGCTTTATAAATAAAGTTTGATTGATTGATTGATTCACCACAGAATCAACACCGCCCGCCACATATTGCGTTTCGTATTTTATTTTATTTTTTTAACGCTATTAAAAACACGCATCGTATAAAACCGCCGCAGTGGTCAATTTGAGCTCGGTGGCGCAAAAAGAGCATACGCAATATATCCAATTAGTGATGTGTCGGTCGTGAACGATCCGGCTCTTTTGAACGACTCTTTACAGTGAACAATATGAACGGGTTTGCGGAGGTGTATTTTTTTGATTCCTCTTTGGGGGAGAGGCGTCACTTTAGTTGTGCTGCTTATTTTGCGAAACAAAAGTCACTGCTGGAGGGAGGAGTGTAGGATTGGCAGAGGGACCGTTTGTGAAAGCACGACCGCGGGACATGAGCGCGGCCTGCGGGGAAACGGCGCGCCCGAACGCTCCCAGCACTCTCCTGGGCCATAGGAGAGAAAAAGGCGCGCCAGGTCCGTGAGTGACGAGGCGGATACAGGAGCCCCGTCACCGCACACTGCCTCCTCCTCAGTCCGCCCTCTTTGGCGGACCTGTCACCTAGGACCTTTTTGCTTTGGGAGACCCTACCAGGGGCACGAAGCCCCTGACAACTTAGTTCCTAGGATCATTCGAGTGCTCAAACCCCTCAACCACGTTATGGTGGCGGTTCCAGGAGGGAATGATTATTATATGATACATTTATATTTATTGTTTTGGCAGCCACGGTCCTCCATAAACAGAGCTAAGGTCTGACATGAACAAAATCCTTTATCGTGACAAAGTTAGTATGTGGTATGTGGCTTCTTTTTTTTGGTTTAGACATGTTTACACTTTGTTTAATAATAATTGATCCAAGTTCATTTTAGACCCCTCTTTACACTCATATTAGTCTCTTCAACTAGGCCTGGTGGCACTTGGAAGGTCAAATATGCTATTTGAGAGAAAAGTTTGAGAACCACATCTCATTCTTTGCCCACACATGTAAAAAGTCATGCTAGGAAGCGGAGAAACGGTGATGCCGTCAACTAAACGTGCAAATTCAGCAGGTCAGAATAGGAGCAGAAACAGTCTAGCGTAGTTGTAAGGAAAGTGTTCAAATTAGGGGAGTATATGATCCTCACAGAAAGGGAAACCACCTCGTAAAGCCAGTCATTTGCCGCTTTGCTAATGGAAACCAACCAACCCCTCCCCCGCTCGGTTTGGGCTCTTGCTACTCGGGTTTCATGGTATCTACAATAACGGAAGATAACCGCCACGATGCGAGACAAAGCTGAACTCCGTTAAAAGGTGGTAGTACACAAAACATTTAACATAAGAAGATGGGGTTATTCTAAAATGTGGGCATGTTATATATCAGCTAAGGGTTCATTTCAGTTGGAAAAGAAGAGCTGCTCGTGGGAGCCGAGAGAGCGGCAGACACACAGACCCGCCTCGTTTGGTTGAAATTGTGAGAAAACCGCGTTAAATCCTCACCGGACAAGTGCAAAGTACAATAACAAATACACGAATAACACTCTATATCCATGTTTCAGTGTGTAAACAACGTAAAATACTGAAAAAATCCGGGGAAAGCGCGAACAAAGGATCATTGTTGGCTAAGGCTTTGACTACGTGGTACAGGTTTCCCCGAAGAAGAGGAGGCACAAAGCAAGCGACAAGAAACACGAAGTAAATGACAACAGGCGTGACATAAACCTTCTATAAAACAACGAGGACTTAAGATAACGTCGTAAATGTCGTACTCACAGTCCTTGGTCGTCTCATGGGTTATTTTAGATGTTATACACCCCGGTCAGAGGGCCGCGTGCGGTTCGCTCGCAGGGCTCTGCGGAACTGTTGCAAACGCCATTGAGGCAGGGCTCGCAAGTCACTGAGGTCCTACGTCACCGCGCAGCTGTACGCGCCGTTGACACGATATCACACAAATTTCTCTCGCACTTTTTTTTCTGTCACTAAATTGGTCTTCACTCAATAACAACAGCACCAAAACAATATGCATACGGAAATAAATAGGCCTTCGAGTAAACATTGCGTTTTAATCTGCTTAATCCTAATGGGGTATTATTACATTTCCATCCCTGTTTGTAACATCTGTCATTTGTTTTGGTCTGTCTCTGGTGAGTAGTTTTTATTTTTATGCTATATGCTGGCAAATTTCCCTCCTCAAACCGCCACCTTAACGTGGTGGAGGGGTTTGAGCGCCCAAATGATCCTGGGAGCTCTGTTGTCAGGGGCTTCGTGTCCCTGGTAGGGTCTCCCATGGCAAACAGGTCCTACATGTGACCTGGTGACGGATCAGACAAAGTGCAGTTCAGAAGCTGTTCATGAGAGACCAACAGGCCTGGTTAGAACCATGAGGCCGTCCTTCTGTGGACCCACCACCTGCAGGAGCCATATGGGCTGGTGCAATGTGACTTGGGCAGCACCAACGGCTGCCCCCACGACCCGGCAACGGACAAGTGGAAGAAAATGGATGGATGGATGCTAGCAAATTGTAATACAGATTGTTTACCGATATTCTGAAATTTAGCATAAGTAGCCGTAAAAAGAAAATTGAAAATCAATGCCTATTGATTAGGCCTATTTCTATACAATCAAATCTATACTAGTACCCTGCAGGATGCAATCAACTAGTAGATCTATTCCAGACTCTGTAGGATGTTTACAGTCCACTGCCCCAATGGCTATTTCAGAATTTTCCTATTCTGTTAACATGGACTGAACCTTTCTGGCTCAAGGCTCAATCTCATACAAGAACAACAGAGAAATGTGGTGTTGTTTTGGTTCTAGAACTGTTTTAGTTCTGTTGTTTGTTTTATCTTGTCTTTATAGCTATATGATTATTGATTTTACTTAATTTAACGGTTAAGTTTAGATTTAGATTTTTGTTTTTAGTTGAATAGCCTACTCATGTAGCTGCAAGAAATACGAAACCTTATACCTCCCTTATTCCAGTGAGTTGGCATCAAAAACTGCTGATCATACTGTAGCCGACCTGATTCAAAAGCATGACAACAGCGTTCTTTAGGTCGTTAACTGCGCAGAATAGCTTAATACAGAGAAACATGTTATTTCAGGCAACTATTTGACAGTTTTGCATGTAGGCTATTATTGAAATGTATAGTCTATTTTTGATATTGTCTGACTTAAGTGTAAATGCTTAGCAGGCTTTGAACAGCAGCAAATGCGTAATGCGTGTCCTATAAGATCTTTTCTCTAATCTCCAAGATTTTCGCTCTGTTTTTTGCACAGGTTACATTTAGCAGCCCGTACTCACTCTCTCGCAGGTCACTCACTGCGGCTGGAGGATCTGTCCGGGGGAACACGCGGACTCTGCAGCAGCCTCAGGACTCCCTGCGCTCTTCACATTTCCATAAATTAGCTATGTTAAATCAAATACTTCCACAGTTTCTCCCAGTGCTATCTGCGCTCCCCTCTGTGTCTTCGCAGAGGCTGAGAATGGACGCGGATGAATAGGTGGTGCATCAGAGCAGCAGCAGCAGCAGCAGCAGCCCCATGTGAGGACCCATGTGCCCGAATGCAGATGCGCTGCCTTGCGCTGGATGGGGCGAGCATGCGCACTGAGGGCCTGGGATGCGACAGCTTGCCTCTGTTCTGATGAGCAAGCATCAGCCCAAAGTTATGTAACACCAAAATGAACTAAACCAGGGCGAGGGGCGAAACTGCAGACAAGCAGGATTTGGGGACAGCACCTCTGGTCTAACCAAAATGACACCACAGAAATAGACTATAGATTTGCTCAGATACCATTTCATTCTTTGATTTCTCATTCAACTTTAAACACATGATATAGGCTACATCCTCCAACTATCCCAAGAGAACTTAGCTCAAGATCTAGACAAGGGTCCTCACATCATGCCCACTTCGAACACAGGGAACCTCAACATCTTAATTCACTGATTTCTTTCTTTCTCTAAGCTTCCATTCCTATTTAAGTCTTTCATTTATTGATCTGATTCCCACTTTTCACCCCCCAAAAATAATAAGTAATTTCACCTTGTTCCTTTATCCCCTCTCTTGCCTTATTCCGTCCACTTACTTTATGAACAAGGACAGTGTTTATCTTTATTTCTTCAATGACATTTCCTCTCCTATTCTCATCCATTTTCCCACTACCACTTCACTGGACACTGCATTATTCATGTGGATTCTCCATGTTATGCAACAGTTGCAGAGAAACGGTGTAATATCGCTCACATCACAGCATTACCGTGACATTTCAAACCTCGATTCCTACGATTACAGTAAATGATCAAAAATCATATGAGAAAGAGGACCTCAAATGCCAAAAGAAGAAACTGCCATGGATGCTGCATTGTGCCACTGAGCCGCCGAGTGTATTTAAGTTAACTATTTCCAAAGTTATGCAACAGCACCTCAGTAAAGTAGAACAAGAAGGGATTTGTGTCTTAGCAGAGTGAAAGGGAATTAGAGCTCAGTAGATTTTGTCATTGTAGTGTCTCACCTGTTTTAGGAATGAAGCTAAAAAAAAAAAAACTAAAATGAATGTGATGTAACCAAAACTATAAGCCATTTTGGACATTTGGCCATGCAGCGTCGCCCCAACTGACCCCACAATATTAGATGTTCATAGAAGTCACGAATAATGTTCTGGTTTTGTCGTATTGTGAGGCAGAGTTGGTGTTATAGTTACAAGCCAAAATAAAGGTACCATATTTCATTGCATTCATGCTGCATTGACCACCAATCTGTGGCCCTTCATACTGCACTTCAATATGCAGCCATCAATGACAACGGTTTGGACACTCCAAGAGCAAAATTATGCCACACTATATGTAACAGTAAGTTGCACAAAGGGCAAACACAAGTGAGTGTCAGGCAAAAGAGTGACGTTGCTTTTTCATTTTGTAGCCTTTGCATTTGAGAAATAATCACAAAACTTTCACAGAGACTTAAGTTAGAAGTGCTTTCTTCAATGTAATATTACTTACTCATATTTACCAATCAGCACTTATGACCAACTCCAGGTTCAGCCAAAATAAGAGCAATCCGAGATCTACTGTCTGTATACTACATTCAAATCCATTATGCATTGGCTGAAAGTTTCTAATATCGCTTTTCCAGCTGATCGTAGCGACTCACGATTTTCCCTGTGCTGTAAAAGAATAGAAGTCTGATCCAGGGAGTAAAAATGCTCTTATAAGATGCTGCTGAATTACAATAAATGCATTCACCATTGTTCACACATACAGGTATAATACTCAATGTTTTTTTTTATCTTGGTGTGTAGCTTTCCCAGTTATGTCTATGTGGTTTGAGTTGGCGTTAGGTAACACTTGTGCAGAGGATATAGTTGCAAAAAGGTTGTAAACAATTCTTAATGGGGAGCCTACTAACATGACAGGCGTGCAAAGGTATCTGCGTTACAATTGGTTTTAAGTCTGCATCATAGTGACAACTTTAGAATAATTGTATAGACAAATTGGGGGGAAAAGCTTTGGGCCTATTGTGCATTATACATAAACAATGAATATGGAGTGCTAAATCAGGACTAAACCTGGACAGTTTGGTCTAGGTAAGTAACACTTAGAGGTACAGTATAAACCAAGATCTCGTTAAACATTTATGTCTTCTCGACAGGCCTGGAGGCATTTCCCTATCAATGAATGGAATTTACCACTGAAAACTTTGCTTTTTTTGAATGTTCAAAAATTGCGTCACTATGACTCAGTGCTGGAATGGGTCTGTATTGGGGCCAATACTTGCCGCTGGGAATTTTGTTTTTGTTTTCTTTTTTCATTGATATTTTCTTAACACTTAAAATTTGTATTTTCATATATTTATTGTAGCTTTATTTTTTTTTCTCACACTGCAACATGATGATATAATCAAAAGTGGTCTGAAACGTTTAAGCACAAAACCCCTACCAGACTATAAAAGCATCTTTTTGCCTAATTCATGTCTACTACTTCCCTTCATTTGTGCCTCTATAAAGAGTCATCCACCTCTCAGCTGTCATTTAGCCAAATCTTAAACTAAATACATTTCCAAATCAAACTTACCCATAGCAGAAATCTCTGGTAAATCCCACTGTGACATTGTGTTAAAGTTTATAGTCCATTCATGAGAAAAGCTCCATGTAATAGTCGTATAGTCCAAAGAACAGGTACAGTAGGAGAGACTGCCAGTACGTTCCTATTGTTGGTACAATTCTTGGTAGCAGCAGTATTCTCTAGGAGCCCATGTGTCTTGGTTTTGAGGCGGAGCTCTGTGGAGGCTTGATATAGTGCCGGGACGGGGAAGGGAGGAGCCTGCAACACAGTCAGACCTTTACTGGCACTTGCTAAGTCACTACGGATCAGTCTATACCCGCATGAGTACTACACTGCTTTGCTGCTGCTGGAGAGACTTAATTGATGGGACACACTTTCTGACACGTATAGTAAACATTTCTCCAAACACTACACTCTATTTTACTTTACAGTATTAAGACAACGTTCACACACTCTTGGGTCAAAAGCTCACTTTGTCGTCAAAACCTGCGCACACAGAGCAGACGCTGCACAGTAAAACACAAAACACCGTTCAATCAATGAGTTTACATGAAACTTTACAGACAATTGCAAATAAACATGTGAAGAAGTGAAAAAGTGCTTAGACAAAGAGAGAGTATAGAGCTCTGGGAACTGTGTGCCAACAGAGTCATGATGTTTAGGGGAAATGAGTTCAATCAGTAGCATTTAGTTTCTGATCAGTACAGAAAAAACACACAACAAACATAAGACTCATTCTTGTTATTGCCGAAAGAAAGTCAAAAACACCACACAGCTGTCTCCATACCTGATCAAACTTCCCAAATCTTATTCTTTATAAGGTGTTGATCAAATAGCACATCTCTATTCCAATGTGGTGTACTGTGGGTGATGCAGCACGCGTCCATTAGGGGCAGGAGTTTCTCACTGTGGTGTAGAGATGTCCGATCAACTCTTCTCAAACTTCAACTCCAAAAAATGAGCCATCCATATGCATTTATTCTTAATCCTATATCAGTCCTCATTATGAAAGTAGCACCTCAACATCTTCAGCTCTGCTTATGTTCTTCTGGGCTGCTGTTACCACACAGAGGCTTGGCCTAGTTTGACAACCTAGTTTTCTGCTGAAAACATTAGGATTTGGTTGATAAAACTGAAAATACCAGTATTCGAACAAAGCTCAGCGACCGGCCTTTGTCAAGAGCCATTTGTACAGTGCATTAGAGTTTAGACAAGTCTCTCTTTGGGCTAAATGACTTCACTTGTTACACATTTCAAAAGCCCAAAAGAATTTTGTTGATCACCAGGATCATGCGAGATTTACACAAAGTCCACAAAAGCACCATTGGCTTTCGTGATGCTTATTTGCCCATTATATCATGTGGGCAAATAAAACTGTTCAGATTTGACTTGTGGCACAGACAGCGTTGTTGACATTTGAGTATTAAGAGCTTTTCTAGACACTCGCCTAAATGTTGCTGTGGAATTGTATTACAGTTTTTACAAAGACCAGACAGGTGCGTATCAACTTGTCTAAGCTCAGGTAAGAACATATCTCAGTATGGAGAAACATTGGCCTGTTCCTTTAACTTTTTGCATCATGTGCTGTGAATGACTAAAGAGTTTAAAGAGCAGAATGTGGCGGAAAAGAGAAGTCCATGAATACTGTTCCAGGTTGTGACAGAAGAATGTTATTTTTGAGAAATGAGTTCAATCATTTACAAAGCGTTTGCTCATGTGAGAGTCTTTTGCATATTATTTACTCACACTTAATTCTCTCTTTTACATATCAAATTTGGGACCCTAAAATTGTTATTTTCAAATGGTAAATTAAGTGCAACACGAAATAGCTATAATGCTATTTTCCAGCCTACACTTGATAAATTGTAAACAGTGTCATATCAATCAAGGGACACTGTATTACGTAACTCACTCCACACAATCTGTATCGGCGACTTCTTCTGTAGCCACAGCTGACCCGGATGACAAATGTGGCTGCCAACACTGATCACATTCAGACGGTTTACAAATCCATGGGACCAGTATAACTTAGCAATTGCTTATAAAATAAAACCTCTCTTTTGAGTCTTTTAGCACAGGTGTATATGTGCCTGAAGTGTGGTCTCTGTTTGCTCAAGAAGACACTAGATGTTCTCTTTCTCAGGTGTAGAATGTCCTGGGACTTACTGTTTGCTTAACCGCGCGTTATAAAAGTGTTGTATAAATGCCTGGAATGGGTAGTATTTCCCTGGCACAGGAAGACGCCTCGCTTATCAGTATTGGGGAGCACTTTGTATCAATGAACATGATTGATCATAAAAGTGACTTTCTTTTTTTAAATTTCCTTTCTTTTTTATATATAGGTTATATTATACAGGACAGCTCAGAAGGGGATGAGAGACATTCAGCAAATAATCAAAGCCCAGGCTCAGACCCACGACCCTAACGATAGACGTATGTGCAGCATTTAACCACTAAATCATCGGCTGGACCAG
The DNA here is from genome assembly GCA_007210695.1 of Neogobius melanostomus. NCBI lineage: Eukaryota > Metazoa > Chordata > Actinopteri > Gobiiformes > Gobiidae > Neogobius > Neogobius melanostomus. The sequence continues at coordinate 3,237,530 of VHKM01000277.1, read as the reverse complement.
TATGGACCTTTCTGCGTGCAGTTTTGCATGTTCTCCTCGTGTCTGAGTGGAATTTCCTTCGCATGCTCCCGTTTCAACCCATAACAACAGGTTCATCACTGACTGGGCGCCACAGTTGCATTGAAAGATACAGTGGGTTGAAAGGAGACAATAATGTGCGCCTTAAAGAGTAATAAATTCACGTATTACTCAAGCACCCACGAGGGATCAAACTTAGACTTACTATAATAAAGTTAGAGTGAGTTTGTAATAAAAAAAAACTTCTGTCTGCAGAATCTAGAGCAGTGTGTGTAATCAAAATACACATGGGTTGTGTGTATATGCGGAATGAGGGCTGAGCGTGTCACCTGAGGCGGGTAAACAACCCGGCAGGCCAAAGGGAAAAATGTAGGTGAAAGCAGGGCAGCGCTGACACGGGACCACAACACTCCACAAGGTAAATAAAACTGGGGCATGATATTGATACTGTATGATGAGTTAACATTTGAATTCTCGCCATGTGGGTGAGGCGCACACCACGTTCCCTCTATTCATTGCTTATAGTTGAGTGAAATACTTTTTCTCCACATATTCTGGAAGTCGTAGGTTCTTGAAAGAAAACTAGACTGATGCACGAAGTCTGCAACACATTATGATCCAACTTAATTCCGCAGTTAGTAATGGTCAAAGTTCTTGATTTTGTTCCTCGAGTAAAAGTAATGATAGTACTGGTCAAATGTTACTCCACTATTACTAAGTATTATATGAATAAGTATTTGTTGTAGAAAATACTTAATTATATTAGTAATAATGCATTACTCTTATATAGCTTTTCCAGCAGTCGCTTTACAACTATTCAAACTAGATTAGACTATTCAAAGTAAAAGTAGCAATCATTATGAACAAGCTTGTGAGTAATAACTGTGGCTTAAACACTTAAAGATGACGCCCAAATTCCCCAACTGTACAGCAACACAAACCTTCTTCCATGTCGTGAGTTAGTGATATTGACAGTATGACTGCACAGAACCACCCACTGTTCTGGAGAGTTCATCATAAAGGTTTTAATCCTGTAGGAACCGATAATGTAATAACAGCCGATAACGTAATAACAGCCGATAACGTAATAACGACCCATAACGTAATAAATTTGACCAGTTTCAAATGTAATAAGCCGATAACGTAATAACTGACCGATAACGTAATAACAGTGGTGAGCCGATAACGTAATAACGATAGACCGATAACGTGTACGATGTATCAACACAATGTGGCTACTTTTTCATGTCTTCTTTTGGGTTTGTGCAATATGATACAGACTTGTTTTTCTTTAAAAGCATTTAATTATAACATCATGCAAGAATGGAAAAAAATATATGGCTATGTAGAACTCGCACATTTATGTCAGTGTTATTGGCTGAACAATTTTAAACACACCTCCTGTGAGCAATAATTGTTGAAATGCAAAGTAATAACTCGGCCCGCGGGTCAAACTGGAGAATGGCTCTAGTCGGATGGTGAGGAGGGAGGCGGAGAACAAGGCCGAAACAGTGGGTGCGACGTTGCGCAGCCAGGCAGGATGCCCTGGGCTGGCACGTGCGGGCTCTAAGCACCACGTTGGAAACCTGCTGGGGCCACATGATGTTCTCGATGGTTCTGAGAGCCCTGCTATCAAAGCCATCTATTCTTGTAGCCAGAGTCTTGTTTAAAGGCCAAGTCTCTGAGCCATATAGCAGGATGGAGAGTACTGCAGAGTTGTACATCCGGAGCTCTGTCTTGCGTGAGATGGTCTGGTGCCACCAGAGTAGCCTGGTGGGACCAGAATGATTCCCCTCTGTATTTTTGTATACAGCGGGGGATCAGTCTGGTCACCCCGCCCCCGCTGGATGTATCCGCAAAATCAAACCGTTCCCGTGCAATCAGATTTGTTTATTTGCCGTGACGTGTTGTTAGCTAGCAACGTCACTCACGGGACGCAGAAGTCCCCTCAATAACAATCTACGAACGACGCACGAAAGAGAGAAAGCGTGTCTCCAATCGGCGGTAAATGACCAAAAACACATCGACAGTAGGTGAGTTTCGTGATTCGGAGAATCATGCTATGGGGCTGCTTTTCCTCAGCGGGGACTGGGAAGATTGTAAGAATAGTTGGGAAGATGGATGGAGCCAAATACAGAGACATTTTGGAGGAAAACCTGCTGGAGTCAGCAAGAGAATTGAGGCTGGGGCGGAGATTCACCTTCCAGCAGGACAATGACCCTAAACACAAAGCTAAATCTACAATGGAATGGCTTAAAAACAAACATATGAATGTGTTAGAATGGCCCAGTCAAAGTCCTGACCTAAATCCTATTGAAAATCTGTGGAAAGACCTGAAAACTGCTGTTCACAAACGCTCTCCTTCTAATTTGACAGAGCTTGAGTTGTTTTGTAAAGAGGAATGTGCTAAAATGTCAGTCTCTAGATGTGCAAACCTTGTAGTCATACCCCAGAAGACTTGCTGCTGTTATTGCAGCAAAAGGGGGTTCCACAAAGTATTAAGTCATGCTGTATGAATACTTATGCACACACCACTTTTCACTTTCATTTTTTGAAAAATAACAGAATCATGTATCATTTTGCTTTCACTTCACAGTTGTCTGTTACTTGTGTGTGAACTTTCAGTAAAAAATTCAAAATAAAATCTGTACGTTTAGGGTTGTAAACATGACAAAATGTGCAAAAGTTTACACGCACAGAACTTTGTTATGTAAATTGTTGGCTCTGTTGAACAATGTTAAACAGCATGTTAAACAGTTGAACATTGGCATAGGCTACATATTAATAACATCAAAGCATTCAGCACCTGCAGTAGCCATACCAAAGAAAGAAAGAAAGTAGCCTTCGAGGTTAGCTAATTCGTGACCATCTCAACCCAAATTATAAAATGTAAAATTTACTCAAGGCGTTGGTATAAATCAGTGTTTGTCTGATATGTCATTGAGACCTAACCATCGGATGACAAGCTACGACCCAAAAATAGTCCAGAAAAGTGCAGTTCTAGGAACAGAAAAATACTACGCAGAACCCGCAAGCTCCCAGGCCGACGGTAGAGGACCTGAGCTTGAAGGAGACAACCCGCAGAGGGTGAGGACAAGTTTGTTTTATATATATATATACAGTATATATATATATATATATAAACACTGTATATTATTGTTCACTGGAGGTGTGTTTATTGTTCAGCCTAACCACTCAATAACACTGACATAAATGGGCGAGTTCTATATAGCCATTTTATTTTTACAATCCTTGCATGATGTTATAATTAAATGCTTTTAATGAAAAAAAAAGTGTGTGTTAGCATATTGCACAAACCCAAAAGAAGACATGAAAAAGTAGCCACATTGTGTTGATACATCAAATAACTTGATTAATATTATTACATTATTGGCTGTAGTTATTATATTTTCAAAGGATTTTCTCATTGCAAGGCCGATAACGTAATAACCAGCCAATAACGTAATAACGTATTACGTTATCGGTCAATTGTTATTACGTTATCGGCTCACCACTGTTATTACGTTATCGGCTCACCACTGTTATTACGTTATCGGCTTATTACATTTGAAACTGGTCAAATGTATTACGTTATGGGTCGTTATTACATTATCGGTTCCTACAAATCCTCTTGCTGTCACCATTTGAGAATGAGAGAAATTGAGTGCAAGAGCTTGACTTAGGCCTGTATTGTTGTTAGGAAGATATATTTCAATGTAATGTCCCCAACAACCAGTCCTACTTTGTGGATAAGTGTGTGATAGATTGTTCATTAATGAATGTACCGTCTCATATCAAAACAAATGTATGTGTTTATTGTAGCACATTATGTTTGCAACTTCATGCAATGGGGCCGGGCAATGTGTGTAGACCAACGGGCGACTGTTAATTTGCTAAAATATTTCAGATCAGCGTTGCTGGTTCACAAGTTGGCACATTAGGAAAGAATGCACGACTTGATTTGCGAGAAGTAACGTGTCAATAACTCTTGAGGCAACAACAAAGAGCAGAGAGTCCAATTTGTCCCCACGTGTATCAACTAAATACTTGGATTCCCACATGTTCATTTTTCTCAACTTATTTATTTTTTTGTCCTATCCATCTCACAATTTTTAAGCATCTAGCCTTTTGATAAAAATGACACACACAGTCGTAATTTGGATCTGGAGATACAAGCCTGTGGATCATCCTGTATCCATCCATCCATCCATTTTCTTCCACTTTTTCATTACCGGGTCGGGGGGGCAGCCGCTGCCCAAATCACATTGCACCAGCCCCTATGGCTTCTCCTGCAGGTGGTGGGTCCACAGAAGGACGGCCTCATGGTTCTAACCGGGCCTGTTGGTCTCTCATAAGGGGCTTCTGAACCGCTCTTTGTCTGTCCCGTCACCTAGGACCTGTTTGCCATGGGAGACCCTACCTGGGGCACCAAGCCCCCGACAACAGAGCTCCCAGGATCATTCGGGCGCTCAAACCTCTCCACCACTTCCCTATCCCCGCACACCTCCTCCAGCTGTTCCGGGGATCCTAAGGAGTTCCAAGGCCAGCTTACAGGGTTCCTCCCAATGGGACATGCCCGGAACACCTCCCCGGAAGGCGAACAGGAGACATCCGAAATAGATTTCTGAGCCACCTCAGCTGGCTCCTCTTTATAGAGCAGTGGCTCTACTCCTAGCTCCTGTGCTCAGCCACCCTGCGAAGGAAACTCATTTCAAGATCTTGACTTTTCGGTCATTACCCAGATCTCATGATCATAGGTGAGGATAGGAACGTTAACCGACCAGTAATTGCAAAAATGTCCATACTAGTACCACAATAAAATAAGATAACAAATCCAGCTTTGTTTAGTCAGTTCAATTATGAGGGTTTGCACATGATGTCATAACGTTCCTCAGATAAACGTGTGGCACTTTTAAATTCAGAAATGAGTAATTATTTCATTTTTCCAAGCAATTCGGACTAATGAGGCTTCTGTTTAGAACTAAAATAAATGACCTGTTGTCAGTAAAAAGCAGGAACAAATGACCAAATTAGATTTATTGGCCTTGATGTTCCTTTCGTAACACATCTCACAACTGCTAGCAGGATGTCATTTAATTCACATTGCCAGCACCAGAGCCGGTCTTATATAACCACTATCTCTCGGGACCAGGACAGACCACCATCATAAATCTTGTTGGGGGCATTGGGTGTTCGTCCCGGGACGCTCCGCTCCCTCTGGCCCACTCGGAGGTATTCGCATGGCCATCTTCACCTCACATATCACATAACTGCAGGATTTCACAGCTCCGCGGCACAGGCCCTGGGACAGATGGGAGCGGGATATGATCCCTCCAAAGCAATAAACACAGAGGCTTGATGTACAGGACGTGACTAAGTAGGGTACACTAAAGGGAGGGGCTAAAGTCGGCAAGTATAGCCTTTAGCCCCTAGGTGGTCAGTAACTAAGTGAATTTACTGAAGTACTGCACTTCAATAGAGGTTTTTGAGGATCTCTAATTTACTTGAGTACCAGTAGCTTTTATGTTGAGAACTTATTACTTTTACTCCACTACATTTGAAAGATAAATATAATACTTTCCACTCCACTACATTTCTAAAAAGTCTCCAAAGTAAAAAGTAAATTCGGCCATGTGTTTTGTTCATTTTAAAAGCCTAATAATGCACACTCTATGAACAGTAGGTGGCGCTGTGCACATTTTCTGTCAAAGTCACTGACTCACAACCAAGAAGACGGTTTGTTACCGATATGTTGCCGTACAGGGTGCATTTTTTGCCACTTACTATATTTCAACTGATATGTACTTACTAATTTGAATACTTCAATACTTTCTATAACAAACACTTCAGTACTTTTTGACCGAGTTACTTAACTTATGTTGTAATATTTGAATAGTATTTGACCAGTATGTCGGTGTAAGCTCTCAGTCGTACAGGAGTTGTTTATCCTGGAGTCAGCATGTAGCACGTTTCTCATCCATGAGGCTTCGTCAGCAACACTAAAGCTTTCTGCCCACAGGTGGACTGAATTTAGACCACTGGGAGGGGTTCACTAACCAGTATCTGTACTTTTACTCGAGTAATGAAATCAAGTAATTTGAGCATCGCTGGTATTGGCTGATCAGAGTGCAGCGATTGGACCTCCCCCCGATTGAACCTGAAAGCCCCTCCTCATTCCTTGTGTACGTGATACGTGATACGTGGCCTTTACATGAAGTGATGGCACCGGGGATTTATATTTTAAAAAATATGCTTATTGAATATTAGGTGATGCCAAATTGGAGGCCCAGGCGGTCAATATGCAATCTGCTCAATTTGAAACACATTTTAATTTTTATTTTGACTTCACCTCATTGCAGATTCATAATACTTTGTTTCAACTCAGCCTCATTTGATCGAAGACCCAAAAAAAGGACCTGCTTCATTTAAAGGGCCATGAAGAGCATTTATACACATTTTGGGGCCTGTATGATGAGGTGAAAGATTTTTGGCCTAATCTGCTCCTATAGAGCACAGGTGGCACAGTGACACAGCTGACCACTAAAAACATGTACAATAAGCCAGGATGTTTGAGAGTGCGAGTGGACGATGACGGATGGAAATGGCTGCAATCCGGTATGGCATGTTTACATGTGTGAGTACATGGGACTTCATGTTAATAAACCAAATTAACAAATAAATGATCAAATACAGCAGCCAAAATGTTTGCTAAGTTACTTCAAAATAATTTGTACCCAAGTAAGTGATTCACATGTTTACTTCAGTGAAAGTTTAGTAACAACAGTGGACAGTTTTTAAACATTAATAGACACACAAAGAGTTTTGCGTCTTCGTAGTTCATTTCAGTCTTACCTCAAAGATTTTTGGGGTTAACATGATGAAAGTGAAGGACCATGTGTTGTTTTGCTTCCCCATCTGTGAGTGCTGCCTCCTAAAACCTTCAGGGCTGTGTACGGATTTACTCCACACTGCTGTGATGTAACCTGTTCTGCAATACACCATGTTCTGGAAAATAGGGATTACATTTTGGCTACGCTTAAAGAGAAATGATTGACGAAAGGCAATCGAGTGACCAGTCGGCTAGGACACTGAAGGGTACATTTGTTATTAGTTATTTGGTGATATATTTTGTTTGTGGAGACTCGGGATGTGATTTAGTAACGTAACAGGATCAACAGATTAAGATGCGGAGGTTTCTTCACTGTAACACATACGTAAACCTTATTTACATCATTACCTAACACTAATCTCTCGTACTTACACTGTGCATTATTGGAAACTCTAATTTTTATTCATCACTTTGTCAAAGAGCTAAAAGTTTCAAGATCCAAATCAAGATCACTAACAGTCTGAATCATTTTATTTATCAGAAACTGAATAGGTTTTATTGAGTCTGTTAAGGTACATTCACTAGGATTTTCAACTGTGCAACATGTAACATACAGTAAACTAGTAATACAATAAATTAGTCTATAAGGGTATGTAAACAATAAATAAACAAGATGGACTCAAATGTATTCTAAATATACAAAATGTATACACAATGTACATGTCCCAACAAACAGCGACGTCATTGGGGAATTTACCAAAAGCAGCAGATGTGAGGTGAATAAACACGTAGTGTTAATAAGAGTGCATCCGTACTGTCACGGTCCCGACAGCCAGTGGGCTGTTTTTACAATACATTTTTGAATAACTTTTTTGTAGCTTTACTTGACAACACATTCATATAGGACTTTTTCATGTAGCACATTCCATCCCCACCGTTCAGGACGCAGCTGCACTCTATACCAGACATTTTAAGACAATCGTTATGTTGTCATGTTGAGCTTTGGTAAAAAACATACATGTTATTGTAAACAATAATTCCATGACCAAAAAACCCATGTTCACAAACTGAGATATGCCTCCCTTCTCTGTGATTCACATGCAGATCTGTCATTTAACGGTGCATTATGCAACTTTTTATGCAACTTTTTATGCACCTAATTTACTTTATGATCGGCGATGTGGGAATTGCGTCAGCTAGTGCTGCGTCAGAGTACAGTACAGTAGCATAACACGTAACCTTTGATCCGCTATCAATATGTGTGACTGCAAGTGCATTGCCACAGAGCTATATGAGAACATTTGAGTTATGTGAGAAACTCTAGCAGTTTTGTATTTCCATTGTAGATCTCAAATTATTCGCTGTAAGCATCAGCAATCAGCAAAAGTTTTCATTTCTGCATTTCAACCACTTAACTCAATTACTGCTGAGGCGAGGGCTCACCAAACTGTTTTCATTTTTATTAGGCTATTTTTCTTTGATTTGTGCCCTATCGAAGCTTAAAACACTGACCCTTTTGACCAAATATCTGCCCATTCATAGTGTTTTTCATTGCATCGCGGGTCATCTCTCCTATATTTCTCATGGGACATCCAGGGCATCTGGCATAGCAATTACGAAGTTATCTCTGACATTAAAACTTAAGTGGACAATAAGATGACGTCTGCAAATCATGCAGCACAATCACAGAGGATTATTTTTTTTTTTTAAGGGGTTGTAAAAGTGCTGCAATGTGTTGCTTTTTGCACGATGTATGTTTATCTAAGTCTCAGTATCCCATGATTGTGTTGGTGTTGAGAGTTTTCCACAACTTTGGACAGCGTATTCCTTTGCTTGGCTTACAGAGAAAGAAAGAGAGATCGATGTGGGGAGGAGGATGACGGCAGTTTCTCACTTTGACCTTGATTATAATCTTTATATTTTTACAGCCGTTAAATGGTTCCAGTAAAGTATGTCACAACAGCTTCAGAGGAACGGACCGGGAACTGCACAGGAATCAGAAATTTTCCACAGCGCACTGAATGGGAGAGCGCGCGGAGAAACACGTGTACAGACTATGGGCCACGTTTTTACAGCATGCAGCGCAGCCCTTTGATCGCAGCGCTGCAGCGGGAGGCGGACACAGGAGCCTTTCTCTCCTGTGTCCGCCTCCCGCTGCAGCAGTTTGATAAATACAGCTCTCCGTCCTGTGAAAGCATTAAGGTTGTGACGAACACTTGTGAGGCTGCAACGCGATGAGCTTTTGGAAGAATTAGCGCGAGCTGAGGGGAAAGGGAGACGCTCAGCGGCGTTGGTGACAGAAAGACGTTGGAGCTGCGCGTAAATACATTCAGTTGCACAAGGCTGCGCTGACTCTGTCTGTAATAAAACCAGATGAACTCGAGTCCAAAGGATTTGTAGGGAGACTTTCTATCAGTCAAATTGACCGCTGCGGTGGTGCTATACGATGCGTGTTTTAAATAGCGTTTAAAAAAAAAAAAACTCAATATGTGGCGCGTGGTGTTGATTCTGTAGCGGTGCGCCACAGAATAGTCTATGTGTGGGAAACACTGCCTGACTAAGCCTTTTGGATGAGAGGTGAAACGTTCGAGACGTCAACTACTGAGTACAGAAGATGACTCAAGTACCTTCATTGAAGATTGCCTTATTAGGTATTAATGATATGAAACAAGATAATGAAGCGCTTTGACGTCAAAGCAGATATTACATAACAAGCCTAGTCTTTACAATTATTCAAGGCTAAATCACAGTTCGGCAACTCACATATTTGGCATAGTCCTTTTTCGTAAGCAATCCTATTATGCTGCAAAGAGACATTTAAAGGTTTTCTCATCAAATCCTACACTTTCACATTAAGATTATCGACTCACCTTTAAAATACCCAGCCTGACCTTTCCTGCCACTCCTGACGTTACATAATATCAATTTGTGGTTACAACAGATTTGACCGTCTGCGCGGCTGCATAGGTCAAAATATTTGGGTTATAAATAAGATTGAGAACACGTTGTCTTGTCTCTGTCTGAGCGTATTTCATTTAATCTCACGATAAAGGCGTCATTATCTTTGTGTTATGTCAGAGTTACGGTGTTTTTGCGTAAACACATGCAGTTTAGGGAAAGCGCTGCTGACTAAATGTTACTGCGTCCAGGTAATACAATTTATATGACTTATACAACGAGTGGATACTAGTCATTAATATAAATACTATGACTAACGGCTAAAATACTGAATAGGTAACTAATTTAAATCTAATTAAACAAAGCAAATGAGTGTTCTTGGGCATATCGTTATTGTGCAGAGATGAGATCTAGTTTGCAATCTTCAATTCTGGGTCAGACAAAATAACAGAAAAACAATCCATTTGTACCCACGACCGAACCAGAGAGACTGTTCTCAATTGTAAGTGGAAATACAAGGAGCTTAATCAAAGGCCAGGCTGAGTAATCACCGGAGGTCTTTGTAAAATGTAAAATGTTGTGTGATTTGTGATGATGAACTGCGAGCATGAAACTGTGCACCATTACAAGGTAATGTCCTGTCCAAAATATACAATTTCCTGGATAAACTGAATCACTGTAAACATAATCTAAATGATAAAGTATTCATTCAAACACACACTTGCCTACACACAAAACTATCTCTGCTTTTAATGAGAGGTCACATTAGAACACAATTTAAAAAAATCTACTCCGGTAAGAGTTATTTATGATTGACTTAGCCCATGTCAGTGGTTCTCAAACTTTGCACACAAGGTAATGACCGCATAGAATACTTGTCTCTCTAAGTACTACATTGCAACAAGTAATTTCGTAAGGTTAAGTAAATATGATCTGAGCAACTGATTTAAAGAAATCTGTCCATGGGGTAAATTATTACAATAAGTGCAATGATCACATCACACTCAAAATTAGATAAAAGATCGTAGGGGAGACCGGGGCTATTTGTCACGCGGGGGAATTTGTCAAATAGCTTTGTATAGCCACACTAGAGGGCGCTGTTACTGATATATAATATGTGTACTAATATATAATATGTGTATTTGTATTCATCTTCTCTTCCCATAATAATTTTCTCATTTGGACCGAAGACCTGAGGACAGGACACATTTCAATTGTTTTTATACCCTCTCCCAAACTTCAGTGTTTGGGTTATTTTTGTAGTGAGCGCTTTCCTTTAGTTAATGCCTTAAACAAAAGACACTGATCTAAAAGACACAGATGTTAACTTTGATTTGAGTCGTTTTAGAGCTAACATGCTAAAGCTGTTTGTTAGCTAACTTACAGTGTTCGTAAAGTGGACACTCGGGGCTATTTGTCACAAAAACTGAGGGGTTATTTGTCACATGGGGTATAAATGGTGGGATTTTTTTTTCTTATGTGTCTATTATGTTTTTATGATCACTTTATTTTAATAATATAGTTTATAGAGGCCCTATGTTGGGGTCATTTTTTGTGTGAATTTGTACATTTTATACCTCATAGAGCATTTTGCAAAAAATCAACAGTTAGTTCAAATGAGTGTTATGAACACATGTGGCATTGCACTGTGACTGTTTTTAAACGTATTTTGTCCTTTTATCTCAAAAAGCAAAAAAGTGTAACATTAAAAAAAACTCCTTTAAAAACAACAGTGACAATCGACCCCACGCCTTGTGACAATTTGCCCCGCATATGGGGCACATTGTCACAGTCGATTTTGTTGTGTTTGATGGTTGATAACTATTTATCGCAATATGAAAGAAACAATGGAGAGAGGTCTCCTTCAAGTCAAGGGTTCAAGCTTTCATTTAATGCAGGTCTGACTCTTGATGAGCAGCGAACTCTTGAAAAAAAAGTGTGACAAATCTCCCCCAACTTACAATAAGATTGTTTTTCCTTGATTTAAACTTTCCTCATGGACAGATTTCTTGAAATGTGTTTCTCAGATCAAGGAAAAATTTGCTTATTTCAAGAAAAAGTTTACTTATTTCTTGATTACTTTTTGCACAAAAAAAAACATTTCCGGACTAAACCCTGTCTGAAAACTAGATCTAATCCGAGACTGAATCATGACCCGAAACTATAAGTGCAATACAAAAAGCAGCTACAAATTCAATTGCATCTTAAATTACATTACGCTAAAGCAAAACCGGTGGCCTGCGTCATTAAATGGGTCAGCAAAACCAATGTTGTGATAAACCTGCTCTTCAATGGTTACTCGAGTAAATACATTAATCCTCACCTCTGCCTTTGATTATTAACGCAGGCCTTATCTGTGTCCCCATCGACTCTCCTTCCTCCCCTTCACTGTAGCAGCGTCACAATGTGGTCTGATTGGTCCGGGCGCTGAGGGGGTGTTGCCACGGCCACGGGAGGGGAGCGCATTCATCATGGCTCTGCCACTGCTGCCACTATCGATATGAAGCAAGTGTTCAGCAAAAGAGGGAGATGAATAATGGCTTTAAAGGTTTTTTTTAGGTTTTTCTTTTTCTTTTCTATTTTTCAAAAGTTCTAAAAATTGTAAAGCAACTCGTGATGGAAAGAGATCCACACATTGCCCCAAAGAAGGTTTAATCCCTGGCACAACAGATGCTCATAGCCTTCCTTCTTTCATCTATTTTATTTGAGCTTTGAGTTCAATGTCAGGCAAGATAGGAGTGGGCAGAAAGAGTTTAATTAAAATAATACTGGAAGCCATTCAATAACTCATAATCCTAAATCCCACATAGTAAAGAAAATAATCATAAAACCAATACTTAATACAAAATGAATCAGATTTTACTCCCCAGTGCAGATAATACGATGACTAAATAAACATCTCAAAGCCTCATCATTTTGTAAAAGGCTTCCCATGCCTCTCTGTGCCACGCTTTGTGAATGGATTTGGCGCTGGAGAAAAGGCACATAGTGTTCTGGTGTTGGCAGGGAGCAGGCATGAGGCCGGTGTCTCCTTGTCCTGGGACGGTCCGGCCCTGAATCACAATGAGCCTGAGCTGGAGGTTGGACACTTGCTGCACATGACACACATTTAACGCTTCCACTACAGCCAAATGTCACTGCGGCCCGTCTGCCAGTGACCTCTGGCATGTACCGCAGCTCCAGAAAGGCTCATCCAGTTAGAAAGACCGGGCTAGAAATGAGAACAATGACGTAAGAAGGATATCTGAGTCGTTATGTGAAATGCAGACAAAGAAAATACGTCTAAACGTTTACTTTAACCTTTACTTTGAGGAGCAGGTCTATGTCCATTTAATCACACGAACTGACAATTTATTACAGCATTGATCACTAAGCTGGTTCTGGTTTACTTTGACACAGCAATATCCGGATCTCCCGCCAGTTTGTTGTTGTTGTTGTTTTTTTTTCTCAATTTTAATTTATATTTATTTTGCAGACAGGACAGAAAGAAATACATGACACACATAAAAACCACAATACAAAAAAAAAAGAAAAAGAAGTGGGATTGATGTATTAAACATGTCCCGGGTTATAGAGTAAATTTATTAAAAAACAATTTTAAAATATAACTTTGATAGAGGTTCTTTAACCTCTTAACCACTTTAACCGAGCACATTATCTCCAGTTCAGCTTTACCCAAATGTAAAAGCATCTTGACTGGAGCTTACGGCTTATAGGCCTCATTTGAAAGCAAAGAACAGCAAAACTGCAGCGTAACTTTTTCATTGCATTTATGTCACATTTTTTTAAACGTTTTTGTTGTTTTTTTTGTCGTGTTTTTCATTGCATTTGTGTCACTCTTTTGTGGCTTTTATGTTGCTTTTTCATCCCTTTTTAGTTGTGTTTTTGGCATCCTTGTTTTTGTCTCTATTTTGACGCTTTTTCTTTTTATAGAAACTTTAAGATTTGGGTAAAGAGGAACTGGAGAAAATGTATTTGGTTCAGGGGCTAAGAGGTGAACTTATCTGACGTCAAACCGGGTCATTTACCAATTTACCAATATATCATGTGCAAAAATGGACCAGCAGCAGATTCATTGCCAACAAACGGCTACAGTGGGAACCATATGTTTAAATACACTTTATAAAAAGACACATTTGTATTTTTTTCCTCATTGTCTGACATGAAACCAGAATTAACGTTTACTTTTTTTTTTTTTAGGTCAATTAGAATTAAAAAAAAAAAAAAAGTATTTGCTTTATGCCAGTTTGTCATTATCCACAGTGAAACAAGTAAAGTACCAGGAAGAGGCTCTTACTCCAAAAGAAAAACATACAGTAAAAAGTCAGATTGGAGTTTGCACAAAAAAAAAAAAGGATAAAGACTTTAATTTTTGGAGACATATCCTATGGTCTGATGGGGGGAAATGTTTTATTGTTTGGCCATAATGACCATTGTTACATTTGGAGGAAAAAGTGGGAACCTTGCAAGCCTGAGAACATCATCCCAACTGTGAAATACGGGGGTGGCAGCATCATGCTGTGGGGCTGTTTTGCTGCGGTAGGGATTCCATACCAGTTCTGTATGAAGGAATGGATCAAAATTCCTGCCAACTATTGTGAGAAGCTTGTGGAAGGATACAAAACGTTTGATCCAAGTTATACAGTTTAAAGGCAATGTGACCAAATGTTAATGAAATGTATGTAAATGTTTGGTTTTGTAAAAGGAACAAAAAGATTTCTAAAAAAAATTATATCTCTCATTCTTATGGCATTTAGCAAATAGAAATATTTTGTAAAATTCTAATTGACCTACAAAAGTAAAAGTTAATTCTGATTTCATGTCAGACGCACAAAAATGCAAATGCGTCTTTTTATAAAGTGCATGTAAACATATGGTTTGCACTGTATATACAATTTCACAGCTTACATCTCGCTATTTAGCTCCAGTCTTAATAAATAACCCCCATGATGTTTGCTCCCTCAAAATATTGTGCAAGTCCTAAGCATGTTTTGAGTGTGGATTTCAGTCATGTGATGTATTACAATAATAAAAACATTGACGAAGAATAGTGACTTCAGCAATGTGTGAGCATGTTGTGACCTTTTGGAATATATAAGGCCCTAAAGTGATTTTTTTTTTTAAACTTGGATTTCACTCAATGTCATTGATGTATTGGTTGGCACAGAGCTTCCACATGTGTATGGATTCATAGGGATCGGAAAATTGCTCTGTCAAAGGAAAAGCTTACCAAAACAGCCCACTATTGATTCCCCCCTGATCTAGCGTTTACACATTTATGATGATCCTTAGTAAAAACAAGTTTGATCAGGTGCAGACTGAACCATGACCAATGGGTTCAATTACCTCTCACACAGACTCAACATTAACAAATATAGGAAGTATTAAACCTAAATGCCACAGAGGGAAGATAAGATAAGGCACATTTTATTTAGCTGCGCATGAGTGGAATTGTAGGTAAAGCTGTGCTATATTTAGAAATGCTTTGTGTTTCAGTAGCTCTAGTTTTCAGAAGCTAAAATGCTTCCAGAAAAGAACACTATGATATCCATCCATCACTTCACCGTAAAGAAATTCAAATCAAATTCAAATCAGTGCAACAGAGCTTTCTCAGCTGGATGATGCAGAGTGTGGGCCAAAAGCTGCAGATCCTCCCTCACTTTCTCTCTGCAGTCCCCCACAGTGCTGCGTGCTCCACTGCATCTCACCAATGCGTTGTATAATAGAAAAATCCTCATCTTTAACACCATCAAATCTTTGCCTTTAGCGCTAGATTACAATTTATGCCCGTCTACATGCCCCTCGTCAAAAACACGTAAGTCCAGTAGATCGAGATGAGCTCCCCAAATCCTTTAAAAACACATTTGAACTCTGGTAAGAGCCGGGCTGAAGCACTGCAGAGTTTACATAAGGACCTGGGGCCAGACAAAAGTGGTTCGAGCTTGTCCCGAGTCCAAGATGAAAGCAGCACCACGACGTCACAGCGAGCGGAGCGGTCCAGTAACATATATCAATGGACGCCGCTACTATTTGTACATGAGTGTGTATTTATAGCCCTGAAGAATGGAAGAGCTGCTGTCGCTTTCACAAGAATCCAAGGCCACAGGGCGCAGTGACAAGAGAAGATCTGTTGATACCCCATACAAGACTGCAGATAAGTCAAATCACTGTTACCACCTGCTCCATTCTCACCAAACAAATTTGATACTAATAATAACACTTCATAGTAAATATACACAATTAACCTCCTTAACCTTATTCATAATTTAAAACACATTTACAAAGATGTCTTTATCATTTCTATCATTTTCAAGCACTGATCCCACTGTGTGTCATGTGTTATGTCTGTGTCATGCCCAGGCACCATAAATATCATGGGTTACCCGATTTATTTTCATTTAAGGAAGGGGAATTATGCTTTTTCCAGATATTTGGCAATAATCTCAAACACATCTTTATCACGAATTTACACTTCGTTGGTTAGAAAATGCCATATTGCTCTAAAACAGCTACCAAAAAAATAAAAAATAAAATAGAGCTGCCGCTTAGCTTTGACCCCTTGCCTATAGACATCATTATTTGGGCATTGTCAAAGAACTTCAAAATCTACTCAAAAGCCAGAGTATTTCTATCAGTATGCCACAATAATTAATCTTTGATCAATACCTGTTTGACACACATTCAGACGCATGTCATTTTTGTGAAACTAAATTAAAGATAAAACATTTGGCTGTTATGGTGAGGTAACTCAAGCTGCGGATTTGTTTGGGCTGTGTTCAGTATATGAGAAATCTCTGGTCTCTCTGGTCTCAGATCTCCGGACACTGTAGGATGTAGGCTCAGTCTGGAAGGCTCAAGACTTTTCACCGTGCTGCTAAAACCTGGATTCAAATCGACAAAACAAGTGCTAGGGTACAGTGTGTGGTGCATCCTGGGACCTGTCTTGGCCTTTTTAATGAATACCTGAGGGCAACAACAGAGGAAGAGAGAAGACAGTGCTGCCCAATTAACCGCGGGACAATCTTCAGGGCAGGTTTGTTGCACCGGTGTTTAGTGTAAGTGGGAGCGTGTGACTGTAGACAAACAGACAGGTCCCTAAAGGCCAGGCCAGTCCAAATGAGATGGATCCACTGATTTACATTGACTACAATGGTGGAACATGGGTATATAGAGGCTAATTAAGAGGTACACCTTTTGGGAAACGGGGCATTTTTTTCATCCAAGTATGCATGCATGTTTCTGTCATGGCTTTTTCCTGTGATGATGATTTGAAGTGTTAATTGTTATAGCTGCTGTCCTTTTTTTTAATCACTTGAGACAAGCTGATTTTGACTTGAAGAATAGAGTATAATATGGGAAAAGTTCTCCCAGCAATTTTCTTTCTTTACCGTAGAGACACAAACTGGTGCTTATTGAGGGAAAGGAAGGCACAACCGCCTTTGCCATAAGTAACTAAAAATCTTTAGCTGCATATGATACGAGGACACAAGCACAAACATTACTATATGTGAACAGGAAACATGTGACTGACCTTGCCTGACCAGCCAAACGCTCCTCCTTTCTGTTCAAAAGAAGAACCGTCTGGGCAATAATTTCCCGATTTTACCCGTATCGGACCACTCATGAACCGAGAGGCGGGAGTAGTCGCACCCTTCCAAAACATTAAAGATTGAGTGCATACGCTGTTTTCTTCTGCTCTTTCATCTGTTAATAATTTGAAAAAATATTTAATCCCTAAAACTGGAGCAAGAAAAAGGACGTGAAAAAGGCAGTTTTTAAAAGGCTTCCTGCCATTGGCTCCTGTGTCATACTACATGTCTTGAAAAAAGCATGTAGTTTGGCAGGGCAAGCAATGACTGACCCAAATAAAGTCACTAATTAGGGCTTTATATGGGGACATTTGCTGGGATTTAGAAAATTGGAGAGAGTTTGCAGATGACATCAGGCTGTCACGGCCCATCTCCCTTAATAAAGCTGAGAGTGATGAAACCACGGCCCTTGAAGCTCAACAGCTAGATAAATGGGCTAAAGAAAACAGAATGCAGCTTAATGGAGGCAAGCTCCAAATCTGCTTTGCAACAAATCTGTCGCAGCCTGCTCCACTGGTCCTACCAAATTCCACCTCAACTGTGTGAAAACATTGACCAAATGGTGAGGAAAGCTTCCAAGCTCCTTCACTCCCTGACTGTCTTAGTAAAATATGGCCTATCACAACAGAATCTGTTGGCCATCTACACCACATATGAGACCATGCTTGGAGTATTTAGTGTTCTCTCTGGGCAACGGTGGCGCAGGTGGTAGGGCGGGTCGTCTTGTGATCGGACTGTTGTTGTGTCCTTGGGCAAGACACTTCACCTCACTTGCCTCCAGTGTCTGCGTACATTGGTGTATGATTGAGAGTGTGAATGGTTGACTGGTTCCTTACTGTAAAGCGCTTTGGGCCTGATAAAAGGTAGAAAAGCGCTATATAAGTTGAGTCCATTTACCATTTCTCTTGGTGTGTGTAACAATGTCAGGGTTCACAGCTGAGAGGGTGCAAAAGAGAGCTCTGATAATCATCAGGAGCCACACCTGAGTTACCCACACTGCAGACAAGGAGCGAGGATGGGCCACAGTGGACACCCAATGCAACCACTGCTGCCTAAAAGCTTAGCTGAGAGCTCCCAAAGACACTTGCTCAGTGGTAACAACATCTCTGAGTACAAATATTGCACTGGAAGGTTACGATCAGGACTAGAAGAGGAATCTTTATGTTTAATTGTAAGCTCTAAGGAGCCTCCAGCGCATCGTGAGTGCAGCGGAGAAGATCTGCGGAGCCCCTCTCCCCACCATTAAGGACATGTACTCCACCTGTCTCACCCGCAAAGCCGTCAGAATCATCAGGGACCCTACACACCCTACATGCAAAATGTATTGCTCAGCTGCCTGTGCTCCATGACCTGCAGGTTGTTCTGTTCATTGTATGTTCTCAAACGGGCCACAGGTTTAACATGTAACAGACGGGCGGCTAAGATCAGAAAGAGTCAGCTAATGTAGTACAGGCATGCGGCACAATGTCCTTCAGCGCTGTTACATAAGCCTGCACCGTCTGGACAGACAGCAATTTTGGAAAAACTAAAAATAACTTGATCCAATCCACAAGAAAAAAAGAGAGCAATTTACAATCAGTCTGTCAATCTGGTGTCTGGACCTGTCAAGCAATGCAGCACTTTCAGGAGAGGCTGTAATTCTGCAAAACAGGCTGGGAAAATCACAATTACCTACTGTACTGTACTCTTCCCACAACATAACAATCGCATCGTGTTTTGGCCAATTTTTCTCAACTACTTGAATCTATATTACCACAAAGCATCAGTATATTTGCATATCCCACAAGGTTATACCAAAATGAATTTCAGAACAATTTGCAAATTCATGACCAGTCATTGGATTCTTGTGTATGGGGCACATCAAGACTTCCACAATGACGTTATGCCACAAAAAGGGTCAAGAAGTTAACAATGCTTGCCTGATGCTTCTCTCTATTGCACAGAAGAGGAAAAGCTAATAGACAGGACAGCACTTATTGATTTGGACCAGTGCATGGAGAGCAGATGCATTGTGGGAAAGTGCCTCACAAATGGTATTGTCCCATATTGGCTGTGACCTTTCACTGCGGAGTCTTCATTTCCTCTCAGAGATAACAAGGTTGTGCAATTTTGCCATGGATCTCGTCTATGAATGGACCCAGAAATCAATAGTGGCACACTGTTCATCATTTTACAAAAGAATACATGGATTGATTCGAATTGAGGGTATGGAGGTGATGTCACAGCGTAGCAACAGCAAATTAGGAGAAGCCGAGTGAGTGGAAAGTGTCATTGTTTGGTTTTGTAGATACTAACATGCTGCATATCTGCTCCCATTTACCAATCACACCTGCTGTGTCTTTCCAATGCAAAATTACCATTATACAACAACGGAGGAATATTACGCAACCTAATGAAAGATGTGTGAGAAATAACGTAGAATATTGACGGGATAAATTCTGTACATTTTGAAACCAAATTGAAAAACCAAATCTCAAACATCTGAATGAAGGGGTGACCTTAGAGAGTCTTTCTTTTATCCTCAAGGACACACTGTTCTGGATATAAACCAGTTTGAGGAGAGTTTTGGCTCAAGATGACATGAAAAAAGATCTGATAAACTTCACAATAGAGCCTTTTGTTGAATGAAAGCTGAAAGCTGATTGTGTGTGGGCTTTCAAAGACATAGAATACAGAAAAGGTATTGATACTGATATAAATAAATGCAATGTTGACCATATGCTTATAAGGTTATGCTTGTACATAATGGGCCACAGAATATGTACAATTGGCATAACTGAAACACTCTTTAACCTGGAATTAATTTGACAAACGATGACCTTCATAGAAATGCCATCACCGTGGTTTCCCATTCTTCTTCTGGCAGGACTTTGGTCACAAGATTTGGGGTTTGTCACGCTCCATCCTGGTGGTGATGGTAACTTTGTGCTTGTTCAATAATTGCCCCATCTGCACTTAGATAATTGCATGCGACTTTTCTTTTGCCATTCAAATGCAATCAGAGATGGTCAAAGTACTTGATTTTATTACTTGAGTAAAGGTACAGATACTCCTGATTAAATGTTTCCCCAATAAAAGTGAAAGTTGCCCAGTCAAATTATTACTGAAGTGAAAGTAATGAAGGGGTTGCTGTAGAAAATACTCAAGTAGAAAGTACAAATCTGTTTTAAAAAGTGTTAACTTCAAATGCACAAAAATTCACGCAACAGGGAGAAAACCTCTTCCTTGTGAGTCCATGGAATTGACAGAACATCAGCACAGCGCCACCTATTGGTCTGGAGTGTGCATTTTAAGGCTTCTAAAACAAATAAAACACAATTTGTTTTTGTTTTGTTTTTTTTTACTTCAGAGCCTTATAGAAATGTACAGTAGAAGCATAGTTATCTTTTAAATATAGTGAGGTAAAAGTAACTCAAGTAAAGTACGGATCCTCAAAAACTCAATTTAAAATTATACATTATGCAACTTGTTATGCAGAAAAAAAGTTGATGTTTGTGTGTATTTGAGCTCATACTCATACTCATACAGCAGCTGTATGAGTGGTCAGCATGACACTTTTTCTTTCCATCTCGGTGGCCTCTACAACGCTCCAGGATCAATTGTTTCATAGGTTTTCTGGTGAGAGGGTTTGTCAGCAGTGAAAACCTGAACAATTGATCCTGGAGCATCCTAGTGACCACTGTGAGACCACGCATACAGCCGCTGGGTCACTACAAGGTCAAATACACACAAATATCTACTTTATTCTACTTAAAAAGTTGCATGATGCATCTTTAACATTACTTGAGTACATTTACTTTACTCATTACTGACCCCCTCTGATTGCAATGATTTTGCAGCCCAAACAATAAGAGACTTTATGTCACAGCCATGCTCTTTCACCAACGTGGACTATACTGGTGAATCTTGGAAAATTAGAATATCGTTAAAAAGTTCATTTATTTCTGTAATTCGACTTAAAATGTGAAACTAATATATGATATAGACTCATTACATGCAAAGTCAGATATCTCAAGGCTTTGTTTTAATTTGGATGATTTTAGCTTACAGCTTGTAAAAAAATAAAAAAAATAAAAGAAAATCTCAGAAGATTAGAATATTGCATGAAATCAATAAAAACATGATTTTAAACAGAGACATTTTGGCCCTCTAAAAACTATAATCATGCATATGTACTTAGTACTTGGTTTGGGCCCCCTTTACTTGAATTACTGTCTCAATGTGGTGTGGCATGGACATTTGAAGCCCATGTCCAGGAGCCATCTGTGTGTGGTGGCTCTTGATGCACTGACTCCAGCCTCAGTCCACTCCTTGTGAAGGTCCCTCTTGAATGTCCTTTTCCTGACAATCCTCTCCAGACTGCGGTCATCCCGAATTCCACCGAACCAGACAGAGACCATTCAAAGTCTCAGGGACCCTTTGTAGGTGTTTTGGATTAATTAGCTGATGAAAGGGTGACACTTTGAGCCGACAATATAGTCCCTTTTCACAGTATTCTAATTTTCTGAGATTTTGAATTTGGGTTTTTTATAAGCTGTGAACCAAAATCATCTTGCAAAGTGAGATATATCAAGCCTTTATTTGTTATAATTTTGGCTCACAGCTTGTAAAAACCCCAAATAAAGCATCTCAGAAGCATCTCAGGATGACTGCAGTCTGGAGAGGATTGTCAGGAAAAGGCCATTCAAAAGGGACCTTCACAAGGAGTGGACTGAGCCTGGAGTCAAGTGCATCAAGAGCCACCACACACAGACAGATCCTGGACATGGGCTTCAAATGTCATATTCCTCTGGTTGGAACATCCTGGTCTTCCATAACACCTCAGCAGTGCCACAGGCTGATAGCATCCATGCCACGCAACCGCATTAAGGCAATCATTCAAGTAAAAGGGGCCCAAACCAAGTACTAAGTACATATGCATGATTATAGTTTTCAGAGGGCCCACATTTCTCTGTTTAAAATCTTTTTTTTTATTGATTTCATGTAATATTCTAATTTGGGGTTTTTACAAGCTGTAAACCATAATCATCAAAATTATAACAAACAAAATATATCTCACTTGGCATGTAATGAGTCTAGATATATTTGTTTCACATTTTAAGTTGAATTACAGAAAGAAATGAACCTTTAAACGATATTCTAATTTTCCGAGTTTCACCTGTAGATGCTTACCTTCGCCTTTTCCTTGTGTCTTGTGTCCAGTTGTTAGGTCCCTCCACTGTTGAGCCATATCACTTTTTTGTAAACCATGTCATATATACAGGAGTTATTAAGAGACTTACCCACAGCAGTAGATGAAGTTTCTGATGTAATGTGATGGTGATGTGTGCAGAATATTGTAGGTCATTGCACACAAACAGAACAGACACTGATGTTACGTGAAGCTTGAACTGGACACTTACATAAGAGGCCATTATCCAGGCAGAGGGCACTTGGCTATTCATGCATTAAGGTTAAGGTTAAGGTTAAGGTTAAGGTATACTGTATGTCCCGTCAAGTGTGTCTACAAATCTAAACCCATACGTTTGGTTGCAGGTATCTAGCTGAAGCTCAGGAATACCAAGCTTGAGGGGTTTTCATTTCTCTTTTGATGTATTTTGCCCATAGGCTTTAATTAAACAAGGCAGTTGTGAGACTGAAGACTGGGGTGAGACAGCAATGTTTGGGGCTGGTATGACTTGTACACTGCCTGACCAAGAAAACAAGCAAATCGCCACCTGGCTGTAACTAACTGTTATGATGGCAGGAATAATTGGGCTCACATTGTGAAAGAGTGGTTCAGGGAGCACAAGACCTCACTTTCACACATGGAATGGCCACCATAGTGTCCAGATCTTAATCCCATTGAGAATCTTTGGGATGTGCTGCACAGTGGTCATACTCGCTCATCATCGATACAAGATCTTGGTGAAACACTGGATCTTTTGACATGGTAGAGGCTTATTGAAACAATGCCACAGCGAATGTGCAGGTGTGATCAAAGCAAAAGGCGCAGAGCTAGTTCTTCCTATGCAGAGACTACGCAAGTTGCCTAGGGCCCACGCAGCCGCAAGGGCCCCATATCATTACGGTGTAGTTTCACTTGTTAATCAATGCATTATTATGGCGACAGGCTCTCTGGCAGCCCTCACTCACTCTCCGCCTACTTTTCCACATACAACACCAAAATGGAACCGTTTGCTTAAGGGTAGACCTTCTCGGCTTCCTCCTGTCACCTCGAAGGCGCAAGTGCATCTCCTCTTGTTCCTGCCCCTGTACCTGTATTATATAACCAAGTCCCTCCCACGTAATCAGTCTGCTGTGATTGTGCCAATGCAAAGGCCCACACACTCACCCCCCGCATGTCACCCCCAAACTTCAGAGACCGCCTCTTTTGTGGCAATTTTTGACTTTTGTTTGTGGGTGGGGAAAGGCTTTGGCACGCCCGTTTAGGTACTCTTTAAACGCATCAGCCACACACTCATTTAAACTATGTTCAGAGGACACTCCTATCAGGATAGTAGTTTGTGAATAGAAGTGAGCAAAGCTGTTGTATTAGTCTCAAAGGGGAGTTGATGGGCACAGCAAGTTACTTTCAGTAACTGCATCTCAGTTCTCTGAATGTGCTTGATCTAAAACGAATTAGGCTTATTCTCAGTAGTTTAGTTAGTTTTAAATCAGCAGTTTCCAAACTGTCAGAGACCATTTACCTTTTACCATTTTAAAAAGTGGGGAAATAATAGTGTAGTCCTAAACACCAGTTTTACTATGGCAAATGCTTAGTGGTTCTCATACAGTGGGGCAGGGCCTGAGTTGAGGTAATTACGTTCCACTTCTGGTCTGCACTACTGCATGTAACTGTTTTTGACCGTAAGTGAGTTTGTCTCAAAACAACCATGTACAACACTGAGCTGAATGACAAAACTGCTGATTCAGTCCCATGTTGTTCAGATGATGCGTTTAAATTTGTTGCAATTTTTATCTCTATCAAAAACCCTGAGGTGTCTGAGCACTGAAAATACTTATTGTGTGTGTTTTACATGCCCTCTTGAGTGGAGCAACGATCAAAGAGATTATCATTGCTAAAATCGAAAACTCTTTCGCAATTATTGTAGGTCAAAGTGAATTCTAACTTCAGCTGATGTGCCCTTAGGGTTTGAAGTTTCCTTACAAGTTGGAATGAACGTAGTCCGATTAGGTTCATTAGGTTTTCTAAATATTATGTAACTTTTTTTTTCTCTTATAGCCAGACCTTAGTGTTAGTTTCGTACCTGACGGTTTCGGCTACAACTGTGGCCTTCCTCAGAGGTTGTCACGTGGTGTTGCTGTGACGTGTCTGGTCAGCTGATTTATACAGCTGGAATGAACTTCTCGGTGCATTCCTCGAGTTGTACAGACTTGGCACATACCATATACTGTGCAAGTGTGCATTGAACTCTTCTCAAAATGGCTCAATCAAAACGCAAGTTGACACACAGTTAGATGACCAATTTTCCTTTAGCCTACATCTTTATGAAGCTAACATCCGTAGAGAGGCAGCATTATTGTGTTGCTGGTCACAGACTGTGGCATACGTTCCCATCACCATTTCTTATATGCCCCCCTGCCTCATGCTCCTATAGCTTAGACTAAAGCGCTGCCTGGAAAGCTTCGGCCTAAATACCTCCAGAATAAGGAGTAATAAAGAGCTATGGGGAGAATAAAATGTGGCACAATTACTGGCCATAGACAGTGACAAGAAGGAGACAGGCTGTACAAGAGAAGGGGAAAGTATACCATGGGAAAACTACGGCGGGAGGGTCTGACCGGAGACATATGGGATCTGCAGGAATGTGATTAAACTGGTTATAGGACGAGCTTCACCATAAACCCACTGGGAAAAAAATGAGGACATATATTACTTCTATATAGGGTGGCACGGTAGCGCAACGGTTAGCGCTTGTGCTTCAAGGTCTCGGGGTCGATTCCCACCTTTCTGTGTGGAGTTTGCATGTTCTCCCCGTGTCTGCGTAGGTTTCCTCTGGGTACTCTGGTTTCCCCTACCACTAAAGCATGTACTGTAGAGATTCTAAATATCAGTGGGACTTTCCTGGTTAAATAAAGGTCAAAACTATAGGCTTTTCAATACTTTTGACTTTTATCCCTGGCTCTGCTGCCTTCGCCTCCATCGTGCCCAGTGATGCCTCTGCTTTCGCCGTCCCCATCGCTGCCTTCACCTTCGTCTTCTCCAGCACCGTCGCGGGTCTTCGTCGTCCTCAGCCATGTCCCCGGCTGTGCCTTCTCCGTAGTTGTTCCAAACACTGGGTTGCCCCGTGTAGGTTCCTTCGCAAGTACTGAGATGCCTCGTCCAGACTTCAACCAGCTCCTACACTCCTGACTATGAGAAGCTAGCCTCCACCTCCCAGTGCCAGGTCTCCCACTAAAGTAGGAAGTGATATCCCTTTTTCAAACTCAGTAATCTATCTGCTTTGTTTCTGGTTCATTTTTCTGTTTGATTCATATTAAGGTCTGTTATTGCTATTGCTTATAATGCATATTGGTGTGTGTGTGTTTGTGCTACAGCGCACTGTTAGAGGGATTTGTCTGTGTGTGTTTTGAGAGAGGCGGAATTTGCAATTTAATGTCTAGTAGTGGTGTGACAACAAGAAAAAGTGTTGAGGTTAGTTTTTGTCTTGTTGGTAATGTTGTGCGTGGGTTTGCGATGTACACACAGGGCTGGTAGATCTCGGGAGGTTGGCAAATTAAAAAGTAGATCTTGGGTCAAAAAAAGGTTGGGAACTCCTGCCTTAGTGTGTATTTGTATTCTTCATATAGTGTGTAATATTTTTTATTTTTTTTTGAATGACAAGACCATACCTCTCTGTGCAAAAATATTATAGACTCATCTATTGTGCGCCACTGCTTCCAAATGGACTTTTGTCACTGTAAAGTATTAGTTGGAGCCAGTGAGCCCGATCTTGTGTTTCTAAATGCCAACTTTTTGCCTTAATAGCCTTGTGAGATCTTGTAGCTCCAGACCGGCTCATTAAAGTGGTCTGTATGTGGACAGGACAGACTCTCATGGTCAATTGCAATGTTACGTAGAACAGCCTTTTTCTTCCAACCAAACTCCTCTCCCGGCAAGAGACGAGGGCAAGGGAGAGTAGTGAAGGAGTGTACACGTGCTTTTGTTTGGGTTGCGTTATTGCAATTACTGCCAGGTGAATGCAGACCCGTGCCACAGCGGGACTTTCTTTCTCTCGGGACACAGACAGTATTTAACTCACGGCGGCATAGGCCTAAATAAAGTTTATAGTTTGACTTGATAGAACTTATAATATCTTTTAATGCTAAAGGATGCAGTGCGATGTAAACGTGGAAAAGACTGTGAGGCTGTCAGTGCTGCTTGTAATAAACCATCTATATCTTTTGTGTATAAGCGACGCCCCTCTCGCCAGTGGCTCAAATAGCACAACAGCTGTGCCCAATGCCCATGCAAGAAGACTATTGCGTTTTGGAGCAGTGCCAGGTGGAAGATCTGGCCCTGTGTATCAGTCATTGACTATACCAACTGAACATGCCTTTTTTTGGGTCAAAATATTGGATACAATTTATATTTTCCCTCACTGTCCCCCAAAACCCTATTCTCTCTTTATTTATGACATGATTGGCTTTGTCCTAAGTCTGTCATTAGGCTTTTAACCCCCAAAAATAAATAAAATGGTTTCTGTTATCTCTGAGGATATGTGTGTTTTTCCCCCCCATTCTAGCAAAATAAACATAAAATGTGACTCAGGCAATTATAGGAGACTGATGAATTGTTCTTTCTTGGGCTATGGGCACATGTTTTTTTAGGGAATGTGTTCAATCATATACAGTGACTTGGTGCAGTGGATGGCATATATTGGGCCTTTCCCGTGTCTTATAAACTTGTATGCCATTAAATGACAAGTGCCTTCCCAGTAGATCTAAACAACATATTACTATTTAATCAGCTTCCAGTGGCATTGCTCATTTACATATATGACATAACATTGGCCAGTGGTTGACAGCATGCATAATTGCATAATCAAACTTAATAGATATTTCCATGTGCATTTAAATATGTAAATCAAATGACCGTTTTTTTATGTCAATCATCTGCTCCTTGCACGATAACTGAGTCGCCAATGTGGGTGAAGTGTCTAATAACCAGGTATACTGTACAACAACAGCCTCAAAACAATGACTTTTAAAATCTCAATAATCAATATTTAGAGGAATATTTCCATTGAGCCATTTGAGAAGTTAACTTATGCAACATATACTGTAGCCATGACCTAATATTATGCAATCATTGAACAGACATCCTGTATTATAAATGACAAGATAAATCTCATACATTACAGGCAAAACTCTTCTCCCCCCAATGTTCAGGTTTAACAGAGTATAAGCTTTCACCTGAAAAAAAACAAAACACAAAAACAACTCATCTTCACAATAACATGTTTAATTATTGCACTGATTATTTGGGAAATTGCAATTTCAAGGGCCATTTTCATACATTCCATACATTTTTCTCACATTGGTGCAACAAGATGTCCAAGTAAGTAGCATCAGACTTAAAACTTCCCAGCCTGGACTGAACAATATTTTGAAGATATTTTTAGAGGGATTTTTTTAATGTCTAATTCCTAGCCTGATTTATCAAGATCAAATAAAATAAAAATAAAAAATCAGGCATTTCAGGCCTCTTTTTTATATTAAAACATCAAATGACGCAAAACATTTTTTTAAATCATATTTATGCCAGTAATCTACAGCAAAAGTTTCAAATTGATATCTCTAAATTTATAAAGTTTCCCCATATTCACCTGCTGTGTCTCGCCTTAAATAAGCATGGGTAAAGCGGGGATGGACCTGGTTACTACAGTATATGAGGGCTATCAGGTGTCTGGGTGAGTGGTGAGTGCGTGAGTGAGTGGTTGACGGTTGTCGGAGGGTCTGTTGCCACAGAAAGGCGCAGCCACGTTTCGGTCAGTCTAGTCCAAAGGCAGCTGTGGCTACTTACCATATATGGAGTCAATGAAAAATGGTCCCCTGTGAAGCGCTCTGGGTGACTTGTGTCATGTGAAAGCTCTATACAAACAAGATTCCCTTCCATTCCATCCCTAAATACATAGGCTAAGTATCTTACCATCTGTTGAATTGACAACATGACTATGAATTGCAGCTGGTCAGTTTACAAGCACAATAATGTCATTTCAAGCTAAATGTTTCGTACTGCAGTTTCAAGTATCAGATTTGAACCTATTTTAATGGTCATAGGTCACTCACTCGTTATGATTTGTTGACTCATAGAAACACATTGGAATCCAAGCCGGTTTGGCAGATCCCTAAATGATTCCCAGAATGCAACAGGGCCCGGGGCTGCCATGGGCTCCATAACTCAAGCCGCGAGAGCCGTAAATCAACTTTAACTGCTCTTAATGACAGCACAGGAAACTTGAAATAGTGATAGATTGGAGATGCATTTTGATACATTGACACCACGCAGTGAGCATCATTATTATAAAAGGTTTATTAGCATTGCTTGGCAGTTATTCCAACTGCATGCAGATGGTTAAATATCACAGGCTATTAAGAGAAAAACAAGCAAAAAGTTAAAACTGAAAAGAACACCGTGGCACTCTGTAATAAAATAAAGAAGCCATTTAACCCTGTGTTTCTCAACTGGTATGGTGTCGGGACACCTGGGATGACAAGCTGCGATCCAAATACGACTTAGACTTAAATAATTTCTCAAGAATTGTTGTTAAATATGCCAAAAAAGCTGACATTATGATCAAAATAACCCGTTAACAGTCATTTAAACAGACTCAGGTTAATAATAATAATAATAATAATAATAATACATTTTATTTGTATTGCACTCTACATATGAAAACACATCTCAAAGTGCTACTGTCGCTACAGATAAAAACACAAAACGTATCAGCACTAAAAACACAACACATATTAAGAGAATGCCGTACAAAATAAGTGGGTCTTTAGTTTACTTTTAAAAACCTCAATAGACTGTGGCGCCCTCAGATGATTGGGGAGGGCATTCCACAGTCGAGGCGCAGCTGCCTGGAAGGCCCTATCTCCCATAGTGCGGAGTTTTGTCTTCGGGACCTTGAGTTGGTGGCTGTCAGAGGAGCGGAGCTGTCGGGTTGGTTTGTGACTGTTGATGAGTTCTTTAAGGTTCACTGGTGCGCTGCTGTAGACACACTGATAGGTCAGGAGGCAGATCTTATACTCCTGAACCTAACAGGAAGCCAATGAAGTTTATGGAGGATGGGTGTGATTTACGCACCCTCATCAGGACCCTGGCAGCGCAGTTCTGAATGTACTGCAGTCTCACCAGGCTCCTGCCAGGGATCCCGATGAGGAGTGCATTACAGTAGTCGAGTCTGGAGGAGACAAAGGCATGGACCAGCCTTTCAGCATCGGAAAGGGAAAGGAAAGGGCGGAGTTTGGAGATGTTCCGGAGGTGAAAGAATGCAGTCTTACAGATATGTTGGATATGGGTGTTAAATGATAGGTGTGGGTCAAATCGAACCCCCAAGTTTGTAACAGAGGGTGTGAGAGGACTGTCATGGCCAGCAAATGAGTAAACGGTCAGGGGGGAGGATCGGAGTTGGTGTGGGGTCCCAATGAGGAGACCTTCTGTTTTGGAGCTGTTTAACTGAAGGAAGTTGTCAGTCATCATGCCTTCGTCTCCTCCAGGCAGGCAGTTAATGTGGGGAGTGATGATGTGGGGGATGTGGGGTCCAACCTGACATAGAGCTGAGTATCATCAGCATAGCAGTGGAAGGCAACTCCATGCCTGCTGATGATGTGGCCCAGGGGGAGCATATAGATGGGGAAGAGGATGGGGCCGAGGACTGAGCCTTGGGGCACTCCACAGGTAACGGTCTGGGGCCTCGACCTGGCTCCTCTCTACTCTATCAGTCAGGTAGGACCGAAACCACTGGAGTGCTGTGTGTGATATGCCGATGAAGTGCTGCAGACGGTGAAGGAGGATGGTGTGGTCAACGGTGTCGAAGGCGGCTGAGAGGTCCAAGAACAGGAAGAGGGATGGAGAGCCCTGGTCAGCAGCCACTAGCAGATAATTTGTGACCCTGACCAGGGCTGTCTCTGTACTATAAGCGGAGCGGAAACCGGACTGAAATTTTTCATAGAGACAGACAGTTTCAGGACAGTAGCTGATAGTAGAAGCCGGTTAGCCTTGCCACGGACCTGCGCAGCTCGATGGGCGAGGAAACTTCAGCCAGTGGTATTGTGGTCGTCCGAGGGTTTATGTCATCAATATGTTCGATTTACTGAAACCAGTCCGGCTGACAAGATCCCCAGCTATATCTCAAGGTGATGAATAGCTCCAGATCGATCACCACTCCAGCAGTAAGGGCGGCATCAGGTAAGAAACATCTGAGCCAAGATGTTTTTTTTATTATCCAAACAAAGCTGGACAGATGGCTCAGTATCTGTTATCAGTAGAACAGATACAGAGAATAGCCATAGCAGTTTTAGCAGGCTGAGAAGCGGCGAACACACGACCTAGCATCTTGGAAAGTGTAAAAACCTTTGGGCCTAAAAGATTACCCCATACTTGGTTGAGACTGTGTCCTGCCCGGGCACAAGACGTTATGGTGCTTGGTTACTTTAGCTGCAAAAGACACCTAATATAGTCCATTCGAAAGAAATCTAATACAGTTGATCAGAGCCAGGAGAATAAAGCTATGTCGACTTGTTAATAGCAATAGCATATCAAGTATCAACATTTTTTAAATTACTTCCCAGTTCAGCCCATGTAGCTAAACGTTATGATCATGGTTTTTGTTTGTTTTCTATCAATTATTTCTGGGGCTACCTGTTTAAAACCAGCGGAATCATTTCCTTTCCCTCATTCACTCTGGTTTGTCCTTTGTCCAGGTCAGTTTGTTTTTGAGATTCATGTGAAGTAGCTTGTGCTTGTAGTATACTAAAGTAAAATGTAGTTGTACCAGTATGTTATGTAAATGTGTTACTTTAACATGTAAAGTTTGCTGGTTTTGTAGAGCTTATGTGTTCATGTCGGATTCACTCTCATTTGTCCTCTGTCCAGCCGGGGTCCAGGCCAGTCTAAAGACCCGTCGGCCGCTCTGCAGAGTGGGCATGGGGAACACTGGGGTCGCAGTACCTGACCGGTGGCTAGGACCCGGAAGCCAGAAGCAGAGCGAGCCGACGCAGCCTGGACCCCTGGCAAGAACATGCAGTACCTTGTGAACTACCAACAGTGGACTCTTCCCCCGAACGCATAACAAACGCCAACCCGCTCCTATCGGCTATGCTGCCCTTTTGTAATAAAACCCTTAAAAACTTCTCAATTCTCATGGTCTCATTCATGGTCCTGGTGATCTCTCGGTACCTGCGGTGGAAGGGCGTTACAGGGACACGGTCGAACGCTTTCTCCGGATCCACAAAACACATGTGGACTGGTTGGGCGAGCTCCTACAAACTCTCGAGCACCCGATGAAGGGTATAGAGCTGGTCCAGTGTGCCACGACCAGGACTAAAACCGTATTGTTCCTCCTGGATCCAAGGTTCGACTATCGGCCGGATCCTCCTTTCCAGCACCCTGGAGTAGACCTTACTGGGGAGGCATACAGAGGAGGAAATTATAAGCATAAACACATTGTCCCTTGTCATGTGTCATTTTTCTGACTGAACGCTCTTGTTTGTAGCTGGTGATGACTTCTCTGTTCTTGGAAGTGACTGTATGACATCAATAAACCTTGTGGAAAAGTCCTTAATTTGTCTGCTTTTATAAACTTTCATATCAACCATTTTTCTGGCATCTGATCTCATTGACAAGATTACTTTTAGATGCATTCAGTTGTTGCTTGAGTTAAAAAAAAGAAGGCAATGCACATAGTCTGCATGTTCATGACCAAGAATTTAACCTTCATAGTTTCATCACATAGCTGGAAATTGATTTCTAGGAAAAATAAATATCTCATTACTCCCTTTATCTCCAAAGCAACATGCAGCCGGCTGTTATGGCGTCAGCATGATTTTGAGATTGCTAATGTGATCAAGAAAGAGTAAAACCCTGCACCAAAAGCATGTCGCCTCAGTGATCAATCCTCTTAAGTTCTTAAAGCTGTGTGTGGACTCAGCCGAGACGAAAACCTGCTGAGACTAAGAACAAGTTCACTTTTCTCTAATGTCGTTACAGCTGCAGCTATTGGGAAATGAGAGTTGATAAAGTGAGGGAAAGTTTCCTATACCGGACAACTTAATCTGAAAACGCTGTATTTGTATAAAGATGCACATAATAATAGCAAAGAATTACTTGTACTATTACTATTACTATTATTTAATTCTATACTTGGTTCAGTTCTGTTTTATGTGGCGGGTGTGTGGGGCTTTAAGGAAAGTGGATATATTTTTCCTTGGTTTGCATAAGTTTACCACTAAACTAGCTCTTGAGGGGGATATGGAATGGGATCCATGCATTATAGAGCAGAGAGTTGAAATGATGTGTCTGTGGAACCGCCTCACTCCAGAGCCAGAGCACAGATTCACCAAAAAGGTCTGTATGTGGGACTGTTCAAATCAATATCCGTGGGCCAAAGAAATGGCAGCAATATTTTCAAACTGTGATCTAAATTATATTAATAGAAACAAATTGCTTTGTAATCTAAAACCATTAAATGAAAAGATGTTAACGGATTTTAAATTGCAATGGAAATATGATATCCCCTCCTGGAACAGACACCTTAACGTGGTGGAGGGGTTTGAGCACCCGAATGAGCCTGGGAGCTCTGTTGTCGGGGGCTTTATGCCCCTAGGATGGTCTCCCATGGCAAACAGGTCCTAAGTGACGGGTCAGACAAAGAGCGGTTCAGAAGCCCCTTTATGAGAGGCCCGGTTAGAATCGTGAGGCCATCCTTCCGTAGACCCACCACCTGCAGGAGGAGCCATAGGGGCTGGTGCAATGTGATTTGGGCAGCTCCAACAGCTGCCCCCACGACCCGGAAACAGAAAAGTGGAAGAAAATGGATGGATGGCTGGAAATATGATATATGTAGAAAAACAAAATTAAAACATTATATTCAGTTTAAGGAGAAATATAAAACCGAATCATTCTCTTCAATCTAACTAGAAAACAAAGGTCCCTCTGCCCAACTGAGAACTGGCACTTTGCCTCTGGCAGTGGAGGTGGGCAGGTTCAAAGGCCTTCCTGAGGAAGAGAGGTTTTGTACTTTGTGTGATTTAAAAGTGGTGGTAGATGAGTTTCATTTTGTTTTGTATTGTTCGCTTTACTGTGATGAAATTTTGTTCCGACAGGTGCAACATGAGAACCCAGATGTGTTCTGGTTTCCAAAAATGTTGAGGCAGCTTTTTGAAAAGCACGTTTTTGGTTTAGGCCACTATATCTCAAAAGCTTGGGACCGAAGACAAATTAATTTGTATCCTCCTGTGTGATGTGGATGTTGTTCTGTTATGAATGATTGTACAGTTTCTGTGAATTTATTTTGGCAGTCATCTGAATTCTGTTTTGAAATGTGTCTTGTGAGCCCATGAGGGCTGGGCACTTACTTATGTGCAAGACACAATAATAAAAATAAATCAAATCAAAACTATGCAGCACATTTCCAGACATTTTTATTCCAATTTCCACCAACACTCCCTCACAAACCACATTCACAGGTGGAAGAATGAAGTGTCGAACCTTGGATCCAGGGACAAACTCTGTAACCAGTCAGCCACTGCCATAACACATGCAATCAAAAGCTTCTTTATGCATTATAGCCATAGGTGTCCAAAAACGGTTCAAACTAAAGAAGTGCATGTTTATTTCAGCTGCTGTTTCTCTACATTATACAGTATCTTTTTGTGAAGCCCTGAGGCAACTGCAATTGGGATATTCCTACAAAAATAGGCTGATTGATACATTAAGTTTCAGCTTTGATCATCTGTTAAAGTGGTTAAACCCTGCATATTTCCCATGAACAACAATCCTCCTGAGCATTAAAATCACTGCCTCAAAAGGATTGTCATTTCTCCCCCCTTTGCTTTGACCCATTTTCTCCTGTTAAGTGACATTAGGTTGAAATTGGGTCAGACCTCCAGCCGGCCCCCTCCACAGGACAGGTACTGCATGATTTTCTCAGTCAGTTTGAACCAAATTATGCTGATGGTCTATTTGTACGTAACCATGGGGATAATTATTGGAAAATGGGCCAAGAGGCTACGTCTATTTGGCATCTATTGACCTTTATGAAGAGTAATAACAAGCAATAGCTGAAAGAGTTATAATAAAACCTAGGCTCTTTGAATTTCAAATTGTGTGAGAGTGTCGGAGACAAAGGTTCCTGAGCTATCATCTGCACTGGGTTGTTTTCGTGTTGAGGATGTTTCAGCTTTCACCTCGCGAGGCTTTGACAGCAGCGAATGATCATTTAGCCAGTGTCCATTATTCGCAAAAAGTCCTAAAGTCGTGATAAACATACTATAGAGAGGAAATGTCAAAGTTATATTGTGCAAAATAACAACATTTTCTGTTAAAATGTCTGTGCATAGGGTATTTACATAGAGAATTCTCTTTCCTGTTCAGTACAGTCCCGTGCAGTCTCACAGCCTCTTCAATCCTGTGTCTCTCTCTCTCCCTTTTCTGCCTCGTCACTCCCTCTGCAGAGTGTCTCTCTCTCTCCCCCCTTCCTCTCTGTCTATCTTGCCTCCAGCTGTCTGTTTTGTTCTGAATTAGTGTTGGCAGATTAGAACTGCTGTTCCAAACACACAGGGAAACAACATTGACTATGGAGCGACTAGACATACAGCAGACCAACAGTTGTTTTTGTTGTAAAAATTCTGTACATGGGCCTTTTTTGTCCAAAAACTATACTATATCTTTGCCATCAGTATCAGTGCCTTGGCAGAGGTCTATGCTCCTTTATTGTGCTATGGGTTACCTAATGCACTTATGAAAAGCTTTGGCTCCGTATTGCAGATATCAAAGTGTTAACGGCCCCCCATTGTTTGCACTGCATTTTATTCCAGCATTTTGTTCCACATTAAACGGTTTATTGTGGCATTAAAATGCAACTCTTGGGAGGTATCATCTGAAACCGCTATCTCACGCCATAAAACAAATGGAAGAATACATTAGGATGCTTTGGTAAATGTCACTGGGATAGAGACTGGGAGATGGAAAATGGCCTAATATGAGAACAACTTTAATGTTATTGCTAAAAGGAAAGAACCAAATGCATCAGCACAAGCCCACAATAACACGGACCCACCACATTGTGTCTTATTTGAATAATAATGCATTATTCAACAGCAATAACAGCAGATTTCCCCACTCTCAACTTGAGTAATATATTATGTTGAAAGTAACAGCGCTCTAACATATTTGGTTACTCTATCGTTTGAGAGAAAATGTGTAGGTCACAAAATCTTCACGTTTGCAAATGAAAATGAATCAAATTGATTTATTTGGTCAAATTACTTTATTTCCTTTTTTTTAGGTGTATTCTTCGGAATTATCAGACCTTTTACATTATTTTATGTTTTGTTTGTCACTAAAACACTGAAACAGAAATGCTATGTTATGTTGACTTAAAGGGATATTTCAGGATTTTTGACATTGGGCCTCATTTCCTAGTTATCCAGAGTGTTGTTGATGTCTGGAGATATTTTTTTCTTAAATTCATGCAGTTCTTATATTTGAAGAGTCTAGTAGCGCTAGGCTAGGGCAAGGCTAAAGCATTTCTATGGCATCAGTTAGCCTGCATTAAAAACAGTCTGACCCACTCCACAGTGCACCTGAGGTAAATCACTTATAACGCCAGACTAACCATATAAATGTCTGTGTTAATAGAATCATTTTGCATTTAAAATAACTTATATTTGAGAAGCATCAGCTTCGTGGCTGTAAGCTAACGCAGCGGCGGAGTGATCTGCGAGAAAATAGTCCCTCAAAATGCGGTAATTCATGTGATACAAGGTCAGTTATATTTCAAAAATTATTCTATTAACACAGACATTTATATCGTTAGTCTGGCGTTGTAAGTGATTTACCTCAGGTGCACTGTGGAGTGCGCCAGACCGTTTTTTAATGCAGGCTAGACTTTACCATTGAAATGCTTTAGCCATTGCTCTAGCCTAGCGCAACTAGACTCTTCAAATATGAGAACTGCATGAATTTAAGAAAAAATATCTCCAGACATCAACAACACTCAGGATAACTAGGAAATGAGGCCCAATGTCAAAAATCCTGAAATATCCATTTAAGGTGCTTTTTTTGACTATACTGTACGTATATACTGTTTATATTTTAGGTAATATTACACTTTCTACCCATCTCTAACTTTTTTTTACAATTTTAAGACAACACAATACTTTCTGACAATCTAATTTTATTTGTTATTAAATTATATCTGTCTATCATTCAGTGCCTCAGAAAAGATACATTTCGGTAGTGACGCCAAAAAGCCTGTAAAAGTGCTTGTGCTTCAGTGCCCTATATTCTCCTCCTTACCTAACAGCCAGCACATATGGGTTTAACATGCATTGAGGATAGACAGAGTGATGTTTGGATGTGGTTAGATAACACAAGGTCAGTGCAGTGTCCCGCCCCGAGGCTGCACTGAGCTGCAAAATACTGCAGAGCCCAGACACTCCTCGGACTGTACCCAACCTTCCTTGGGTCAATGAACTTATCTGGTACTAAACTGGATAATCTAAAAATGATGGGTCTATTGTTAATGGGTGTACAGGGACTTCTAATCCTCAATAAGTCAAACTAAATCACAAACATCTGATGAATAGCACTTCTGTATCAAAAGAATTGAGGAAATGTAATAAGTTGTGCATTGTAGATTTTGTAGTTAAATCCTAATGGTAAATGAATCTTAAGACCTTTATGGATTTACCGCGAGTTAAAGACCAGTATTTTACAATGCAACGGCTAAAGGCTACAGTTAAGACCGAGGGGAATGTCAGCAGAACAGCTGTGATCAGAATCAGAAGTTAATTTGTTACAACGATTTTTGGCAGAACAGCAGATCTCAAATTGTCCAACCCAAACTTGATGGCAGGGCTGGCCCTAGACTTAGGCAACCCAGGCGGCCGCCGAGTGTGCCACCTGCTAATTTTTGAACCCCATATACCCGCCATTTACAACATCGCCAATTTTCGGACATAACTTACGGTCTTTGGTGTTGGAAACTAGAGATTCAAGCTAGATTCAGGGCAATGGGCGCAAAAGTTCAGTCTTGCCTAGGGTGCAAAATTGGCTATGGCCGGCCCTACTTGATGGGATTCAAAAAAAACATCAAAGGCCCTCACTGATTCATCTTTACAGTGTGTCAGGTTAGTGTGTGCCTCCAGGATAAATTGGGTGCAACAGTGTCAGATGAGGGCCAAACAGCAATGTTAATTTTGACAACATATTTTTCATTAGTTTTAGTCACGATTTAGTCAAATAATTCTCTTCAATTTTAGTCTAGTTTTAGTTTCAACTAAAATTGCAGATACATTTAGTTGATGAATTTAGACGACTTTTATTTATTATGATTATATTTAATCAAGGTTCTCAGCGTCATGGAGCCTCTCCTCATGAACAAGGCACAGAGCTGTTCCTTTGGCACTGATTGTAAATGACATGAGGCTCATTCAAATTGTCATTGGAAGGCAATATTTCTGGACATTGTAGTCATAGATTTTACTTTGAATTTAGTTTTAGTCCAATTTGAGTGGGAAAAAATATTACTTTGACTAAAATTATGATGACGAAATGAACACTGCACAAACAGGGCACCTTTTAACACCGTCCTCCACCTCAAGCCAAAGTGTGCTGACCATCAGCCTGGCTCGACATCTGGAGATGGGTCCCCGGGCGCTGAACTACGGGTTACCCCAGCGGCATCAAAGGACGGGCCAAATACAGAGGACAAATTTCCCTAAAAAATGACATCTTAACCTTAACCGATAGCATTTAGCCACTGTTAGCATAACATGTAGCGTTATCTTAATAGCTTAACGTTCTTAGCTGTGTTTTAGTTGTTTTTTCTTGGCACTTTAGAATGATGTTACAAACACCATCATAGCGTCTTCCTGCTCTTTTGATATGGAAACAGAAGTACACCCTAATAGAGTATTATTGCATATTGTGCTGGTTAAAAGTGTGCTACGTGGAATAGCGCAAAAAGTGTTACATCAGGAGGAACTTTAAAAGTGTATTTAATATTTTTTTGTCAAATGCACAAATTAAGACATAAGTAGCCTAATCCAATGGACATGTTATTAAATTAATGTGGACTTGAATTATATAATGCCTAATGGACAACACAGCTGGAGGTGCAGCCGTTAGCGCTATAGCATCTTAGCAAGAAGGTCTTGGCCTTGATTCAAGGACAGGTAGGCCTACAGAGTTTCCATATTGCTTTGCCTGTATCTGGTTTCCGTTGGGTCAACCACTAAAAACATGTACAACAGGGCCTCCTCTGGGACCAGGACTACCCTGAAGCAGACATTCTGAAATTTTAGGTGACTTTCCTGGTTAAATAAAGTAATTAGATCACATTTTTCTACCTAATTGTCTTATTGTCTACTGTATGTAAACTGACACATCTTCTGTTAGGTCATTCTGTTAAGTAGAAATGTAGTACCTCAATAAAGGGCAATGCTTTTGCTGACCTGGTACAGGTTTATAACAGTCTTCAGCCTGCAGGGTTACTGTTTTTTTTAGATTAAGGCCACTCTCCTTCACAGAACAGAGTGACCCAAATGGTTTTGAAGTTAATGAAAAACAGAAGAGCATCCCGCATCGCAACAAGCAGCTTGGACGTAAGCTGGACTGTCCCGTGGTGATACATGGGGGAGAAAGTAAAGCAAGTGAGAGAGGTGTGGAGTTTCTATTTTATTTATTAGGTTCTTATATAAGCAGCAGCAGGAGATGGGATACACTGAGCTGCAGCGAAGAAAAGGGCATGAGCTGCAAAAACAAAACAAAACACGGCAATAAGAGCTTTTGGAGCGGGAGCTTTGGGTAACACAACTACAGAAAGTTCAAGCTGCAAAGTAAGTCACTGCAGTTTATAAGGTCATAAGGTATAGGCCAGATGTAGAACATTGCTCGCTAACAGATCTGTTCAAAAGTGTGTCAACGAGTTACGTAAAACTAAACCAAAACATACAAAAAAGTTGAGAAATTGTGACTTCACGTCATCCAATCAGTCAGACTTAGTAAAACTAACTTAGTATTAGGCTTTTACCTAAAACATTTGCAAGTACCTCAATTAGGCCCATATATGTTTTTATGCTTGATAACAAAAGTTAAACTGATACTGGTTACTTACTAAAGGTTGAGGCTGAAGTAGGTTTTTGATGTCCCCGAATTGTAGACTCGCAGAGACATTTCTCCTGAATAATCTCTGGTAGTTTGACAGACAGTTCACACAGCTTTGATCTCGCTCCATTGTGCAACACACAACACCGGATCAGCCACATCAGCCATTTGTCTGTGACAAAGACTTTACGCATTAAAATCAAAGCATACCTGTTCACTGACAGGGACAGATGAATACAGTACACACTGATTCTTCACTCCTCTAGAGAACGTATGCTGTTTCTAAAACTATACACCATAATTAAAGAGCTTGGAGTAGAGCCACTGCCTCCAGGGAAGATTTTATTTTAACAGCGGGTTTCAGCTTTAGTCTTTTAACAATAATGTAATGTCAAGATTTTGTCAAATTATTATTTTAAGTTTTAGTCTACCTTTAGTTGACCATTTTTTATTTAGTCGACTTTACATTTACATGTGGAGCTTCTTCCACATGAACAAACAGTGTTGTAGTAACTGAATACATGTATTTAGAAGAATACGTATTTAGAATACTCATTTTGAGTAACTGTATTCTGGTAAAGTTACTATTTCATTTGAGGGTATTATTTAGAGTTACTTTCCTGAAATAAAAGGAATACATTGCAGTAGTTAATCTCAGTTTCATATTCATAACAATAAGAGAATGAAAAGATCAAAACAGCCGAGGAAACGTTTTGCGCTATGTCGTTCTGGGCTTTGGGCATTCGTAAAGTGCTTTTTGCATTCTGAATTAGAGGTACATAAGTTCATAACAAGCGACGTAGCAAATGTAACTGTATGCTTTATGCTTTTAATCATATGCCGTTTTATGCATGATGATAATGTAAATCAACGTGAACGTATTCCAAGTATTTAGAATACAGTACTCTGATTGAACAAAGTAACAGAATACATTACAAAATACATTTTAAAGCAGTACTAAGTAACTCTTGCACCTAGAGGCCATAAGTGCAATTGCAGGTGTTGTAGCAAGTTGCGATTTTTTAACTTATTAATTGTCCGTGAGAGTAAATACTACACTGACAGAAAAGGCGAAGGGGAATTGTACATCCAATTACACAATGGAAATAATTTTTTTTCACTCAAACTTGGCTGTAAATACTGTTTAAAGTGGTGCTAGCCCGCAGTTATCTTTGCCCGTTAGCCCGTTAGCTTGTTAGCTTCTTCTTCGTGATTCCATTAGTGTGTATTGGTGGCTCCGGTCCGGTGGAAGTCAAGTTGCTAATGTGGCTTTCTGGCCAGAGACACCAGGGGGAGATGAAAGACCCTCCAATCATCCCATTAACACTTGTATTACCCCCAGAGGGACTACGGAAAGGATTTATTAAGGTAAACAAGTTATTTAGTACTGCTTTAAGATAAGTAGCTGTTCAGTATTCAGTAATAACACTGTGAACAAAGCTCTGTTCCCTTTGTTTTTAATTCAAATGATATAAGCCCAATTTAAAACGGTGTCACCAAGTTCAAAGGTTTTTAGTTCCTTCTTATAATTCATATTAAGATTTTATTACAAAAATGTCATAACTTTAGGTCAGGTCCGCACTTAGGGGCGTGGTCTCCCCATGTTCCGGATGATGTCATCGAATATCTCTGGTACCAAAAGTCATAAAGACAAACCGCTTTTATTTTTTTGTGATCTACTCATTCATAGCTTTTAAATAAGCCCTTCAAATCCATGCTCAAGGCATGTAAAGTGAAACGCCTGGATATTTTAAATTATTGTTTTGCACTTTTGTTCAAAAATGTCAAAAATTTCTACTATAGTTACTTTATTTTCCATCTCTTTATCATAGGACCACTAAAGACATTGTTATGTCTGAAATCTTCTTTCGTTCTGTCATGTTTATTACAATCCTATTATTGACCCCACTATAGCATAAATATGATGAAGATATCAACTGTCAAGCTGATATCAAAGATGAATAGCACTTGATGGTGCATTACAAGGTGACGTTTCATAAGCAATAAAAGAAAAATAAAGGCAAGAAAGTGGTTGAACTACTTTTAATTTCGTTTTTGTTTAATTTCTGTATCTTATGTCTTGGACTAAAATTAAAATTACATATTTTAGTCGACAAAATTAACACTGCAAGGCAACCAAGACACACCGAGTGGACATATGATTCTGATATAAACAAAAAACACCAACTTATGCAAAAGAGAATTTTAGTAGGATCTACTGAACATACAAGAATAATTCTAAAACATTCAGGATTAAAAATAGAGTCCAGTTGGACATTTCTAGACAGATTATTGAGAATCATCCAATTCTCTTCCGAATCAAATGTGTAAAATCACTCTACCACCAGGCGGCCCTGTGCAGAAGAGACTTTGATTTTAAAAACAACGGTGGTCTATGTCAAGAAATATACACAAAGTTGGAGGTAAAACAGTGAAAAAACTCATGCCCCTTTGTGCAAGCTGACTTTAAATGATGCAGTGTACAATATCTAGTACAACTGAAGAATACACTTGTGGACATCCTATGAATCAGGTGACCACCTCATAAAGTTCTCAAAATGGGACAAATGTGGTGGGACAGACTTGAGAAATTCAACAGGACTAACATTTAACCATATAATTTGCCATTTTGCCCATTGCTTCCCACAAAAGGGAATGGGTTACCTATTGACTTTTTCAAGTCACTTGGCAACATGGAATAATTAGGAGTGAGACATTATAGGTGAGGCAAAGAGACAAAAGTGACCAAAAGAAGGACACGTTAACTTTCAAATTCACTATTTATGCAGCCTTTCCATTTAATCCTGACGGTTTACTGCGGTGACTTCTGTGTACGGGAGAGCCCAGAACTGAAATGAAGATTGACAAATGTCCGAAAAATTGCAACATTCTTGGAACAAAACTTGGAGCAAAATAGAAGGCGGTACAGTGCTGCAGTCGTCTCTCTCGCTCTTTTCCCATTAAATCTTTCTGGCTGACGCCCCCCTCCAAACAGAGCAGGCTTTACATAACACTGCAGTCTGAGATACAGCATTCGCCCTGACAACAGCCTCTCTCTCTGAGGCAAAACTATGCATTATTGCAGTACGATCATCAAATATTCAGACCGTGTGCTATTTAAAGACTACAGATATACAGAAGTTCTCATGGGGCAGTAGTTAATTCGTTTGGAGATGATAGCGCAAGTACATGTGCGAACAGGCCTGTGTGAGTTGTAGTCGGGGATTTCAGGTACAGTCACATGGCCTCAGGCTCCAAGTGATGGTGAGAAGCGATTGACTAATTTCAAAAAGGAAGATTCTGGGTTGTTATTGAAAATTGACCTGAGAAGACCTGTAAGAAAATGCTTCATAACACTATACTGTGCATTTGTAAAGCATTGGTAAATACTCAATGATAAGTCCCATCAATCAAGTGGATGCTCATTTCTGAGCTCTGATCTTGACTGCAATGTTATCAGATGACAGTGGACAGGTGTTTAAAATCAGTCATCCGGCCATCGCTGCCACATTGTAGTTCAATCAAAAACAGGAATCAAATTACTTGCTCATACTCATTTCGTTTCGTACAAGGGTCTGGATCTTCACAATTGAGCTCCGTCATCAGGCGGGAGGGTGAGCTCCTTTGAAACGATTGGATCTGATTTTCGCTAGCGTTTAGTCGTGACGTATGTAATGCGTCCGAGTGAGTGAAGCAGCTATCCTAACTCTTGGGGGCATTCCTTGCGCATTCCAAGGCTTCGATTTTAATTTCTTGATATTTGGGAGCCGAGCCAGAATGGATTGAAGAGCTTCCATTACTTTCGTATCCGCCGCAAGGTCAGCCATGAAACGCTATATATATATATATATATATATATATATATATATATATATATATATATATATAGTGGTGAAAATCGAGCTGTATAGATTGATCAGACTTTGTAATGTTCACCTCAATGTTTGATTCCTGTTGTAATTTGTCATTTATAAAACATTTACAAAAGCTGTACCTATAACTAATGGTTTACAGATTAGCAGACAGACATATAACAAAGTAATAACCAGAAACAATGGGTAAACTGTTAATGTAAATTGTTAATTGTTAATGTCTCAACCCAACAACTCAGTCCAGTCGACGATATTTGAACATCTACCAACGGATAATTGCTGGACAACTGAGAGCCTTCCCAAAGGGAAAGTGAGGTTTGGGAAATTGTGGGGAAAAAAACATGAATTGCGTTCAATGTTTTAACAGAAGTGTAATATTGTTTGTTGCTTGGTGTACGTAGCAAATAGGTTCAATTGAGAGTGTATTTTCAACTACCTTTTCTTTTTAAATCACAAAATCGACTATATAACATGTTTATAATGTTTCTTGAACCCAGTCCTTGCTCAGAATGTCAGTAGATCCTTTTTCCTCTCCATTAACCATTAACGAGAGACTATGCCCTGACAGTGCGTTACGTCAAATGCCTCTGTCGGGTAGAGAAAGTACAAACCTTTATGTAACTCAAATCACTGCAGGTCTCTTTCAGCGTTCTGTGCAGTGGGAGATAAAGCCGGTTTGTTCTGGTCGTCCTCAGTGCCTTGTCTGCGGCCCGGGATGGGGGGGGGGGATGCAGGGAGGGGGGGGG
Organism: Neogobius melanostomus; assembly: GCA_007210695.1. NCBI lineage: Eukaryota > Metazoa > Chordata > Actinopteri > Gobiiformes > Gobiidae > Neogobius > Neogobius melanostomus. The sequence goes on along the minus strand of VHKM01000277.1, from coordinate 3,193,257 downwards.
GGGCTGTGTTATCACTCAATGGGGGCTTCAATGTCCTCTGCTCGTGTTTGTGTGTGGACGAGTGCGTCATTTGGCCGACGTAGGGAGATCAGTAACATTCTCCTCTCACCCAGACGCACAACGGGTCAACAATCCCGGCAAGACGCTTTCCAAAAAAATATCTCACATAGTACAGGTTGCCCAGCTGCTACACAAATACTCAACACAAGTAAAGGTAACATTAGTACAAAACAGTTCAACAGTCAGGTGTAGGCTTAAAGAGAAAGTAGTTTTAAAAAGTGATTTCACTGCACATCACTTACAATTATATTTAGGGCGTAACGGCTGATGATGGGAGAGTGTTAGCACTGCGCAAAACCTTCTCCAGCACATCCCAAAGATTCTCAATGGGTCTAAGATCTGGACTGTGGTGGCCAATCCATGTGTGAAAAGTCTCATGGTGCAGGCGTTGTCCTCTTGGAATATGCCTGTGCCGTCAGGGAAGAAGAAATCCGTGGATGGAATAACCTGGTCATGCAGCAGGCTCAGGTAGTCAGCTCATCGCATTCTTTGGGTCACTGAACCCAGGTCTGACCAACTGCAGCGACCGTCAGACAATATAGAATTTATCAGTGTTCCAGGAGAGATAGACTTGCCCAAGGACACAACGAGAGTAACACATCACTCTAACCACTAAGCCACCGCCTGGGCCTCAAGCAAAAGCACAATCATCTGTTAGTCATTTCAAAGTGATGAGCATAATGAAGTGGCGCGACATTTCTTTAGATTTACAAGCATGTTTCTGCTGACTATGTGATCATGTCGCCACCTGACCTTCAGTAGCTTCATGTCTACAATCAAATGATGATAAGTTACAACTACAGATGCCCTGGCAGAACATATGCGGCACTAAAGCACAAATGGATTTATCTGTCATTAAAGTGAATCGACCAAAAAGAAATGCCATGAGACAACAAGCAAAAACAGAAGACGCACATGATGATTATTGGAAACTTTAATTACTTTCAAATCTATCCGTTTTAATTGGGTGAAGGAAACAAAATGGTCAAATATTCAATCATTGTATCAAATAATAGTTTTAGTACATAGTTTTACGTGAGTGTGAGAGAAGTAGTGTAAAAACAGAGTGAATACTGAAAGATTTTCATTTACGTTGAGAAACTGCATACTACAGAAAAGTTTAAAAAGTGGATCCTATATAAGGTCTTGCAACTTAAAGTGGTTTCTGGTCTGTGTAAGATGCTAATGTTTACAAAGAAATGTTCAGCCGTGGTTACATAATGAAGGTTAATACTGTTTAGTACCTAGCCTCTAAGGAGGACAGGAGGCCCCCCAAGACACACTGGGCTTTTTCGTGCATGACGGCAATTCGGACCCGAATTAACAACTTTTTGAGTGACAGGAGAGCAGGATTTTAGAGGCAGTTGTGGTGAATAGGTCTGGGCTCATTCTACACATTAGGACATGGCTGGAACATGTAGGGGGAGGAAAATACATAATATTATCATTTTTAAACTCTGTATAGTCCCTTCAATGATCAAAGACAGCTGAATGGACATTTCATGCAATAAATACAATAAATTACAAGCATTTATTTAATTACAAATATTTTTATCTTTGAAAAATATCTTCCTAAAAAATGGCCAAACAATTGTGTTTTTATGTGAGTGCCTCACCTTAGTGATGGGCTACATGAGCATAAGCATAGAAAGCAACACCTCGGCTGAGCTGTGTCACAAGCGTATTAAGAAAAGTCAAGTGACCACTACTTTTAGAGGAAGAAGATCTTTATTTATATAGCGCCTTTCACAGACATGGTCACAAAGCGCTTTACATGAGAGCATTTTACATTCACTCCATACTCGGTGGTGGTAAGCTATGTTAGTAGCTTCAGTTTCCCCTGGGGGAGACTGACAGAAGCGCTGTCGCGACTGCACACATCTGCGCCAACTCTCATGCTTTTGCCCTGAGACACGGGCATTTGAGTGCCTTCACACGCTCTCACGCCACACTCCTCATATCTCATGCTCAACCAAAAATATTCCTGACTTTTAGCAGCGAGCGACAGCAGATGCTTTATTTTCAAACTTGTGTCAGCAGCTCCTCTGCTCCTACAGCATGGCTGTTTCCCAAAGCCTAGGTACCTCGCCTTGCCTTGGTCTGAAAAGGGGCATGGTCAGGCATCTACATCATCACTCACCGCCCGAGTGCTGTTCCAATGCTCAAGTCGGCTGTTTCCCAATTGCGAGGATCCTCGGCGTCTCGACCACTTCGGACGTAATCCACGTCATCACAGCGCCGCCAAGTGGTGTTCCAATTCACTTAGACCACTCGCCTCCTCGCAGTTCGACTCCTCCGTTTGGCTCATTTACGAAGGATGCACCTGTGGATCCTCCGCTGCCTCGGAGAGCTGAAATTACCCATGATGCACTGCAGCACTGTTTTTTTTCTTTCTTTTTCTCACAAAACTTTATTATTTTGAAGTTTTGTTCCACATTTGTGCAAAAAATAACTGTAATAATAAAATCATTGGTCGAAGTGTTGTAAGCAAGTAAAGATGTAAAAGAGGTTTATATAAAGTTAATGAAAGGCCTAATAAATAGGCTTCTTTATTGATAAATCAGACCTATGGTTGTTAACGTAAGTCTGCAATTGAAGGCGAATAGTGATAAACTGGACCTGCTAAATATATTTGATATTTTAATTGAATTTCTTACAAATCCTTGCATAAATGTTATTATTTTATTCAGGCCAAAATGTTCAAACAGTAAGACATCCAACCAAAGCCAGTTTATAAACAGCTTTTATTCATAAAACAGTAGTTTTTGTAAGCATAGATTGACATTTTATTATATGATTTGACACGTGACATGACGCAGCCGCTCGCTGCGGAGGCCGTTCCAATTGAGCTCAAATGCGGCGGTACGAGGACACTCGCCTCCGTTTGGGAGGAGCCCACCACCGAGGACGTCAACGAAGTGGACAAACGGAGGACGGATCCTCGCAATTGGGAAACAGCCGTCGTCTGGAGGCATGTGTCCTCCCTTTGGTTAGCATGTGGCTAATATACCAAGGATACATCAGTGTAGCCTTCACTGCCTTGCTCAAGCCAAAATTACCCATTTGCACCACGGCTCTCAAGAAAACAAGAAAGAAAAAAAAGGTGGTGCTGGCTTGTGTGACTTGTTAAAGCACTTAAATTCCACTTTTTAACAAACAAACAAAACAAAAAACATACTTTGACTTGTTTAATGGCTCTGCAGCCCGTGTTTGTGTTACTTGTACCGGTAGTCTTTTTACAAAAAAAGGCAATGTTTTTGTCAAGATTTGGTCAAATAATTAATTTTAGATTTTTGCCACTTTATGGTTTAGTGTAATTTGTTTTGTTAACAAAAACAAATGTGAAATGTATATAATTTAATTCAAACATTAAAGCAAATATCACTGCTTCATGGAGCAACAAACAAAACATGATTTGTTTCATTTTAATAAAATTAAATTGATATGAGGCACTTTCAAATGTTTATTTCTAAAGTTTTTAGTCTCCCTTTCGAGTTTTTTATTTTTATTTTCTGATAGGTTTCATCATCTTTGACTGCTTTTTAATTATTTATTTTTAGTTGGTAAAAATATAATTACTTTCACCCCCCAGCGCTTCAGAATCCTCCCTCCTCAGCAGACCCTCCCCTTTCCTCTGGATGAAACATATCTTCCTTTTTTAGTTGTGATGTCACTTCCTTTACTTCTGAAGTGTGTTCCATTAGCAGCTCTTTTTGGTCCAAGGCAGGACACTTGCCTTGGACTGGAAGGAAGTGAGTTTGGAGCAACTGCCTTCAACACCAAGGCAAGGTACCTAGGCTTTGGGAAACAGCCCATGTGTGTGTATGGTGAGAGTGGCCCTAATGCGCTATTGGGGGTTCCGTCTGTCTGTCTAGTGATCTCTCGCCTGATTGGACGTTCTACAGCAGCTTGGCTCTATGTCCGGTAGCAGAGTTTTCTTGACATGTTATGGAACAACAAACAACATTCCCTCGGAATTACAGAACTATGGTGAGCTGTGGGTGTAAAATTATCCTTATAGCTCGTCCCTCTAGCCCTCTAGGCAGACCGCATGGCAAAAAACTAGTAAAATAAATAGCTTCCCCTGGATATAAAACAGCTGTTGTTGTTCCTTGTTTCCATGTTTCCTTGTTCCGCATATCAACCAAGATTTTGTGGTTTATTTCCAAAAATCCTAACCCTAACCCTTGCCATAGACAGCTTCAGTCTGATAGTGCGTTCTATTTGTACTCGGAAGTCAGTCCCAGTGGACTGGGAGGTCGGAAATGTATTAAATAAATAATTCATTCACCCTTTTGGCAGCAGGTGTCCTTTTTCTTTCTTTTTTTTCTTTTTCTCTTTCTCTCTTTCCCTTCTTCTCTTCCCAACTATGTAATCTGCAGTAACACGGAAAGTGAGGATGAAAAAAAAAAAGATACATTTACAATGAAAATAGTGATGGTAAGCAAAGCGGAGCAAATAACATTAAAGGAAGGAGAGGGAAAGGGAAAATAATCATGGAGCAGTGCTGGTTGACAGCAATGGTACTGAAAAGATACTTTTTTTTATTTTAATAATACATATATAAATTACTAGGCCCTCATTCCTCACATTAATGTACCACATGCACATTCATACATTCAGACAGACTTTTGCCCTATTTTGCCTGTTTATTTTTGTTCTTGTTTTTCTTTTGTCGTTGTTATTCTTGCCCCAACCACATGTTCATTCGCATTTGTTTTGTTTTTCTTAACCCTCACCTCCCACACCCTCCACACATCCAAATGTATATCTTACTATCTTATGTATTGTGAAGATGACGTAATCACTGTACATTTGTATTTCTTGTATCACTTGAAAAAATAAACAATAAATAAATAAATAATTCATTCATTCAAGTGTACAAGAAATAAAAAAAATATTCTAGTGCGTTGTTTTTATTTACGTTTAACACTGTGCATAGCCATGTTGTTTTTCCCAACTCAGGGCTTGTGAGGAATGTCCGACTTTCATAGGGGGGCGTTCCAGTTGAAATATCCCACTGGGAAGTCGGAAATTCTGACTGCCGAGTACAAATCGAATGCATCATTAGGCATTAACAGACTTTCATTCTCACTCCGTCCCATATAAAAGTAATAACACCATTTGACAGAGAATCCATGATGGCTGCTCAGTGTCCTTATCCGTGGAACCCTGGACCTTCTTGCTGTGAAGCACAAGGAATGCACTGGACGTCACGTGCCGTCCAATGTATTCCATGCTATAGCGAATCATCTGGGGTCGGCACATAGCCACACACTAAGGGGTGGTGTCGCAGCAATGTCAGCACCCTGCCTTGAGGACCAAAAATAAGTGCTTTCCTCGCCCATTGAGCTGCTCTGCAGGTCGCCATATTTGGTACAAGTCATGTGATCAATCGCATTGTGATTGGTGATGGATATTGCGTATGATTGTGTTAATTAGGTCCAATGGGTGAGGAAAGCGCTTCTTAGCGCTTCGAACAGGAAAGGAGGGAGGAAGAGGAAGGAGGAGGTGGAGCTGACCAACAGGACACCACACTCTGAAACACGGACAAACCCAGGAGGCGCTGCACCGTTTTAGAGGATCAGAGTAGACATACGGCAGCCAGCCAGGTTTCTTCCAAGTGCTACAGTTTCCCTGACCTCCAAGGTCATGTGGGTCAGGTTGACCCAGACACAGTGGCAGCGCGGCTCAGCCGCAGCAGCTCAGGACCGACACCTGAACACTATTGAAGCCTAAATCTACGATTGACAGGCTCTGAAGCACTAGTGGGCTTGTAGCCGGTCCACCCTTTAAGGAACAGGCTTCGTAGGAGGAGACGAAGCAGCCACGTTAATTTCACAGGCCACACAGGATCATTACTATGAATGGGGCTGAATGGATAACCAGCTATCTCCTATATGATATCTATGGTTAGGTCCCATACTGACCAGGTTTGGTATCACCCAGTATTCGACATTTTGTGTCAATTCTGGATGGTACCCTAGTGCACGATAAATCCGATGTCAATACAGTATGTATGACATTTTTGCAATGTAGCTGTAGTTGATGGCTGAATAAAATAGTCTGATTGGCTTTTACTAACCAGCCTTCCATTCATTCATATTGAGATACAAATTCTATATTTAAGCTTTGGTTTGGTTTTACTCATAATCTGTCCACACCCTTTTCTTTCAAAGAATCAAGTAAAGCAAAATCTACTCAATTTTCCCCAAAAGATTTATTGCCATGTAGAATATACCACAAGTACATAGAAGTCTGATTATCTGTTGGTGTATATCAGTGCATAATGAACGGGGATCTGAATAGATTAACCTTACGGTCAAACTTTTACAGCATTTACAAAGTACTAAAGAGACCCGACACAACGTAGTCACTTGCTTCTCCATCAATGAGGCCAGTGGCGTTGTTATGGATGAACCAGCAGGGGATGCTTTCTCCCTTCTTTATATCTCTCCTGAAGTCTCTCTGCCGGCCTCTGTTGGATGAGAATGAGATGCCCATTTTATGAATTGTGCTGACATTAAATTAAATTAACTAAGGTCATATTGAATCATACCTGGTCACATTGAGCTCGTGACCCTTTACAAACATCGTGGCGTCTAGTTTCTCTGGGGACTGTCCAGGGCGCAGATTGGACACTTCAAACTCAATACTGTGGTAGAATTGACCTGAGGAAAAAAGTTAATTTACACTTAGACACATGCAGACAAAAAATATGGAAGTTTAAATCATCAATCATGTTTAAAAAAAGTAAAATTCAAATTACAGTAGCAAAATAGAAATAATGAAAGAACTTTTGTTTGCCGAACTTTTGTTCTGCTTTTAATAAGATGCAGCCCCACATCCTGATTCAAAGATTTGCCACTGTTTTTAATTTGCCTAACCAGCGTCTTTTATTGACTTTAAAATTCCTCACGGACAGGATCCAGCAAGTTCTCGTAAATGATCAGATGTCGCCAGCATCCATGTCTAGCACCGGATTCCCTCAGGGGTGTATTCTGTCCCCCTCCTGTTCATTCTGTACACGGACATTTGCCGGGCCACTCAGAAAAATAGGTTCTTGGTTAAGTTCTCACACGACACAGTCCTGGTGTCCTTACTGTCAGGATCTGAAATTAACCATGGCCCTGCGTTGACAGAGATGGTGCGACAGTAACTATCTTGATTTAAACCGTCTCAAAAACCAATGACATGGTTATTGATTTTAGACACACAACATCGCTCTCTCTGGGCAGCAGTGTCATTTGAGGTGAAGTGGTTGAAGTGGTGGAGAAGTATAAATATCTCGGTTCTTGGATTGACGACAAGTTACTGTTTGACGTAAATACAGACTACAGAGAATCTATCTTTGAAGGAAACTGAACTCTTTTAAAGTAAATAAAAGGATTCTCTGCAACTTTTACTGCTGTTTTATAGAGAGCCTCTTAACCTTTTCATTTGTTTGCTGGTAAAAGGGTATGTCTGTGAAAGATTAAAAAAAGAAAAAAAGAAAAGCAAAACATTGTCAAAATCATTGGAGTTAAATAAACAGACAGTCTCTATGTGAAGAGCAGGCGCCAAAGAAGCTTTTGTCCCCTCTGTCACTGAATTGTGGAATTCTAAAGGGAGTTTGTTTTTAAGTAACATAGACCTTTTGAAATGTGTGCTGTATTGTTATTGTTATGGACTATTGTTTTCTTGAGCCTCTACTCTTGTCTGAATTGTTGGGAGTGACACACAGTGACTGTTTGCGATGTGTTTGTGAAATGTTCTGAGATTTGCTACAAATAAAACGCCATTTGTGATCAATAAAGTTTTCTGAATCTGAATAAGTCTGAAAAGTATCTCAACTCGTGTATATGGTGTAGGTACCTAGTAGACCATGGACATTAGGAGACAGCAGATGGCTGTCTAGTGTGTAGAAGCCCAGGTAGTCCCTGTGGTACGGGTGCTTCTTCCAAACTTTATGTAGCAGGATCACAAACTTCACAGAGTCCTTCAAAGTCACTGTCAAGCTGTGATCTTTGGTCAGAAGTAAATCCATACTAACAAAGAGAGAGAGACAAAAATCAAGCAAAAACTAAATGAATATGACGAGAGAGAGAGAGAGAGAGAGCGAGCGAGAGAGAGAGAGAGAGAGAGAGAGAGAGAGAGAGAGAGAGACACAGAGAGACACACAGAGACACACAGAGACACACAGAGACAGTTTGAAGCTGTAACTCACTTAGGTCCTTTAAGGGATGCTGTCCCGGACCACATAAGTTTGACCCAGTTGCCGTCCTGTAATACGGAGATGTCCTGAGTGCTCACGTCTAGGTTTACCCCCAAAGTTTGATGGACAATTCCAAAGCGCCCAAAATACGTATGGATTTGACCATTAGGGGGAACTGCCTTGTCTCCAATAATCTGACCATTTACAAGAACACCTTAAAGCCAGCATTGAAAAAAGAAAACTAGTGACAAAATGCTAGGAAATGACTGGAATTAGAGAAGATGTAAGAATACCTGAATCTTGGTCTTTGACTAAAGTGAAAATAGTTCCAGGTTTGTCATTAATGTTGAAACACAGAGCGTCTTCTCGGTTGGGCAGCTCGATCAGAAAGTGAGGGTCTCCATCCACTACAATATAAAGAAACCTATGAACTTATTCAACATCACTGTACTTTCAGGAGTTAATGCTTGGTCAGGGTATGATAAAATCAGATAAGATAGGACTTTATTGATCTCACAATGGAGAAATTCAGTTCTTAGCTCTCAAGAATCACTGAATGGGTGACATTTTCCTATCGCACAAGAAAATGTGCAATAACGTAATAGTAACTGGAGGGATCTTACATACAATGAATACAATATATCTTATAATATAAAGCGCAATTTGCGGTTTCTGGGTTGGGCGGTGCCAGTGGAATTTAACGTTTTCCCAACACACTCTTCGAAGGTGTGACATACGTACTTACATTCTCTGTCAATGACTACGTCAGATAGGGTATATCTCATGGCATGTCATCACCATTTGGAAGATATATCCATGTTTACCATGCAAAAAAGAAAGGTAGGTTGTTGCCATTTAATTTTTAGGACTGCAGGTGCATTAAACACTCCAAGTCCAGTTTATTTGTTTGAAAGTAGTTACCATCAGCAATTATTGTCATGGTTTGATACATTTGTAGTGGCCATAGTTTTGGTATGGGGGTGGGGCGGGTCAACTACAGCATTTGCGGGGGGGGGGGGGGGGGGGCTTTAAGGAAAAAGGTTGGGAACCACTGGTCTGCTATAAAGTGCATTCATTGATTGTCCATTAATAAACTATGATTAACATATGTTTATGTATGCCTTATTACTGTTACTGTTACCTATGGTGACCTCAAAAGTGAAATCTTACCCAAATAAGTAGGTCGGCTTGGGGCCTGATAAAAATAATTTCTTGCACCTGAAAGCAAAAGAAAGAAAGAAAACAGCTACAGATAATTAAGGTCAATGTTTGAAATAAGTGCAGATTTAATTGCCATCTCTTACTTGTCGAACCCATTCTTTCCGCTATTTGGCGTTGTTCTGTGGGGCAAAGCTTTATTTAATTGCGAGAAAACAATAATACTTGTGAGGATGTACCTTCTGTCAGCTTATCTGCCACTTGGGGTGTATCATCAGTGTCTGGTTTAGTTACAACCATTGATGTAAGAGGAGTCACAAAGTTATACCGTAGAGACATCGCCAGAGCTTTGGCAGTGATATTGTCCTTTTCCTGAGGACTTCCAACTTTGCTAAAAGTAAGAAATACAACAAACCTATTATTAATAACACTATTGTCTCTCAGATAACTGTAGAGTAAATAAAAACACTGAAAGAAGAAAGACCTCTTGTCTAAAAGTTGTTGGATGGTGAGATATGCCCACAGGCGCTCTGTAAAGTCTCCAAAGATGTACTCTTCATCTGGATACATCGCACTCCAGTCCGAGGCACTGGGCTGTTCCTTGACTTGGTAGTCTTCACACTAGAACAGGATGACATGCATGTTTTGGAAGATTTGCAAACCAATTCACTGGCAAGTGGCAACATGTTTGCTATTATTTATTTTACGCACCCCCTTTCCAGAAACTTCTACAAGAAAGTTATCAATGTCGTTGTCCATCAGTCGACCAGCCACTATTATTTCTGAGCCATTGAACAACTGATTGAAGTGGTTTGTGGTGAGGGAGTCCACAGTGTTGCTGGGATATTTCAGATCTACGTCTAAGAGCAGAGGACTGGACACCTCCCTGTAGAATCCCTAAAATCATTACATAAAACTTACGTAAAGTATCACCCAAGAAATGAACAAATCCATGGCTTTACCTGCAGTTGTAGAGCAGCATCTGAGTCCTCAAAGATTCTGCGGGCTAATCCTTTGTTCTGTTGGCTCATCACGTCCAGGAAGGGGTACTCCACATCTCTCCCAAAGCCGAGGCAGTTAAGCGACATGTTCCCGCCAATGGCTTCATGCACATTTTTTTGGATTTGGACAGTATCACTTACTCCTTAAATTACAAAGGCAAAAGATGAACAGTTCACAAACACCAAGTCAAATATTCATAAATGAATAGAGAGAGAATTACATACCTGAATTGGGCATGCCATCAGTGAGTAAAATAATCATATCAGCACTTGGGGGAAGTATCACACCTCTCCTTGCTGTGCGAAGCATGTCAACCGCCTTCAACACTCCAGCATTAATATCTGTGCCTGTATAATATGTAGGCAGAAACAAAATCATTAGATGGAATTCTTGGACAAAGCGCACAGACAATACAGTATGACTAACTGACCTCCTCGACTTCTAAATGTCTTGGTAAATTCCATTGCATCTTTAACAGTTTGTTTCGTTGCTTGCTGTAGTGATGATTTCCAGAACCTAAGTTGATCATCAAATAGAACAATGCCAAAATGGTCCTCTTCACGCAGGTCTTGGATTATCGCCAACATCGCTTCTCGAGTCTATTGCAACAATCGTGTTTTTTCAGTACAATTCATTTGAGAAAAAGAAGGAATTATCTTAATACTGTAAATAACAAGTCACCTGCTGGATCTTTGTGCCGGACATGGAGCCGCTCTCGTCAATGACAAACACCACGTTCATCGGGACCGGGCAGAGGTTATGGGGAGCAAAGTAATGAACAAAGTATCCATTGATGACCTGGATGAGGAACATATTTAGAATCGTCAGTCAGTAAATTAACAAAGAGGCTTAAAGATTCAAATGCTGCTGAATGAATTTTTTTTAATGACAATCCACAAGCAGAAATCATGGCTTCTGATACGAGCTGTAGTCAAGATGAGCCCCCAGTCCAAAACTGCGTCTCCCACAAATGTATCAAAACATAAAATCAATTGCCAAAAGACATTTATTTCAAACATAGAGCCCAACGATAAAAGAGACAGGTAAGCGGAGAGCGCGTCTTTGGATCATATACTTAAACGCAGGTGCTCTTCAACGATCCGGGTACAAAAAATGAAGCTAGAGAGGAAGAAGGCGATCCGAGGCACTCTGACTAGATAAAAATCCTTTATTTCAGGTGATTTTAATGTGCATGTGGATGTGACCAATGACAGGCATGCAAAAGAACTTAATGCTGTTCTTGAAATGTTTGGTTTAACTCAGCACGTGAGAGGGGCAACCCACAACAAAGGTCACACTCTAGATCTAGTTATTACAAAAGGTGTTAATATATCAAATGTGAATGTTGTTGATGTTGCTTTATCTGATCATTTTTGTGTCTTTTTTGACTTGTCTGTTACACCCAAACCAGTGGTTGGGCCTGGAGTTATTCAAAGAAGACACATAAATGATACAACAGGGACACAGTTTATGGAAATGATCAGATTTGAAAATCCTCCATGTTGAAATGTTGATAATCTGTTGGACTCTTATACATCAAGCGTCTTAAATGTTTTGGATACTATTGCTCCTGGTTAAAATGGTTAACAATAGACAAAAGGCACCTTGGAGAAGTGAAGATTCGGTCAGGGCACAGAAAAGGGAGTTCCGAAAAGCCGAAAGGAAATGGCGCAAGTCAAAGCTCCAGGTTCATTTTGAGATATACAAAGAAGTGCTTTGTGAGTTCAACCAGTTTTTGCGTGGAGAAAGGGAGAAGTACTTCTCTAAAATCATCGCAAACTGCAGAAACAATTCTCGTGTTCTGTTTTCCACAGTAAACAGATTAACTAACCCTCCAGTTTCACTGCCCTTAGAACTAATCTCTACATCTAAGTGCAATGAGTTTGCAATATTTTTTTATGACAAAGTCCAAGGCATTAAAAATGCCATAATTTCCACAACACAAATAGCAACCCTGCCACCAGCTAGACACCTTGAGCTGACACATTTCACACCTGTTACTAGCAAAACAATCGAAGAGGTCATCTCCGGTCTGAGTTCATGTACATGCTGCCTTGATGAATTACCCACTAGATTTCTGAAGTCTGTGCTGACCAGCTTGTTACCACAACTTGTTCAGTTAGTTAACATCTCATTTGAGACTGGAGCATTTCCAAAGGCCTTGAAAACCGCGGTCATTAAGCCTCTTCTAAAGAAGAGCAGCCTTGATCCCAAGGTACTGAACAACTACCGGCCCATATCAAACCTACCGTTCTTAGGAAAAGTCCTAGAGAAGGTAATATATCAACAGCTCACTTACTTTCTCCTATCTAACAATGTGTTTGATACTTTCCAGTCAGGATTTAGGCCCCACCACAGCACTGAGACAGCTCTGATCAAGGTGACAAATGATATCCGTATGAACACCAACGCAGGTAAGGTCTCAGTTTTAGTTCTGCTGGACCTGAGCGCTGCCTTTGACACAGTGGACCACGGGATCTTACTTCACAGGTTAGAAAACTGGGTGGGAATCTCTGGTACTGCTCTAAACTGGTTCAAGTCCTATCTCGAGGATAGGACGTACTTTGTCAAAATTGGCAACTGTGTCTCAGACAAAATTTCCATGACCTGTGGAGTCCCCCAGGGGTCAATCTTGGGACCCCTCTTATTCAACTTGTACATGCTTCCATTGGGTCAGCTAATAAACAGCAACAATGTGTCGTACCACAACTACGCAGATGACACTCAGATCTACGTGTCACTGACGGCAGGTGAACATGGGCCTGTAGATACTCTCTGTCACTGCATCGAACAGATCAGTTTGTGGATGCAAAACAACTTTCTCCAACTAAACTCAGACAAAACTGAGATCATTGTCTTTGGCCCACAGACACAAAGACAAAGTGTTATCAGTCACCTCGAGTCTCTTGCTCTGAAGCCAAAAAATCAGGTTAGAAATCTAGGAGTAATCATGGACTCAGACCTGAACTTAAACAGCCACATCAAAGCAATAACGTCATCAGCTTTTTACCATCTGAAAAACATTGCTAAGATCAGAGGAATAGTGTCAAAACCAGACTTAGAGAGACTCATCCATGCATTTGTCTCCAGCAGGTTAGACTACTGTAACGGCCTGCTCACTGGCCTTTCTAAACGAGCTGTTAGACAGCTGCAGTACATCCAGAACGCTGCTGCTCGAGTCCTGACAAGAACCAGGAAATACCACCATATTAGTCCAGTGCTCCGGTCTCTGCACTGGCTTCCTGTCACTCAGAGAATAGAATTTAAAACAGCTCTGCTTGTGTACAAGTCTTTTCATGGTTTAGCACCAAAGTACATCTCTGACATGTTAGAGCCGTATGAACCATCTCGGGCCCTGAGAACTTCAGGGAGGGGTCTCCTGGTGGTTCCCAGAGTCAATAATAAACACGGTGAGGCTGCGTTTCAGTTTCATGCAGCTAAAATCTGAAACAGTCTTCATGAGGATGTGAGACAGGCCTCAACTCTGACAATGTTCAAATCCAGGCTGAAAACAGCTCGTTTTACCCGTGCATATGAAAACTGAAAGTATTTTATCTGCACTCTTGCCTTTTACTGTCATTGATTAACTTTATGTTGATGTTTTATTGATTGATTTTATCTGTTTTCCTGTAATTTTTCTTTCTGCAACTGTGAAGCACTTTGAATTGCCTTGTGTATGAATTGTGCTCTACAAATAAACTTGCCTTGCCTTGCCTTGCCTATTATCGGGACATCACTTTAGATTTAGCTGACGCGTTTCGACCGCATGCGTGGTCTTCGTCAGGGCACAGATTGATCCCAATGATGTTGTTATGGTCATTTACCTGAAGGCCCCCAAGACCCTTTTCTCTCTTGACGTCATATTTTACAATAAAATCTCCATCAATCACACTTCCTTCACAGTCAGGGCAACTCCTCTGCTGCTCCAGTGTTGGGGAGAAGGAGATGTGTGCCTGAAAGAAATATTTAATTTTATTTAGTGGATATTAAAAAATGAACAGTCCAACGTTTTAGCATATTGACATGTTTTAGAAAGCAACAACTCGTACTTTTTTGTCTGTAACGGTTTTCTCCACTAGGGGGAGCAGTTCATTGGAGAGAAAAGTTGAGTGGACATCAACATATGAAATTCCATGAGGTTCGTAGATATTTGTTATAATCTGAAATAGAATAAAAGACCAGTTTACACTTTTTGTTTGTTTTAGTTATAAGAATATGGACGTGTACCTTGAACTCTTGAATGCGCTGCTTTGGCTTGATTCGTGTCAAGATCTCATACTGGCCTAGTTTTCTCTGTAAGAGCTCCTCGTGGGTCAGCGTAAATGTTATGTTACTTAAGGCTGCAATGTTGACAGATACAGCAAACTTCTCCATCTTTCTCCCTGATGCCCTGAAATAGACAGGTCAAGTAAATGTATCACAATCACATCTAGGCTCTCGGTTAACTAGGAATTTTCCATCGTAGGAAAGACTTTCTGATGTCGCCGACTTGACAGGGTTGATTGAGTTGAGGACATTTCTCTTCTGTTTTCAGAAGCTTGTTCTCGCTCTTGTAGTAAAAGATTAAGGCTCGATCTTGTGTTTACAAACGCAGGCTTTATTAGACTACTAGACCTTTGCGCTGTAGAGGGGCGCACTGTGAAAGGAAGGAGCAATAAGTCCTTGTTGCAGTCTCACCACGCCTCAGTCGACCCCTTCTTTCTAAGCCACACAGGCACTGGCGCACCACAAGATGTCCGCATCCATATCATGCAAAATCGACTTTTTGCAGCTTTTAACCATGTTGTTATGCTATTTCCTTATCAAAAACACCCCCAGAGCGGTTTTTGGCTTCATTCACGCAGTTCTAAATCATCCTCCTGAATCCTGCTCTCTGAGCAGCTGCTCCGCCCTCTCCTGGTAAACGACTGAGTTGTTCAGTTGTGTCTTCACAAAGGAACGGAAGTGCTCGACGTCTGTAATGTAATGCCTTACGGCCTGATTTTAATTTATAAAACAGCTTTTTCATTATTTTTGTTGTAAGAGAGAAATAAAAAAAAAATAAAAAAAAAAAAGGAACTCTCCGACGCGTCTGTGCTGTCCCAGGAGGGTAATCAAACGCACCCCGGCCGGAGGATCCATGGATCCGAGCAGAAGTGTTGTTTTTGAAGATTGAGCTCTTTCTAACCTACAGTACTCTGGACACCGCCTGTTCTTTTTTCTTACCGAAAACGTCGGATGCGCGTTTGGCTACGAGAGGAACAGGACTATTCAACCTTCCTAAAGAAGAGTGCACTCGCCAGAAGTTGGAATTTTTTTCCGGGATTCAGCTAGCTACTATATCAACCAACCTGATGGATGCTTGGTGAACCTTGGCCAGAATCAAAGTGGATTAACTTTTATAACCAACGCAATCCCAAAACCCGATGGGGAGGCCAGGCTGAGCGGTGAGTCAATCAAAACGCGTGTTAGCGTGTGTGTTAGCCATTTATGAAACTGTGTTGCACATGTCAACTCCTTATAACTGCATTATGTGAAGTAACTTCACTTTTTGCAGCGATGTTTATATTTATAATACTGTAAATGTGGAATGAGCGGAGAGAGGGGCGGAGTTAACTGAATCGAACCCCCAGAAAATACTTATATTTCTCTCAAAAATGAGTACTCCATAGTGATAGAGGTACAATATATCATATAAATGCCTATACTTTGGAATGGCTAAAATAGCATGATACAGCTCCTTTAAGCATGGTAGGCTGTCACAGGTCAAACTAAAAACTTTATCAACCCATCATGAGCAAACAATGTTCATGTCTCTCAAGAGAGAAGAGCTACAGCTGTTCGGATTGGCCCTCACTTTGCACGCGAAACAAAACAAATCCACATGTCCGCAGAAGCCTTTTATGAGAGACTAACAGGCCCACTAAGAATCGAATAGGCCATCCTTCTGTGGACCCACCATATGCAGGAGGAGCCATATGGGCTGGTGCAATGTGATTTGGGCAGTTCGAACAGCAACCTCGACCCGGCAACCGATAATTGGAAGAAAATGGATGGATGGGTGGAAACATTTTTTTGTGTGGTGGTCCTGACTCCTCCTCTCAGGCGGGCCAAGAGTTTAAATAGGCCTCTAGCTTGAGTGTTTAAGTTTAAATAATCTCCATGTTCACCATTCTTGGTTCATTCTCTTAAGATAAAGAAATTTAGACTTAAATACGGCTAGTTCAGTTCAGTGGTCCTGTAAATACAGAGGCAAATTAAGTAATGGCAAAACCAGTGGCGATGGTCAAACTTACTTCACCAGTGCAGCAGTCTGTCCAGCTTTGACAGCCGTCTCATACTGTTTCTTGGCCTTTTCCTTCTCCTTCACCACACCCACATACAGACGGCCTTCAATTTCCCTATGTGACACAACACTAAGTTAACAACAACAAAAAGCAAAAGAACCACTATACAGGGTAGAGTAGGGATAATATGTTCTCTGACATGGTAAAGTTGGTGATGAATGCTGTCTTGGGAAGCTCCACCTCAAAGAAGATTTCCTGTGAGCTATTGGCCTTGTTCAGAGTCTTCGATGTTATGACGGTGTGAGCAAAACGTAAGGTAACTGTGCAGTCCACCGTCACACTGTACACCTCCACCTAGGAAACAAATTCTTAAGTCATAGTCCTGAATGTGCATCATAATTTGACATTTTCACTGCTGGTTCAGGGTTGTACTTGGCAAACGACATCAGATGATTACAGCTTTAGTGAGTGTTAAGTCAGTGGTTCCACTTGGGAGTTGGGAGTGTATGCTGATGCGTGGGTGATTCGCTGTATAAACAGAGAGGCGGTCCGCCATTAGAAATCTTACCATGTTGTTGACTGTGCTTCTTTTCTGTGAATAAACAGAACAAGTCAATACAGCGCTGTGCCAATGGAAACAGAAGTGGTTTGAGCAGCGGCAGCTACATATGGAACTCAAAGTAGAAGAAAACCAGATAACTATAAGCAAATGCATTAGTAATTGAATAAAACAAATAGGAATCTTGAACATTTTAAATTATTAAATGCGCACCATTGAACGCAGTGTAGGGCTCAGACGCTGCAGAATGTTGTCTTATTCTAACACTAATACTATCTTATACTTCTAATACTGACAACTGCCAAATGTCTCTCTCCCCCCTTTCTTATATTAGTATACATATTAGCCTATATCCATCTCTGCTCGTGAATACAGTTTTTATATTTACCTGCAATGATCTGGGCGCACCATTTGCAAACTGAAAGAATAGATAGAAATAGATAGAAAGTGCACCAAACAAAATTATTGTTTCATTCCACCTTTGTGCTTTGTATAAAAATACTTAATAGGCCTACTTGTGTGTCAGCAGCTTCTTCCGGAGAAATCAGCACAGCTCCAAGGACCAGGCTGGGCAGCACAAGGCCCAGGCCGCTGCACAGCAGCAGGCGTCGAAGAGCAAACAGTCCAGACATGACCCAATCGGCACTGAACTTGCACACTGGAGCTCCACCAAATAAGCAGAGTGCCCAGTGAGAATGGCAACACTTTTGTGTTTGCAGGAATATTGACCAACAGTCCAAAAGCTCAAGGTTAACCTACCTTTTAGAAATAGAGGTGTGCTACAACAGTAAAAGAAACTCTCTGTGGGCACTTTTTGAAACTATGTTTGAGGTGTAATTTAGCCTGTTTAGGTAAGGCAAGCCTCATATGTAAGTTAGCCTACGCTCCATGGTTCAGGATTTATTTTTTAAACAGTGCACATATGACACTGTAATGAGTTGTAACTACGTAGATTATTATTGTGACGTTTCGATTCCAAGTGGATCTTCCTCAGGTCATGGCCTCAGGTTATTGACCTGAGGAAGATCCACTTGGATCAAAACGTTGTCACAATAAATGCAGTCTTTTTGGAGTAAGTGTGCAGGCTTTTTCATCATTCACTGTTCACTGTAGTAGCCTTGCACCCGGTAATGTGCGTATATTTTTGCTGTTTGAAAATAGAAGTGTTGGTACCAACGTTTGGCTAATGCATTTCCCTATAACGAGGTAGTGAATTAAATGTAGTTGGCCACCTAAATCACTGAAAACATTTTACTCTTAAGAACCCTCACTTTTTTGTTGCTACATCTATTTGTTTTTGCTTTCCTATTTTTTGCCCTTGAGTTAATGGTTAACGGTTACAGGGACAAATCTCTCACCTGGAATATTATTATTATTATTATTATTATTTATTTAAAGGGACAATGCATATTAATGAACATATAAATGTAAATATGCCAGAATTAGCCAATGGCTACTTTCCATCTGTAGTCCCTGGCAGATCAAGAAAATACAAAGACCAAAATACAACATTAAAGACAAAAGATCATCACACAGATCATCCACACAATTAAACTTGAGACATAAAACATGAATATAATGGTCAGTGGTTACATGTCTGATTCCCCTTCAGCCAACCTTTAGGTTTAGTTTTAAATACGATGAATGTGGTACAGTCTCTAATGTCTGCTGGAATGCTGTTCCATACCGTGGTCCCTTTCACTGATAGTACCTGTTGACTAAACGTTGTGTGTCTATAAGGAACCACACAGTCGCCTCTGGTGGCAGCTCTGGTCACTCTACCACTTGTACTGGATATGAACTTAATGAATTCATTCAAGGATGGTGGAGAGAGTCCATGCAGAATCTTATAAACTGAACAAGCCATTTTAAATGTTCTAAAATTTTCAAAGTTGAGAATATTATATTTTTCAAGTATTAAGCAATGATGAAATGAATATGGTTTTTTATCAAATATTTTTAAAGCTTTTTTATATAGAGACTCAATTGGTTTTAAAGTAGTCAGACTTGTCAGTGACCAGTTAGTAATGCAATATTCAATATGTGAAAAGATCATACAATGAAAACATTTTAGCTGCATTTTCTGGCAGTGATGTTCGGATTTGTCTAAAATTACGAAGATTAAAATTTACAATTTTACACATATGTTTAACATGATTTTTAAAAGATAACGTTGAGTCCAAGATAACACCAAGATATTTAAATTGGTCCACAATCTGTAGCTCCTCTCCTTTTATAAATACATTTGAGCTTGTTCTTGCTGTTGGGCGTTTGGAGAAAAACATACACACAGTTTTCTTTGAATTCAATAAAAGACAAGACTTACTGAGCCACTCATCAATGCAGCACATTGCTGAAGTCAATTTTTCTGAGACTTCGGAATTAGATTTTGCATTGGTAAAAATGACTGCATCATCTGCATAAAGCTGGGTATGGAAATGTGGACAAATATTTGGTAAGTCATTAATATATAATGAGAACAGTATGGGTCCAAGTATGGAACCCTGTGGAACTCCAACCTCACAGTTTAGAAAAGTAGATTTGATACCACTGACTGTCACACAATGAGTTCGAGTTGACAAGTACGACTTCATCCAAGATACGGCTTGTTCTGAGAAATTAAACTTTGTTAATCTAGATAATAAAATTTGGTGGTCGACTGTATCAAATGCTCGCTTTAAATCAAGAAAAACAGCTCCAACAACTGGACAATAATCTAAATCATGTTTCACCTTTTCTAAAAAGAGATTTATCGCGCTTTCTGTTGAGTATTTGGCACGAAAACCAAACTGCATGGGATGCAGAGGCGTATGACCCTTGTCTAAATGAGTTGTCAATTGTTTAGCAACCCATTTTTCAAGAATTTTTGAAATAATGGGCAAAATGCTAATTGGCCGGTAATTATTTACATTATTCTTATTCCCTGACTTAAAGATTGGAGTAATTGTGGCAACTTTCCAAGCTGTTGGTACAATAGAATGTCTAATTGACATATTTATCATACGGGTGATTGGACATACTAAAATATCTTTATGAGCCTTTATAAAATTGGCATCTATCCCAAACACGTCCTTTGCTTTAGAGTTTTTCAAACCTTTTATAATTGATGCTACTTCAGTCTCATTAATTTCTGCCATTGTGAAAATAGGTGAGGACTCATTCACCGGATAGGTGACATTTTCGTGTAATATAAAAAGTTGCGAAATTTCAGAGACTGAGTCTTTAAAAAAGTTATTAAATTCCATTGCCACAGTGGCTAGATCTTTCACCAACTGGCTTTCAATTTGTAGTACTACTTCACTGTCTTTGTTGGTCCCTCTGCCAGTTATTTTATTTATGGTTTCCCAGACCTTTTTGCCATTACCATTGGCAGACTCAATAACTGACACATAGAAATTTGCTTTAGCTTTGCGCATTACTTGAATGACTTTGTTTCTAGCTGATGTGAATAGTTGCCTGTCTGAAATGAGTCCAGTTTTGAGAGATTTTTTAAGTAATATGTCCCTGGTCTTCATTAGTTTTCTGCATTTTTCACCAAGCCATGGTAGGTTTGGTTTACTGGTTTTATTTTTCTTCAACCTTTTTGTGAAGGAAGCTATAACCTCACTGATTTTGGAGTGGAAAGTAGTACTACTTATTGAAACATCACCGCATGCAACAATTTCATTCCAATCCATGTCCTTCATGGCTCTTTCTAGATTTTGTAATTGATTTTTTGGGATAATATTATAAAAAGAAGAGCCATGATCAGATGTACAGGATCTTTTAAAACGCATTTTAGTTAGTTTCCTTGTAAAAAATATTGCGTTATGGTCAGAAAGACCAGTTAAAAAATTATATGTTTTTATGATTCGTTCAGCTTTATTTGTAAATAGTAGATCAATTGTGGTTTTAGATTGATTGGTTACACGAGTTGGCATTTCAACTAATTGGACCATATTAAAAAGGTTGGTTACCTGTTTTAAGTGTTTCCTCTCTTTCTTATTATCCCAGTTAATGTTAAAATCACCAATTAATATTATCTCTTTATTTGGACTGCAGGACTTCAGAAGCAGCTTCAACTGATCATAGAATTCTACATTAGTTGAGGGTTTTCGATAGATGCAAATAACCTGGAAACTCATTTCCTTAGAGAGTTCAATATTTACCCCAACGCACTCAAGTACAATTTCCTCAGGCCATATAATCTGTGAACATTTAAGTCTATCTCTTACATAGATCATAACCCCCCCTCCTCTACCTTGATCCCTGTCCTTTCTAAATACATTATATCCTAGACGCCATGGACTTGAATACAAAAGGTATGGTTCTGTGAATTGAGATGGCAAGTCTTCTTGCCTTTAAGGAAAAGGTAGATTGATAAACTTGGGATACTATATCCATACTGCCCTCACGCGTCTCTGTTCTGTGGGGTGAATATGAGTTTCCTACAAGAAAATGATATCGGAAGATAAGACTTCAAATGTGAAAACACTTGTCCTCTTTTGAGAGCCTTCCCCAAGCCTCTACAGTTCCATGATGTAAGCATGATAGGCAAGGCAACTTTATTTATACCGCGTATTTCGTACACAAGGCAACTCAATGCACCGTACAAAAGAAAATATGCGAAATTACAATGAGGTTAAGTTAAGGCAAAGCACATATAGAAACATCAAGACATGGGAAATACACAGCACACAAGGTCACGTGCGGATATGACTCAAACCTGACCTAGAAGAATGAACTTGCATTCAAGAGAGAAAAAAGAAATGTATATTGGCTGACGAACAAACGATGACACTGGCAGGTGAACAACAAAGCAAACAAAACAAAGAAAAAACATAATGTTTAGTGGCTATGGTATGTGTTTCCAAGACCACAAAAAAAGAGTTTGCAGGAATATTGACCACAAAAAAAAAAAGAAAACAAAAATGTAATGAATATGATGTAGCATATAGCTCAGAGGCCACTTTTATACGGTAATTCTATCTTAACTTCTTAACCCCCACCTGAACCGAGCACATTATCTCCAGTTTGGCTTTACCCAAATCTAAAGGTTTCTTGAAAAAAAAAGCATCCAAATAGTGACAAAATGAGAAGAAAAAGCGGATGAAAACACAACAAAATAGTCTCAAAAGAGCAACAAAAAGTGGCAAAAATGACAAATGACCAAACCACAAATAAAAACAATGAATGCATTTGTTTTATCCTAAAAAATTGCATACGTGTTGCATGAGGGACAGTGAGACATTCAAACAAGGCTAACAAAGTTACAAAAATATAAAAATAGAAGAGGACATACCTTTGCTCTATCCATGCTGCTGGAAAAGTGATGATGTCAATTCCATTGTGTCATGTGACTCTTGTTTTCTTCTTCTTCTACTATGCTAAAAAAAACAGGGTCCCATAAAATATTTTGATTAAAATTAATGTTTACACAATTACAAGACACATCAATTGACAAAATAATCCAAAAGAAAATGAATCTAAATGTGTATTAATGGTTTAATTTCAGATTATATTTGATGATCATGGGGGTGGGACAAGCAAAAGATTGCATTTTAGCTGGTACTCCAGACATATTTGGTATTTAAAAAAATATTTCTAATAAAGATTTTCTCTCCGTTTATTTAAATTTGGCCGCAGGGCAAGTGCAATTTACTCTGTATGCTTTAATATTTTGTACATGGATTGTGCGAAATTTCAAGGCTTGGACATAAAAAACAAGTCCTCCATTTCTGGAATGACCCATTTAGCTTTTTTCAGGCTCACTGCTGCAATGCTTTTTCACCACTCGATTGCACATACAATGAAGCCTACCTACACTGATACAGTGTGACACCATTTTGAAAGTGTCTGACACACTGAGGTTTTCACCCATCACTAACCCACCTCTCCTCAGACCTGTCTGTAACTTTACTGGGAGCAGGCCGTCTCCTTGGAGATGAGCCGAGCATCCAAATATGAGATGTCTGTGTAGGCTCTCAGTCGTACAGGAGTTGCCCATCTTCACTGAAGGTTCTTGAGTCATCTTCTGTTCTCTGTATTTGAAGTGTCGAACATTTTGCCTCTCATCCAAAAGGCAGAGTAATGTAGTGTAGGCCCTACCTGTCCTAGCCTCCTTAGGGCTATATGGTGATCATGACGCCCACCAGATAGAGGTATGTGGTGGAACCAGTGTAAAGACCCGCTGAGAGAGATGCTCCCATATCACCCCAATCCTCCCCTTCTGGCTCCCGGCCCATTTTCATATAGAATTTGTTATTTGTTCTTAAAGCTCTTCTTGGTCATGCTATGTACAATAGGCCTGAGAATGTGTTTGAGAGTGCGAGTGGGGGCTGATCTAGCACTGGGTTCAGACTTAAAGGGACTAGGTGCAAGTTGGTCATTTTTATACTCACTACTGCCACCTCAGGTCTTACACGTAACTGCAGTCTCTATATTAAGCTCGTGCATGACGATTTTTGAGTGACAGTGCAGGATTTTAGAGGCAGTTGTGGTGAATAGGTCTGGGCTCATTCTACACATTAGGACATGGCTGGAACGTGTAGGGGGATGAAAATACATATTATTAACATTTTTAAACTCCACATAGTCCCTTTAATGGGTTCCACACAACAATAAGTTCAAACAATGGGGGTTTATTAAAAGAACAAACATTACTGGCGACGTGTGAACAAGCGGCGGCCTCCCTCTCTCTTGGTGCGGCTGCATTTGTGGTTCTGTGTTCCACATTGTTTTGTATTGATTATGTTTCATAGGGAGAGTTTGGCTGGATTCTCCAACCCTGGCTCCATGTTGGTAACCTTTCTCTTCTTCGACCTGGGACCATCCTGTTTGTTCAGAGGGCTGCTACTGTCTGGGACATGAGGCTCCAAGTCTAAAACCAAGACAATATTACATGTTACTTTTATGTAATAGGGAAAACAATATGACAAGCAACAATTAAACAAT
The DNA here is from genome assembly GCA_007210695.1 of Neogobius melanostomus. Lineage (NCBI taxonomy): Eukaryota > Metazoa > Chordata > Actinopteri > Gobiiformes > Gobiidae > Neogobius > Neogobius melanostomus. Next base: position 3,169,085 of record VHKM01000277.1, on the reverse strand, counting down.
TATTTAGTTCACACTTTTGTCAAACAAAAGGATTAGTAAATTCACAAGAAATAAGTAACCTCATATAATATTTCTACTAATACATAACTAATACATACCTCCTGCTGTTAGCAGTCTTGGTTGGAGCTGCTCTCTTTGCCTGCGCTCTGCTTCTCTCTGGGTTTTCGTGGAGGATTTGCGCGGCAATTTTTCCGAACGGAAGAGTTTGGCTGGATTCTCCAACCCTGGCTCAATATCGGTAACTTTTCTCTTCTTCGAACTGGGACCAGCCGGTTCGTTCAGAGGGCTGCTACTGTCTGGGACATTAAGCTTCAAGTCTAAAACCAAGACAATATTACATGTTACTTTAATGTAAAAGGGAAAACAAAATGACAAGCAACAATTAAACGATTATCTAGTTCATACACTCAATATAAGAAAACTAGTGGGCTGTTACATTAACTAAATTGTAACATGTATTATGGAAGCAATAATTTCATGTTTCCAAGATGAACATGATTAAATCATGATGGGATGAATGAAATCAGAAATAACTCTTTGAATGAACGTAAAAAAATCATGGAAAGTATTTCCACATGATAAAATGGCTTTCTTTCAGCATTAAGCAATTGTGTTAGTCCAACGTGATGCACTTGAGTAGGTTCAACGCAAAATATTAGGATTGATCGGGTGCCAGTTAGGTCCGGGCAGTTGGACGCAATTGGACACAAGGGGGCGCCCTTCCTTCAGTGGAAACGTGAATTGACTTTCTTCAGAGTTAGACTTTAAGTCAGACACCATGAGTGACAATAATATGAGGCTAAATACAATGTGGCCTTTATTTTCAACAAAAAGACAGAGAACATGTACTTCAGTCTGTCACAGACCGACAGGTGAAGAAGGAAGTCATGGAGATTCTGCTTTAGACAGAACTTCAAACTTCTGCTGCATATAGAAGTTCAGTCATATTTTGACTCAAACATATTACATACTTAAATATGTAGTAAAATCACAAAATATATGGACAATTATTGCTACAATTACAAAAAGCGCACACCTGATCCATGCATATAAAGGTTAAAATATCCTGAATTTATATGATTATATTACTTATTAACTAATTATTAATTACTCTCATTCTTAAAAAAAAAATTGTCAATTGTATCTGATGTGGATCATGTGTGTCCCAGTTCCTCTGAGTCGTGGTGGGTCATGGTGAACCATGACAGATGCGGACAGGACTGTGGTAGATCTACTTTGACTTTGAAGAACATAGTTAGTAACTGTTGAAGAAAAGAACCTTATGAGCTTCTTCTGTAACAGTCCTGCTGCACCACGACTCAGGAACTGGGACAGACTTTACTCTACAGCAGATACAAGTGACAAGGTGTTTGTTTTAAGAATAATAAAGTCATATTTAAATATATACAGAATTTTCCACACATACATCACAAAGGAATACTTGAAATTCAATCGTCCATTCTTACATCCAACAGCAGTATGAAAGTTCTGACTAAAGCAGAAGCTCCATGACTTCCTTCTTCACTTCTCAGTCTGTGACTGAAGAGCATTGAGGCCTCAGCCTTTTTAGTGAAAATAAAGGGCTCACTATTTAGCGTCCTGTTACTGTCACTCTGACACCATGAGTGACAGAAACATGATGCTAAAAGTGTGCTCTTTATATTAAACAGAAAAACCCAGGCTACTTTGCTCTTCAGTCTGTCATAGATCAACAGGTGAAGAAGGACGTTTCAAAAGTGAATACTTTGCTAATTTAATCTTTGTGTCTCCATTGTGACTTTTGTTTTGAATTAGTCTCCATGCATGGACACAAAGGAACTATAAAATCAGTTTCTCCCTGGTGTCTCGTGCAGGTCTCCTCTAGTCTCATCTATTGCTCCTAGTGAAATTTAAAAGAAATAAATAAGAAAAATGGCAAAAATAAAACTACAATGAGGCTACAATAAGAGTGTTATGTTTATCTCCTGAGCTTAAAAATAGGCACATTTGAGCAGCACATTTTTTTCTCTGCACTTTCAAAAATAAGGGGAAGCAGTGTGCAGCATTATTTTACCATATTGTCATAAAAAGAGTTGAAACAACAATAGGACCCAAACCTAGTAAATAAGTTCAATCAACCCTAATGTATGGCGTTGAACCTACTCAAGTGCATCACATTGGACGAACACAATTGCTTCATGCTGAAAGAAAGCCATTTAATCATGTGGAAATAGTTTCCATGATTTTTTTACATTCATTCAAAGAGTTATTTTTTTGAGTGTACTTATGTGTCCATGTGGTCTTAATATGTACAAATCCTGCTATTTTTCTGAAAATGCATGACTTCATGACTCCTACAAACATTCAACTGTATTTACAAGGAAATAACATCTATTTAAGAAATTGCCAGTTTAAATGTGCCTGTAAGATTTATTTATTTTCCAATTTGACCAGTACAGGGTCAAATTGGTCAAAAAGCCTTAACAAAACTGTTATCTCCCACATACCTCGTAAGACCACGGTGAAGCCATCAAAAGTGTAGAACATCCTCTTTGCCATTGTCTCGAAATGTGAAAAAAGTGGTCAAAAAACTCAAAAGTGCTGGAAACGCAATAAAAACTATTGATCGGTCACACTCACTTGCTGTAAAGTGAAGTAAAGATGGGATTGTTTATCGTTACAAACTGAGAACGTTCTGCTGTAGTCCCGGCAACAGTCAATGTAATATGATTTAAATTTGATTTAAATTTGAAAATAAACAAATACATGCATAAACACATATCTATGTAACTGTGACTTTACAGTAAAGTATTACCACTTTAGGTAATACAGCCCTGCCTTGACATGTCCATACAACAAGATCAAATAGTTACAGAGTAAAAGCAACTGTTCTTGAGTCCTTTGAGTGTCCAGGTTGAGTCCTCTGCTGTTTGATATGTTTCGAAAAAGGATTGACAGCTTGTAGAGTATAACAAAGTTTGATCTGAACAACCAAGTATCTCTATTAAATGTTAGGTGTAATCGTTTTTGTATATAGTACTATACAAATAAAAAATCTGTGACCAAAAGTTTTCAAGAACGGGACAGAAAACAGGGTTTATACCAGAAAGGTTTGGGTTTTCAAACACCCGCAGACTTTTGAATAATATTATGTATTTGAATAAATTACCATATTCCACATTATCTCCTTAGACGCTCAGCCAGCTTTCGACCAGATAAAGTGGGACTATACTATATGTTTACTGCGTTTAAGGAGATAATGTGGAATATGGTAATTTATTCAAATACATAATATTATTCAAAAGTCTGAGGGTGTTTGAAAACCCAAACCTTTCTGGTATAAACCCTGTTTGGTCACTATGAATCAAGAAGAAGAAGAAGATCTTTATTTATATAGTGACTTTCACAGACATGGTCACAAAGCGCTTTACATGAGACAATTTTACATTCACTCCATACTCGGTGGTGGTGAGCTATGTTAGCATCAGTTTCCCCTGGGGGAGACTGACAGAAGCGCTGCCTGTCGCAACTGCACACATACGTCAACGGTCCCTCTGACCACCTCCATGCATTCACATACACACATCATTCATCTTGGCCTATTGTACATGTTTTTGGTGGTAGGGGAAACCGGAGTACCCGGAGGAAACCTACGCAGACACGGGGAGAACAAGCAAACTCCACACAGAAAGACCCCGTCCAGGTGGGAATCGAACCCTTCTTGCTGTGAAGTGAGAGCACTAACTGCTCAAGGTGCCAATGTGTTCACTTTTTAGTGATCATACCATTCACGTAGCTCTGCAAAGAAAGCGTCCAGTTTATAATCAGAGGTTCGTGAGATTGAGTCAGATGATGGTTTATGATGGTTTAGTCGTTTGACTTGACACGCACTGGTAAAAAATCTATCCTTTATTGAATCTTGATCAGTGACTTTTTTAGATGGTTGTATCACTGATACTTCTCATTAATTTGTTTATATTCTCATTATCCGGGGCAGTTTTACTCTTTCTCAGCAGTTAAACAGCTTAATCCTGATGATCAGTTTGCCATAAGGCAAGGCAGGCAACTGCCTGGGGCCCCCAAGCTAGCAGGGGCCAACAGAAACGACCAAGAGAATAAAGTCACAGCAGCGACAAGGTGCAACGACAATTGGCCGGCGCATACTCCCTGAAAGGGCCCCATGAGCCTAACCCCTCCCTCACCTGCTTCTCAGAGGGGAAGGGGAGAGAGAGGGGAAGGGGGAGAGAGAGAGAGAGAGAGAGAGAGAGAGAGAGAGAGAGAGAGAGAGACTCAAGTACCTTCATTGAAAAAGTAAGTATAATGTTAGGTAGTGTTGCTCAAATTAAAAACATAAGTCACCAATACAATATTTGTGTTTCTGTATTTCCTAAGTGTATTGTGCAAGTTGGATGTGCTTGACCAGCTGTAGCCACCATTAAGGACAGTGGTTTTCCTAGGGACCATTTCTTTCAATATTTACCAACTGACAAAAACACACTACCTCACAAAACATTATGGATATTTTTGGTATGAAGTTAAACACTGATCAATGGTGCTCATTGGAGGTGTACAGTAGGTGGATGATTCCCTTTGCTTTACAATAAAAGATGTCATCTGCCTAATGGACTTGAGCAGACAACGAACTCCTAAGGCATGCTGATGCTATAACTTGTAGGGTTATTTAATGCTCAAAACATTATTTGGGTCACAGCTCGTCATCCTAGGTGAAGGTGGGTCTCTGGCATTAACTTTGCAAAGGAAAAATGGGGCTTTTAAGAAGACCTACATATGTTCTATGTAACACCATTGAGTGGGCAAACCATTGCTCAGGTTGTGTCATTTGTACAGTATCAGGTGTCTGTGACCTCACAGGTAAATCCTCCAGCATTGTGTTTGCAAACTGAGCAGCCACAATGCTACGCTTTGTTTCATAATCTCTGTGTTAAAGGTGAATCACGACTGAATCATATATAGATAACATTAGGCAGGTTATATAAGACGAGGCACTTTATTTCCCGCCTCTGTTTTACATAAACAAACACAATCTGTCTCCCACACATTCAAATATACACAACATAATATCAACAGCCCACAGTCATGTTGCTGATACAGAGAAATGTAAAAAAATAAAAATAATTATTCATCATCGTCGTCTTCGTCCTCCACCTCTCCCTCCTCCTCTTCGTCGCTTATAACGTATTTTTTCTTCTTAGTGGAAGTTTCCTCCTCCTCGTCATCATCGTCGTCCTCGGCTTTTCTCTTGCTTGTCCCCTCGCCCTCCTGAAAGAGAATTAGAAGAAACAACAAAAATAATGATTAGTGTTATTGTCACTATTATCACAGTGCTGGTAATTATTTTGTAACCTTAGCATTAATACTTTATGTTAAGTCATTAAAATAATGTCTATGTGTGGACAGTTGCGACCCCAGAAATGGCCACACGAACAACTTGGGACCCAGACTGTAAAAAGTTATTGCCACTTATACTACTTTAGGGCAAAAAAAGCCAAAAAACATTTAGAATCAAAAAGTGATTATGTCATGTTACGTTATCAACACTAGTTTTCACCAACAGCAGGAAAGGTGTAATTTCCATTACTTGCTGAGCAGAGGACATTGTGTACAACCAAAGTACTTTCAGTATTATGTTGTGGTTTGTTGATTTTGCAGTGTCCTGCCTCACACCGCCCCCTGTCTGTGAGACAGGTAACTACACCCACCTCATCACTGTCCAGTTTCTTCGCCTTCATCAAACGCTGGGCCTTGTCTTCATCAGAGCCTTCGTCGCTGTCAGAGGAGTAGATTCTGGCACGCTCCTCTGAAATAGAATGAAAAAGGCATAAGGGTCCACTGTAGCCGTTTCAGTATCATATCAAAATACATGTGGGATTTACAGCAACACATAACTTAGAGGGAGGGTATGATCTTTTTATGAAATCACTTTTACCCCACAGCCGGTCTCACCTCTGAGCCCTCCTCCGCTCTTGTACGAGCTCTTGATGGCGGCCAGACTGATGCCCTCCTCGCCCTCCTCCTCGTCGTCATAGCGATCGGGCTCGAGGTAGCTGGAACTGAGTCCGCGTTGGTGCTGCTTCTCCCTCACTCTCCGCTGCTGAGATTCTCTGCGGATCGACGCTCGCAAACGCTCCTCTTCTTTCTACAAAAACAACAGCAGCAGCAGCATTTTAAAAAAACGGTAAAGTTAAACCACCGCTTCAAATGTTGTGAGCGATTGGTGATTGGTGACCACATCATGAAACACTTCCAAGTGCCACCAGGCTCGAGATCTAATCAGGACATCAACAGGTCTAAAAAAAATTATGTCTAAACTGGGTGTAATTTTGTAGTCATAATTTTGGCCAAAATAACATTTTTGCAGACTAAAAGGAGTCTTAAACTAAATCAAAACAAGTTCACCATGACTAAAAAAAACAAATATTGCTGTTAGCTGATAAAACTAAGCCTCATATTGCGTAAACTCAATGTCTGGTCCTTGTACGTGTAGGAGAAAATACAGTTCACCTTTGGATCATTAATTGAATACAATTGAATACAATATCAGACCTGCCAACATTGAAGATTTTTTATGAGTACAAAAAAAAATAAACACGCGAACCCAGGGCAAGCCGGATATGTTGAGGCAAGGCAATCTCTCCCGATAACTGTCAAGAACTGTTTGTGGTTTCCAAGTGTTTAATATTGCTTACGAAGACAGGAGATCGCCAGATGCATTCAGACATGCAAATACATGGTGACAAAGGTGATAGTTCACAGGGCCGTGGTGTAACGCGCAGTTTGCGTGAATGTTTTAACAGAGCACGTAGATTGTATGCAGTGTTTCCCACAGATTTCAAGGAGACTGTGGTGAGAGAGAGCGCCACCTTGGGGGATCCGGGGGCCCTCCCCTGTGAGATTTTTTTTAAATTTAGATGCGTTTTCCTGCATTCTGGTGCATTTTAAGCAAAGTAATAATAATTACTACTATTTTTGGCTATTATGCTGCTGTGAAAAGAATAATTTCTGGTTAATTTAGGGTACTTTTTTAAATTATAATATAATGGATCAGTTTTCGGCAAAGGCCCTTGATTCTTCTCTCAGCTCCACCCCTGCAGCTCTCAGATACAGACTCTGACCAACAGCTCTCACCTCGTGTAGGGCAAGAACAAGAGAGAGGGAGGGGAGAGAACTAAAGTTTAGAACGGGGTCCTGAATTTAATTCCATTGCGATCCAAAAAAATAAAGTAGAATAATTATCAGTCAACGGTCTGGAACATAATTTACCGTAATAATAATTTGTGTGCTTTGAAAACAATGCAACAATTCATTATAGTTTTGTTGTAGGTTTTAGCTTGTAGATGCTCTCACGTTTCACGCGGCTATTGTCAAATATGAAAGCTACAGTCGTCACAAAACTTGGATTAGTTTGGTGCACAGTGTCATGCACAGCTGCGCGCTGTAAGTTTGTTGTTGTTGTTGTGCAGACTGATGCATGCACCACTACCGCTAGCTACTAAGTAAAAAGCAGTAAAAGTTCACATGTATACAGCGGTTTAACTTTCACCTCAGCATGCGATGTCTCATAGGGTTCATCGCCCTCAGTGGTGCGTCTGTTGGAGCGGGGTTAGCGAGTCGACGAGGCTACAGTCAGCCGGTGGATGGGGGCGGTTGTTGCGCTGCCCAGGTGAAGTGAGCGTGCGCGAGGCAGCGGAGCTCACTCAGCCTGGAGCTGGAGGCTCCTACGGCTGCAGCCACGGGGAAAGTGGCATATTTGACGTAACAGCACCAGTGAACTTTTACAGCCTGTGCATAGTTTATTTACGCGTTACACAGATCTCTGCTCAGCGGCAGAATGAACTTCAGTGACAACATCTTCCATAATGCGTAGTTTAGAACATGAAATCATACATGCGTACTAGGAGGTCAAAATGCGTGTCCGCTACGCAAAATGCGTACATGTTGGCAGGTCTGCAATATTAGAAATGTTACGGTGACTAAATACATGACACATTTAATTATTTGACTAAATCTTGACTAAAACTGAATGACACTTTCATCAAAAGACTAGCACTTAATTTAAATATATTGTCAATATCAACACTGCAACTACTGTAATTAATTAAATGCATTTTTAAAGCACTTTGGGGATCTCTGGTTGAAGTCTAACACTAAAATAAGAGATTATTATGAAAACTGCATGGGTGCAACTTAGGTCAAAACCAGAAAAACAAACAGCAGCTCCCCACCCATCTCCCACACTATGTACTCCTCGCATCAACACTGCAATCTGAAAGCGACAATATAAAATCCTTTCAAGTGCTGCTTTTACGCTACAGGCTAAGAGCTGCCCTGGGACGACCCTGCGTTCCCCTGTCGTTAAACACTCATTCACAGGAACGGGAGGACAAACGGATAAAACCTTGATCATCTCGTTGCGCTGTGACTCAGGATCTCGCCCGGCCATCGGGAGGATGCGGATCTTCTGGGTCTTGGAGCAGCGGTCGGCCAAAGACAGGGTCATCTTCCTGTGGGTGGCGCTGTCTGTGGAGTGGGGCCTAGAAAAAAGGTTGCAAAGATTAAATAGTGTTAACAATTTGAATATGTAAGAGTTTTTCTAACTATTTAGCCACCACATGGGAACTTGACTTGATGGTTGTAGAAAATTAATTGAAATGTTATATTGAATGTATTGTTGAAGTAGTGGCATTGAACCCAGTTTTTAGGGCGCTTTTGGGTTATTTTTGAAAGTGGTCACCATAATGCAGAGCCACATTGAGAAGCAGTTCCAACCAGAGTGGATTAGCTTGTGTAATATTTTTGTCCTGTAGCGGTTTGCTCTTCACTTAAGTTTTATTTTTTGTGTGCTGCTGTCGCCTCAGGTTTCCCATGTTTATCAGGAGACCCTCTTATGTCACACTGCAGATCATTTCACAAAAGATAAAACGAGGCCACGAGCCCAATAAGTCCGAAAGACTAATCCAATTGGAGTTCATTAAACTTTCTCTGCTCTGGGCGTGTGGTTGCATAAAAACTGATTTAGATCAACTGCAGGGTAGAAATAATAATGGCTAAATCATTTTTAATCACAAAAGATTGAACTCGTTTCAGTCTCTTACATAACGTTGTTGGGTAAAAGACGAATGCAGAACACTGACTATTATTATTATTACTGCAGATTCATGCATAATTAAGTGTGGACAATGAGGCCTAGCAGCAACTTAAAGTGTATGAAGGAAATTTGGTAAGAAAATAAAAGGGGGATTTGATGGATTGCTTTTTTGTGGCTATTTGGGGCTTTCTTGTCATGTTCGTCACATTTTTGTTCCTCTTTTACTGCTTTGTTTCACCCTTGTTTTCTTCTCGGTTTTGATTGATTTTTTTTTTTTCAAGAAGCTTTTACATTTGGGTAATGCCAATTTGTAGAAAATGTGGTTCAGGTGGGGCTAAGAGGTTAACTTACTAGAAACCAGTTTTTCCTTTGCCTGTATTACTGTTTTGACCAGGGGCACAAAAGTGAAGTTTACCATAAAAACATGCCAACGCCGACTCTGGCTAAAAGTTTTACAAGATCCAACGATACCCCCTTTAGCCCCGCACACCCCAGCAGTGGTGTTGCTAAGTCGTGTTGAGCTGTTGCACTTGACCCACTTAGGCCCATGTGGTCGTAGAGAAAACAGAACATCCCTGGACTTGGTCTTAAGAGGCTTAATTCCGTCACACTGGGAGAGACTGGTTTGTTTTCGCAAAGACTTACAGCATAGAGAACATTTCTAAACAAGAGCTTTTATTGTTTTTACAAGGATAAAAAAAAAAAAAAAAAAAGGTCTCCCGGGGCTTATTTTGAACATGTTGTTCATTCAGGGTCAGACGGACGCGAGGGAAGCACCTGAACAATCAGGGAGCTCCTGACTGAGATTTCAAAAACACGGGGGGAGAAGGAATTAGCTCCAGCCACATTTAAATCAGCAGAGAGCAAATTGTTAATGAAAGAATTACAGATAATATCAAGAAAATAAGGAAAAGAAAGACCTGAACGAGGCTGCTTAATACAGTAAGATTGAAGTATCGTTTTATGCAAAAAACAAACAAACTTGTTTTAAGTTATAGCATACGCTTTGATATTGTGCTGTATCCGTGTCACATTATGAGAAGCAAGTGCTTATACATAAAACAGATATTTTGCAGCAATTGGACATCGCGTTCTACTCGCAAAAGCTGCTTAACTGCATTATATTGTTTTGGCAATGACAACAAATTATCCTCTATTGTTTTCCTTCTCTTGCTAAAAGTAATACCTTTCCTGGCAAATGGCTTCTTCCGTGTCTGAAGAGAGAACAATTTTCCATTTGTTCTCTTGCTACATTTCAACACTTAATTGGCCCTTGGTTATGACATGCCTTAAGCTCTGAGAGGCTTCATAATATAATGACACTGTAGCTTTCTGCATAATTTTGGCCTCAGAGGTTTTCTTGCTTTTTTCCAAGATAATGACAGCACATTTGTTGTTCATTAGCTTCATCTAATTTTACCTGAAGGTGAGTTTGGTTTTGAACACGGCCTGTCCCTGCAGCCCGGTGCCCTGTCGGATGAACAGGTGGTTGTGGTCTCCCTGGAGCGGAGCCTTGTACACGTCGAACACTTCATTACCGAGGTGTAGAGACATGCTGCGACAAAAAGATGAAAAAAATAAGATGAGGCGGCACAGATAATTCTTTACAGTTTGAGCCTCTCTGACGCGCACCTGCCGTCTGACCACTTCACGATCCGCGCGTTACTTTCTCTGGTTTCGTTGCCCTCCTCGTCTCTCTTCGCTCTCCACCGGATTGTGTTCTCAACCTACAAGAACCATTCACTTTCAGACATTTCATTTTAAAACGTGACAAACGATATCACAAACATCAGCTACAGACCTTTAATTTGAGCCTGGTTCGTCCCTCTTCATCCAACATCTCCTCATCCTCAAACTCGTCTTCATAATACTGAGGGTCAAAGGGCCTATGGAGAAAGAACAGATCATTCAAAGTCAATAACAGCGGCCCCACAAATATTGGCCCACAAATATTTGTTTCACCCTTGTTTTCTTCTCGGTTTTGATTGATTTTTTTTTTTCAAGAAGCTTTTACATTTGGGTAATGCCAATTTGTAGAAAATGTGGTTCAGGTGGGGCTAAGAGGTTAACTTACTAGAAACCAGTTTTTCCTTTGCCTGTATTACTGTTTTGACCAGGGGCACAAAAGTGAAGTTTTTGTGCCCCTCAAAATGAGCATTTTGATCAGACAAATAGAAATACACTTTCGACTCCTGCGCTTGTTTTATTTTTTTTAAGATACAAGACAAAGCTCTAGAAACTCCTTCAATCCCTGGCGCCTCCCATGTTGAAAACCACTATAAACAATAAAAGTATAGACTACCCATAATAATAACCCTCACCATGTTTTAGATAACAGTATTGGTATATGTAAAAGCGTGAAATCTCAGGGTGAAAAAGTCGGAGAAATAGCGCACGCCTGGGCGTGTCAGTGTGTGTGGCTCATGATTATACAACGCTTCCCCTGTGCCTCACGGAGGCCGAACAGGAACACCGGGCCACTGTTGTTAACGCTCTGAATAACCGAATGCTAACGCTGGAATACTACTACAGAAGTTTGTTTTTCTGCGTGAAACCAGTGAACTTTTCCAGGCTGCCTTTTCCGTGCGACTGCTGATGCCCTGGCTGTAAGCATGCACAGCGCCCTGCTGACCATTACGTTTCACGAGCCAACTCCTTCAGAGCGTGTTTTAAGACAGAATGTATGTATGTAGCGCGGAGTTGCATAACTCTATACTGAAAAGAACTGAGCGACGAAAATGGATTTGATCCAGAGTTTGCTGAGCAGAAGGGATGCAAAGGTTTTTAGACGGGTGAGTGAAAGTTTGTTTTGTCGCTTGTAGCCGCAGTGCCCTTGTGTCTGTTTGCTTTTTGATGAGGCCATTGTTGTGCTGTAAGCTAACGTGGTGTGTTCAGTGGATTGGATTTGTTTGCATTTTGTTTTTGGTCGTAAGCTGTGTGTGCACGTTAAGGATAATATAACGTAGTCATTGTCCATGGCACTAATGATTGTGTGATCACTTGGAAACAAAAGTAATCCACGAGGAATTAACCTGCTATTTAAAATCAAGATCGCTACAAACTTAAACTAATCCATAAATGTAGTCAGCGCATCCCTAGTTTTCAGACACTTCTTATTTGAGAGAGATCCGCGTCATATTTTCGGTTTTATGGTTAGATAAAGTTACGCTGGGTGTGTGGAGTGAAACGTAAACCATGTGATCACGCGCTGCGATACGTCGCAGTGTCGGCCTTTTCCTCTCATGTGTATGAGAATGTACGTGCATTACAAAAGTATTACAGGAGTCTTTTCTAAAGTTATAACTTCAGTTATGTCTGGAGTCTGTAACTCTCTCTGAGGCTCCAGCAGCTCATGGAGGCAGAGCTGACACAGGCATAGAGGGACTGGGGAGAAGCTATGGGAGAAGCACGCAGGATTTTGACTGTAAAGTAAATAAAAGAGTAGGCTACACTATGTCCATTATCTACATCACTATGGCCACAATATACACATATAGCAACAACATACACATAACATGACATGACAGTGGGGAGCTTTACGGGGGTATGGCTTATCTAAATGAGATGTAAATGAGCCCTATTGTTATTCTCAACAGCAGAGAGAGGTGAGAACTGCCCAAAACTTCAGAGGGGTTTTTCTGCCCTTTGGCCTTTTTGGAATTGTTAACTTCAAATCGCTGCTACGTCTCCAAATATGATCAGATTTCCATGCGTTACACATTGTTGGAAAGCTTGGAGACTACACTTTAACAATCTGTGAAAAGCTCATAATGCCCCAGAACCTACATGTGTTCCCAATTCCTGTGACTGGGCACATATGTAGCTACAGATAAAACGTTAAAAAGGCACAAAAAATACAAGCAAACATTTAAACATTACTTATTTATAGCTGGGTTGACACATTTACTATATTCTTTTATTGGAGGAAATTATTTTGCCACAGTCGACCAATATTGTAAACGCAGCCATTTGGCACAAGGACTACACTTGTCTGTGGATTAAAAGTCAATACAGGACTGAAAACAGTACGTGTTCTCACCTGGGCTCCACTGACAGGAAGTTGGGCAGTTTGACGAAGTACAAATCTGATCCCAGGTCAGTGCTGACTTTGGGGATTTCAACCTCAATCCGGGTCTCGGGTACTGGCTCCTCCTCAGCCTGGTCCCCCTCCATACCCTCCTCACCATCCTGAGAGCATACAAGGAGACGTTGAAGCAGACATATGCTGCATATGGGGCTTTAAAAAAAAAAAAAAAAAAAGACTTAGCATTAATATACTAGGTTTTATTATTGACTGGGGCTCCTCCTGCTGGCAGCTGTAGGAATAATTAATTTACTTTGTTTCGATTTAGAGCGTGGTTTACAGCTTCAGCGTGCACTTGCAGCACAGAACGGCTCGGAACCGATATAATATAATTTGAGAACGTTATAACAGCTCAAAGAAGTCCATTTTGCATGATAATAGCCATGCCTGCTGTAAGGGTTATTGGCTTGGACGGGCAGTCAAAGAAATTACCCCTTCAAAATTGTCCGTAAAGGTGTTACTAAAATGATAGTTAGTTATATAGCACACTGCGGTGTGGAACGTACCATTGGCTGTCCCGGTGTGGGGGGTTTCTCTGCATCACTGTCTGAAGAAATGTCATCGGCCTCTCCGAACAGGTCGTCTGCAGCAGCCTTTTTTGCTGTGAGATAAAAACCGAAACACATAAATACTGAGCCACTGATGTACAATGCTTGATCTAATCATATTTTTACCCACTAACCACAAATATTAGCTACTTAAATATGTAAATGTCGCCAAAACATCGCACCAGAGGATGAAAATGGCCACACTAAGCATATTTACCATAAATGGTTCCTAAAGATTTTTTCAATTTCTTACGTTTCTTTCCCCCGATGTCACTGTCTGAATCGGAGTCTGACGCAGGTTTTGGTTTTGATTTCTGTCTGATGAAATCGTCTTCACTGTCACTGCCTTTTGCCGACTCTGAAAAACATGCACGCATCACATCATGAATTAAACATACAGACGCATGAAGACGACCAGAATGTTCCACACGTCAAATACAGGATCAAAAGTTATGAATATAATTTATATATTAATCTTGGCACTTAATCCTCTACTTATTTATGGGATTGTAATCTTTTACAAACAGTTCATCTGTGGCTGCGGTAGACTGCTACTCTCCTGCTCTATGTTGTACAAAAATGAAGAAAAAAAAAAGCCCATGATACTAACAAGGAGCGCCTGCATTTGTTGCAAGGGTGGCGAGTCGAGTGAGGAGCAAAGATCATGTTTTAAATGTTTCCCACGATCTTGGCGATATAAACGCGGATGTTTTCACTGCAAGTCCACGATCTCGTATTGCACCTTACCTATACAGAAAAGTGAAGCAATAACACGTGGTAGAGCACACATGGCCTTTTCTGAGCAAACAGCCACCCCAGCCGCACTCTGTACTAGGAACTTGGATTCATCTGAGTAAGAAAAGAGGGCGGGGCCTCTGTACAAAATAAGAAGTTCCTCTTGCATGAGCCGCCTGGTCTCCGTCGTGCATGGTAACGTGCATGTTTATAAAAAGCGCCAGGCCACGGGTAACACTAACAGGTCATACTCATTTCTGATCTCGGTTTATATAGAGTCTATCTTAATGTTTATACGTTTTAAAGATGTATCATGCTCGTAGTTTTCACAACCTTTGTTCTGTATGCATTCAGTCCTGGCTTTGTCCTTATCAAGTCTCGTTTTAGGCCTGGTTTGGATCCGGTAAATCCTAAATCCTGATGTAAGTGGAGTAGACCTTGTTTAGTTCTGGTCAAGTTCTAGTAAAAGCCATTTGCTGTGATTTCGGCACAATCATGCAGTGTTCAGACTCAGTTTTAGACCCACTTTGCATCTTGTGCAGCTCTAACATGTCGTACAACTGCAGTAAATCTACCTGACTTCCTGTTCCTGGGGCCTTCATCATCTGAATTGTCACGTTCTTCATCGGAGTAGCGCCGTTTCCCCTCCTCATCCTCTGATTGGTCGCTCTTCGCACCATGTCCCCATTTCTCGTCATCCGATTGATTCTCGTGGCCGGATCCCTCCACATCGGATTGAGCGGGGGTCCCGGGACCAGACTGGGGAGTGCCTGGAACACTATGTGCACTGGAATCACACCAAAAAAAAAAGGTGAGAGGCACCTGACCAATTAACGACATAAAATGGCAAAAGACTTGAAATATACCAATTCCAAAAATTACATAAATATATTATTATATAAATTATTATATTTAACAATTGGATCATTAGTTGGAAACAAACCAAACATGGAAGCCACAATTTGACTAACAATGTGATCAGACAGAGCCATCTGTAGGTAGCTTAGGGGACATAGCATAAGCTTTTCTGGTGTGGCTATATACTAGGGCTGGGACAAAATATTGGATTGGATCACAATACTTTGTGCTGCATATCAAGGCTCTGCTAAGAGCAACTAAATGTGTCCTGTAGCACTTAAAAAGTAAATATGCCAGATATATCAGTGGCAGAAACAGCTTTTATTGGTGACGATTTCCAGCAACGACAGCTCATGAAACTCTTGGCAATGACAAGACTGATGGTACACGAGTATCAGCTTGGCTTACAAGTTAGTATACACCAGTACAGCTTTGTTTTCGGCTTTTAAAGCATAAAAACAGGCCGGGTTTCACTACGTGCTATGTCAGGAGATTAAGAGAATGATGAGTAGCAACGGTGGTATGAGGTATGATTGGGGTTTGGCGAAGGATTGATTATGGGTCACTATAAAATATATTATCTTATCTTTCCCATAATTATTCAGGGGGGAAAAACACACAATATAAAACTGTTCTCACCTTCTGTCTGATCGTGGGCTGCCTCGGTCTGACCTCATACTCCCCCTGGAACCCCTGGAACCCCTGGACCCTCTGGACCCTCTGGACCCCCTGGAGTCCCTGGAGTCCCTGGAGCCCCTGGAGCCGGCGCTGCTGGCCGGACTGCCTCCTGGACTCCCCGCGGGACTGCCCCCGTCAGACCTGTGCCCCTCCTCATCTTCATCCTCATGCCCCCTTTCAGATCCTCGCCCAGACCCATGGTCTGAACCCCTGTCTGAGCCACGGTCTGACCCGCTGTGCTGCTCTGCGTCAGAGTGCTCGCCCTGGTCTGAGTGAACGCTGGCGTCTGATTGGTTTCCCGAGCGTTCAGACCGGTCACTGCCGCTGCGCTGACTGTGCCGCTCGTCCTCACTGTCGTCTCCAAACAACTCCTAAGGAACAGAAGAGACTTTATCACACAGAAACGGACAATTCCTGGCCCAACTGCCAACATTTATCCAGTTTTGAAACACAATAAACAGGCTTATGAATTTGGCTCGATTGCTTCCCCACAACATAACGTATAGATTTTTTCAAGGGTCTCCAATATGTAGCAAAGTAGGGATGGGCCTGGTTATCACCTGTATGGAAGACTGCGACGAAATACCAGCTTGCGTGAGTGGTGTGTGAGTGTTTGCTGTGTGGTGGTCCAAGGGTTGGATGCCGCAGACGTGAGCAGCCGCGTTTCTGTCAGTCTTCCCCAAGGGCAGCTGTGGCTTACCCTCAACATGTACAGTAGTGTTCAACATAATAGCAGTCCAACATGACTAACCAGGTTATTCACAGTTTTCGGTATAAATTATAGAACTACATGGACAACAATTTACCAGTAGGTGCAGTAGAAACACAGACAGACCCAGCATTCATGGTATGCATGCTCTCCCATCTATGTGTTGAATATTCAATTGAAAGGGGTGTGTTCAAAATATTAGCAGTGGGGAGTTCAATTGGTGAGGTCAATCATTCTGTGGAAAAACAGATTTGAATCAGGTGGCCCTTATTTTAGGAAGTCAGCACATTTTATACATGCATTTCACTTTGAAATCCTGCAGAATAATTAGTCGTTCAAGACATTGTTCAGAAGTACTGTTTTATTTTGTTAAAAGGTTGATTAGAGGGGTTAAAACTGCTAAAATGACCTCCAACGCGTTAAAATGGAAAGCAAAAACACAGAGACGCAGAAGAAAATGGAAGACTACCATTCGAATGGACCAAACAATAGCCCAAACTCCAAAGGCTCAGCCAATGATCAGCTCCAGGATGATCAAAGACAGTCTGAAGTTACCTGTGAGTACTGTGACAGTTAGAAGACACCTGTGTGAAGCTAATCTACTTGCAAGAAGAAGTGGACTGATGAAAGTAAGATTGCTTTTTTTTGGGTCCAAGGGCTGTAGACAGTTTGTCAGACGACCCCCAAAATCTGAATTCAAGCCATAGTCCACTCTGAAGACAGTGAAGCATAGTGAGGCAAGCATCATGATATGGGCATGTTTCTCTAACTATGGTGTGGGGCCTATTTATCTTTATTGGGGTGACATCAAAAATGCAGTTTCTGATACAAAACCAAGGAATTGTGGAATGTTGTCAAAGCATCTTGGGCCGAAATACCTGTTGACAGGTGCCAGAAGTTGGTTGACTCTATGCAACACTGATGTGAAGCAGTTCTAATAAACTGTGGTCATACAACTAAATATTAGTTTATTGATTCACAGGAAAGCTAAATCCTATGGGGAATTTCTGTTTTATGTAGTACATATTGAGCTTGACAACATTTTTAAAAATGCTCTACAAAGTTAGGCCTGCCACGATAATTTTTTTTGAGGACGATATACCGTCTCAGAAAATATCGCGATAAACGATAATATTGAGTATAATGCAAATACTGTAGGCAATAAAAAGAAAACTGTAAGCAACTATTTTAATTGAAATGTATTGAACTTTTGGCATTCAATATTAACACCTTATACCAAACAAAGGGTCGATATATTCTAGGACACTGTATCCATCTGTGCTTCTCAACCTTTTAACATAACTTACTCTCTCACCAGGTTCTGTGTTTGAACTAGGTCTGTCATGACATTGTTTTTAAATAGCCAATATACAGTGTCCTCTTTAAAAATATCCCAATAACAATATTGATATTTAATCTACATTAGTCTGGTTAAATATTCCCCGACAAAAACTCATTTCTATGTTGAATTAAACCTGGTTAGAATAAAATGTATATTAAATGTATGGATTCAGATAATACTGTATTACTGCAAAAATAGAGTAGCTATATGTTTTGTTTTTTCCTTTTCTTTTCAAATCTCACCTGTACACACGGCTGTCGGAGTAAAGCAGCTTTTTTGGGGGTGGGGGAACTTAGTGACTGTTTGTCAAACTGCTGCAGCGTTTCTCTGGCTTTTGAAAAGTGTGGACCAGTAATATGTTCTCAGGACTATCGCGCTTGTATTTGGATAGTGGCTAAAGCGGTCGGGTTCCTCTCGCTAACAGTAGCGCTGATAAGCTTTGATACACTGACTGGGCAGGGGTTTCGTTTCGTTCTCAGTTGGACAAACCTGCAGTGTGCATTAATGTTGTTTACACCCCGCCTCTTTCCAAAAGCAGCGCTGATCTATAAATTATCTGGATACATGCGGGGATACGGCTGATGTGCTTCAGTGCTGTCTTTACGCACATGGAGACGGGTTGGCTGGACGCTCCGCTCAGTCAGCGCTGTGATAGCGTTCATTCTTCTGTATTTATTTAAGCACACGCAGCACGTGCATTTATCGAGACTAAAAATGTTATCGTCCTTCATTTTACTTATCGAGCGATAAGTCGATATAGTAATTATTGCGGCAGGCCTATACAAAGTACTTGAAGAAATTACATTTCTCTTCATGTTTTGATTTACAAAACCATGGGCAATGCTTTCAATGCATCGCAATTAAATGTATTATGAAGATTTTGTGCTTAACTAATGTTTTTAAACACACTGCTATTATTTTGACCACAACTGTATGGAGTGATTGAAACATTATCCCTTGTAAAGACCTTTGTGACCATGTCAGTGTGTGCTGAATAAGTGCAAAATGCATTAGAATGACTTAATTTCAATGCTTAGAAAATCCTGAATCTATGGTTCCAAGCCTGAAATAAGGTGTGGGAACATAATGGGAATAAATATTTCAGTGCACTGACCACCGGTAAATGTGTGGCTGTTGATAGGGTAAAACAGCTTGGGCACCTCTGCATAGTATGTGTAATTTTCTTTACCTTGTTTATGCTGGGTTTCCCCTGTCCCTCCTCGTCATCATCATCATCTCTCCCACGTTCACTGTCGCTGCCGCTGCCTGAGGCAGGAGTAGCTGAGCGTGGTCTCTCCTGCTCAGAGTCCGACCCAGAGCCCGAACCAGATTCTGCAATAAGGAGAAAAGACACAAGCACACAAAATGGATTTACAAATTACATCAGTATAAAACTAATGAGCATGTTTCAAAGTCATTACAAATTGCACGGATTGAACCAGGATATTCTACATGAATGCCTCTTTCTTAACCATATTTGCAAAAATCTTAATTTTGGAACTTTGTTAATGTTCCTGTAAATCTCTGCAATGTACTGCTGCATAAGAAAACAGCATTTACTGTTTTCACAGAAAGCTGACTTCAGTAGTAAAGCAAGCAGAGGACTATTAGCAATACTTTAAATTGGTTATAAATGTCGGGAAATGCCTTGAACACCTAACATGATATGCATTTGGTTCACGAGAACAGCGGTTAGGAGAACGAGAACGGCATCGCTGAATTGAAAATCGGGCATTACTTTTGTTAGTTGCTCATAGTTTATCCTCAGTAATCAAGTTTGCATACCCGATCTGGCTCTCTGTTCATTATCGCTATCTCCGTCGCTGCCAAACAATTCATCCATGTCCGCCATTTCTGCCGAGCCACGGAGAAGAGTAACCTCCCGGAAGTGGAGGGGAGCTTTGAAGGTTTTGTTTCCGGTGTTATGCAGAACCTCCGCGTGCCAGATTTTGACCCAATTTTTGAGAAGGAGATTAAAGATAATTTCTTCACTTGTTGTAGAGATAAGAAAGAATAATACGAACTTTTTTTGTTTCTTTAAATTGGATCTTATGAGATGTGATTCCTGTAAATTATAAGTTTTACATGTTGAGATCTTAATAATATGTCTATGGTTGAGATGGCAAAAGGGCAACATCTGGCAATATATAACATTGAAAATATGTGTTTTGGCTGCACAATATCAACTTTTTCATATTGTATATCTGTTACACCTTCCAAGCAGTGCATGACCGCATCAACACACGGGATTAGCTCTGTTGTTGTAGTGAATAATATTGACCACCAGATGACGTCAAGAACATGGGAGATATTTGGATGTAGAAAGAATAAATGTAATATTTATTTAAACAATTGTGATGAGTTTATGGAAATAGCTCAATAAAACTTATTAAATATTGTAATCTGAAATATTCATTACTTTTACGAATTATTATATTTGTCTTACAAGGTTGTTCATGTGTCTGTCGTTAGGTTACACTTATTGCTATACTTAGTGTTAGTAATTAGTAATCATATTTTATTATAATCTACTTTATGCATGCCCTTATTTTATAGTTTTCAAGTTTTTATTGTTTATTATTTATCTCAACCAAGTTTTCTGTTGTATGTTTCATGTTGCACCGAAGAATTCCTAGTTTGTGAACCTGTGCACTGACAATGGCAAAAACAAAAAAACAATTCTGATTCTCATTGTGTGCGTGTCTAGATGCTGCAGTGCTGCCTTGGCTGATCTTAGCCATGCTCCCTTCTACACTTTCTTCAGCTTTCTTGCACTTAAAAAGCATAATTAACCCGCACTGTTCAAGAACCTTCTATCATTGGTAAAAACAAAAACAAAAAAACAGCCAGGCTCCCCTCAGTCCCCTGGATGCAGCGAGAGAAGGCGGACATGACCACGCGGAACACTATTGGTCAGTCATCAAGCAAGCTCTACTCTCATTGGCCGATCCACCTGTCGTTCAGTGGCCTCGCTGCGCGTGTCTTCCGGAGTCACCGCCCTTGGGCAGCGACAGTAGTGAGCCAGCAAAGCACCAGACGCTCAGGGAATAGCTGCACTTTCTCCTATCACTTTCTGTCGTCTCCAGGTAAGGCACAAAGCTAGAGCTTCAGACACCAAACTTAATAGAAATACGGTGTTACGTGTGCAATCTTACGGAGTTGTCATAGTTTGGCTAAAAGCAACAAGAGCGACTGCAGTGGCTAGCATGCTACTGGCTAACTCCAGGCTTCACTTCATTTTGCTCCCCTCTCATCATGCAGATGGCTTTAAACACCTCCTTGACTAACTGTACTATTGTCTGTAACAAAACTCCAACCCGCACTTCACTCGTACGATCTTTATAACTATTGTTTACATTTTCTTATCGTAAACATGTCAAGATCCACTTTGCTAGCGTACCACTGTTGCAGTCCGCTGACTGTACTTCAGCTGATGAATGAATTTGCTCGAACATGTACATTTATCCTACAATGCTGATGTTTGATACGTCTGAGAAGCCATGTATTATTATGATTTAGATTGATGACGCTTATTTTTTCGCACATTGTTAGGGCAAGTGTAGTTGGTGATTTTTCTTCTTTTTATACTCTCTTCACAGTACTTCGTTTAAGTTATCCTTTATTAATCTCTGTAGATAAATCTCTTTTAGAGAAATGTATTCTCTGCATATTTTAATATGATAATTTATAGATAAAACATAATCTGCTTCAAGCATCAGTTATGTATAACTGTAGTTATGTCCCTTAATAAGCCAGGCAGAAGTTGATTTATGCTGGGGAGGGTTTTACTAGCATGACTCAATAGATGACATAGACCTGGGAGAGGCAGTAGTATCTTGGGCAAGACAGCTTGTGACATAGGGTTTGTTTTATCTGTTGTTCAGGACTAATGTAGCAGGGCTTTAACGGGGAATGAAGGGTGTGGCCCTTCTAGAGAGGACCTCAATGGAGTTTAAGTCTTCCCTTTCAGAACCTTGGGGCAGGTGGCTGTGAAGGAGGTATTGTTACTGTGGAATTTCATGTCAACTTCCCGCTGACATACCGTTTTGAGTGAAAGCAGCACGGCCCATTTACAACCAGATAATAATGAGCTGCTGATAAAACAGGCTCTGCTGTTATGACTGTGCATATTTTGAGAGTGAATCTTTCCGGTTTCATCCCATCAATGTCTGAAGCATTGGTTTACGTATGACATGACAGACCAGGCTTTGTTACAGGCATGTCCTGCATGATGGGCTGGCTGGTCGGACGCTCCTTGAAACCTCCTCTCAATATTTAATAAAGCAGAGCAGAGTGTCTCCGGGGAGAGCAAAGGATTATGTCCAGTACATCAAGACTACTTGTTTGGGAAACACCCATTTCCTGCTGCTGGCTGCACAGGGGTCAGAGAATGTGAGGAAAGAAGGACCACACTGCATTATGTTTATTTTGAAAGAGAAATCCAGCTAAACTTGGCACTGCTTTGAAAAGATGCTGCATTTGTACACTAAACACAAAAGCTTACTGATTTGGAGTTTCTACATCCCCAAGCTCCCAATATAACTAGCCATTAAATCAGACTATTTGTTTCAATATGCATGCCACTGTTTCTGCTTTGTTTTGTACTATCAGACCATTTGCTGTGGGTTTTAAAATGGCCTGTTTTACCTTTGCTGACCTTACATTTTGGTTACACTGACAGCAAACAGAAACTCGGTCTCCTTCAGGCTGAAACTAATAACAATTGTCTTTGTTATCTGTGTTTGCTGCTTGCGAGAGTCTCCTGAAAACCAGTGGCTTTTGCATTTATTCTCATTGCGCCAATTTATTTATGTTTTTTTATCGTTTTGGCACTGACAAATTGAATGTATTGCCAAATTCTCTTTGTGGGCAAAACAAATAAGCATCCTCTCATAACTGGTTGTTCTTGATTGTTCACCTACTTGCACATTTTTCTATTTTTTTTTTCCCTTTGTACTTTATGCGTCACTTGTGTTTTCCTCCTATCGTTTTTCAGTGCATGATCTTGTGAAGCAGAAACAAGTGGCTCAGATCCAGCAGCAGCAGCAGCAGGAGGTGGGAGGAGGAAGTGCAGTTCCCTACGGAGCAGTGCAGGGGCCAAGTGAACTAACTATAGTCTGCTTGTGTTCAGATACTGATGTGTTATAAGCCACGTATAAGAGCTTGTTTCTAAAAACCACAAGCAAATTTTGGACTTGAACTTGAATATGCCTCCTGAAATAATGTATTGTAATTCTCAGACGAGGAAATCCATTGCCCAGTTTTCTTGTATTTTTTATGGCAGGAATAAGCAACGTACAAAATAGACAGTACAGATCACTGTGTTTTCAACATTTAAACATGGGAAGCATAGTTCATCTCTGAGGGGTTTTCGTGAGTTCTTTCTGAGTCATAATTTTCCACAGTGAAACATGTGCTGTGGAAATTTACAACATTAAAGCTGATGTAATTGTCAGCTGTGCAATATAAATGATCTGTAAGGAAAAAGCGCAACATATTTTGCTATTAATTGTAGTTGGAGAAATTGCACAGTATTTGCCTGAAATTGGAAGAAACCGTTTCAGGTTTGTATTTGATGTATTATGTACTTCTCTGAAGTACAGTAATAAGGCTAGATGTGCTTTACAAAGCAGCAAAAAAGATTGTTGAGGACGTTTTGCTTTTGTCTTGAGTGGCTTCCTCCTTTCCTGGAAGTGAAATGTCAGACTGATTAAACACACTAACCAGCAGGGCTGCATGTATAATACGTAGGAAAAATATTGTATTGTAAATGTATAATATTGGGTAATGCAATATCCGTATTGTAAGAATATAGTATCGCAAAATCACTTAATTCTTCCTTCTGACTAAATTTGCAAAAGTACAGTTTAGTTCTAAGTTTCCCAATTTAGTTCAATTTCAGCCTAGTTGTTTTGATCCTGATTTGGTGTTGTTTTGAAGTCTTGTTTTAAACCAACTTGCTGAAAAACATATCAAGTAAAGGTCAAGGTAAACTTAATTTCTAATAGCACATTTACAACAACCACAACTGCCCAAAGTGCTTCACATAAAAACAACAACAAGTAACAAATTACTCAAATGGAACATACTGTGTAGAAACGATTTAGGGGAAATATTGCTCACCCGTACCCGAAGGTTTTTTCAATATTATGCCGCCCTACAAACCAGTCTTGTATCTGGACCACAATTCAAAGTGGAAAATTCCGGGACGATAAGGAACCTGTACAAACAACAGCAAAAAAGATATTGATTTATTAACTTCCTATTGTCAGTGATGGTGTAGACATTTCTCCTTGTTTTGTGTGTTGTAATAATTGTTGAATCGATTCTTTTCTCACAACTATCCCAACCCTAAGGTCTGACAGAATGACCTCCCGGTATTTAAAGCATGTGGTTCAGGGCACTTCCCGGGGCAGGTGAGCGCTGCACGCTGGAACTGGCCCCGAGTCCATCTGTTGTTTGTTGAAGGATTATCCCAGATGAGGAGGAGAAAGGACTCAGGTTTTCACTAATGCATCTTCTCAGCGTCTCTGTGTCCACACGATATTGGCGATATTTGATAACTGTTCATGTGACTGTTCCATGAAATTAAAATGACATCTGAACAATTCGTTTTCTTCTTGTGTGTGTGTGTGTGTGTGTGTGTGTGTGTGTAAGTGTAAAAAATCAAAACCTCGAAACGAAATTGGGACCAAAATGTTTTTTTTTCTCTATTATTTGCCCAGTAGTTGGCATTCATTTTGTTATTACAATATTGACATTGACATTTAACATGCGTGTGTCTGTTTTTCATATGATTTGGATGCAGGGGATGTGCATGTAAAGCGCTCAGCTGTAAGCCTCTTTGGACGCCGTCTCAGGATTGGTCGTCCGTGCGAATGTTGTCAAAGTAGCAGCGCACAGTGTGTCGTTTTTTTCTTTGACCAAATCCACCTCTGCTCCCAGCTGATTCATGTGATTTCAATTTTTTAAATGAGCAACCTGATTGCTCTGTTTACCTGTTTACGAGATGTTGAACGGTCATTCCTTTAACACTTTAAAACTCCGCAAGATAACATGCTCAAGATCTTTTACTTGTGTAGTGTCATTTTAAAACTGTGAGTGTGTCTTCTACGCGCCTTTGAGGCATTCTGGAATCAATTGAATGTAGTCACCAGTTTTCAGCTTTTCACAATTTTGTATAGAAGGTGAGGAGACGCATTGAAACAGAGACTGGACTGAGTGAGGAGCGGCAGCTTGACTCCAATCTAATGCATTAGGTTAAATATCAGTGTTTTGTTTCGTATACGTGTCCGATCGAAGTAAAATTGAGTTCCTGTGAAGTGCAAATTCAAATGAGTTAAAAAATGCACTTGAATCCGCGCTTCTTTAAAGCAAGAGGTCACAGGCCTTGAGTATGATCTTTCTTATTTAACCTTTATTTAACCAGGAAGTTCCTTGAAATAAATCTCTTTATTGAAGGGAGTTTTATTTTATGTGGCTCTTCCTTTTCTTGGTCATGTACATATTTAAGTTTGTGGGTTTTGGTTTGGGTTTAGTCTAAGGCCGCAGAGTGTATCGCACAATTTTCATTACTGCAGTATTGTGTGACGCAACATATCGCAAGAAGCCTCAATATTTCACAAAATCAAGGTGCTAAAGTTCCGTTTTCTAGTCTAGTCTAGACTTTATTTATTTTAGATCTTGTTTTTTTTACAAAATTTGCTGAAAATTAAATAGCTTTTCTAATGAATCGAACGTACAGTGTTGAAATGGTTTAGTGGAATTCCAATAATATTGTCATTGCATTATCCATGACCGTTATCAAATATTGCGATTTTTCTCATATCGTACGTCCCTAGTTTAGTTGTGGTCTATTCTTGTAGTTCTGTCTGGATTGGTTTAGTCCTGCTTCATTACAGTTCTATGGGAAAGACCTGTGTTAGTCCTGGTGACACTTGATGTGAAAATCTATGAAAAGTCCTGCTGTTATGTCACTGTTGCTCTCCACCTCTCAGCTTATCCACCGAAAACTAAATACTCCTTTCATGTTGAAACAGTTGAGACTCCTCATTATGAGACTGCGGTGTGAGACAGCCCTGAACATGGAAAAGATGAGGTATTCGTGTCCCGTTCGCGGCGTGGGATCTGACTCACATCCACTTTGATCTGACTTTATGTAACTTTTCTTCAGACTTCAGTCAGTCTTGGGTACTGTACACTCCTCTGGACCCTGGTACTTTTGATCCTTTTCTTACAGCATGTGGCTTTAGTCTTGGGTTGGTCATTTCAATTAAATGGATTTAAAGTTTGCACATTTCGTGGCCATCAGGTTGGACGTGTTTCTGAGTTTTGCTGTGGTTTCTGGGAACGTCGGCTCATCGCTGCAGCTGCGTGTTGCATCACTGTTGGTCATTGTTTCAGAGCAGCTGTGACCTGCCGTTGTCAAACACGGATGAGATAAACAGCCTAAAAAAACCACACACACAAAACAAATGTAGTTTTGTAGTTCTTTACTCTGGTTTCTTAAAAAATAAATGGATTGGCCCAGGACCACATCAGGACTGGCAGGTACTAGCGATTGCTTAAAGTGCACATGACACATTAGATACAATTTTTGCTAAAACACAGTTAACACGATTATATTTAAGATTTTGCCAAAGATTATACCCAGTTTTCTTTAGTTTGACCATTTTTGTGATGTTTATGTTTTCACTTCCTTATTGGACACCGACAGGAAGTGACATCGAAGAAGGTAAACAATTTTAAACTGTTGCCGTGCAACCATGTTAAGTCAATGGGAAATGAGTGAGTCCAACTGCTATGGAATGTTACCTTCTTTTATGTCACTTCCTGTCAGCAGCTTAAAAATTCAAATAAAAATAACTTTTATGCCCAACATTTCTTCATTCATTCTTCATTTCTTCATTGCTGCTTCACTGAAAAAAAAGATAACTATGCAACTGATGAACTTGCAACTGATGTAATCCTTCTAAATAAGTCATATTTTCACAAGCATTAAAATCTGTCATATGCACTTTAAGCAGGAGTTCAAAATGGAGAACTCGTCCTTATCCGTGGGTCAAACAAAGGCTAACCCAGACCAGGACTAGGCTACATAATCCTGAAAATATCGGACTAAATTAAAGATACTGAACCAGGAATATGGGCTGAACTAGGGGCTATATCAATTTGAATCTTGGACTTTAATGTCCTACAGTGTCCTGAACAAGAAGCAGACTAGGACTAAACCAGGACTGGGCAAGTCTGTACAATTTACTTTATAATGTGCAATAACTTTAGTGACTGCAGAACCTGTCAGTATTGTTCTTTATCAATCACCTCCCTTCCACGGCAAGATCTGTTTTTGCTCATTTTGACACCGTTTATATTTTGGTTCAAAACCCACTAAGATTTCTGAGATTCTCGGCACATTCCATAACCAACTTAAGGAGATTTTGAAATGTAAAATAGTGGAGTTATCATTCACATAAAAGCATTTGGACACAGCGTTGGAGAAACAGTTGTTTCACGGCTCTTTTCTCTCATTTTGATATTGTTTTTAGCTCCTGTTAGTTTATGGACCGTGTTTGAAGTACTTCTTAGCGAATTTCCATGATTATCCATTTCATAACACTCCAAACCAAACTCTCCACTCTTTTAATGCTATGCTTCTGTGTGTAGGTGTCCCCAGAGGAGCGGTGCGGCTGCAGTCGAGTCCTGCCTTTTAGTTCGAACCCAAACCCGGCGCCGTCATGGCTTT
Source organism: Neogobius melanostomus (assembly GCA_007210695.1). Classification (NCBI taxonomy): domain Eukaryota; kingdom Metazoa; phylum Chordata; class Actinopteri; order Gobiiformes; family Gobiidae; genus Neogobius; species Neogobius melanostomus. The sequence continues at coordinate 3,141,304 of VHKM01000277.1, read as the reverse complement.
AGATTTCAAGAAGGAGCTGGACAAGTACAAGGATCTGGATGAAGATGAGATCCTCAGCAAACTGTCGGCCGACGAACTCAAGCAGCTGGAGTCTGCGCTGGAGGAGATGGACCCAGAGGTCAGAGGGGTTTGATTATTTCCTCTGTTTTAGAAACATTAGCCCCATTCATTTAAAGCTCGATGTTGCAATGTTTGGTTGGACTGAAGAGGAGTCTGTGCAGCAGCAGCAGCTTGTTTATTTGTGAGTGGAGTGGAGACATCCCGCCCACCCCGAGGCGTTTATTTAAATTCAAACAAAGCCACTGGAGACAAATCCTCAAATCGCACAGGAGACTATCGACAACAGAGGGACATGAGAAATGCATTTAGTGACTCAAGTTAATTGAGCCATAAATATCTGGATGGAAACGTCGCTGTGTATTTGTAATAACTGTTGTGAAAAGTTGTCATTTGGCTTTGACCTTGACGTCAATAACCTTGTATTGAAATAATGCACCCTCAAAAGACAACTATCAAATCAGACACAAATCCTCTTCTTAGAGCGCATCGTGGCTCTAACAGATTAACTCTTACACTCAAACGTAGACAAAAGGAAATTGAGTTGTCACAGTGAATATAATGGTAATCTTACAAACTGATACTAAGGTTTGAATAGAAGAATGACAAGAATAATTAATAGAAAATAAAGCAGAACAGGAACTTTATAAGTATGCAATATATGGGAATATACATTTACAAATACTGTATGTAGAATTTATAATACTGTATAAAGATTGAACATAAAAAAATATATAATACAGTGCAGAGTGAACAATGCAGAGTTGACATGAATGTTGTAGATTATTTTATTTAACAGCTGTATGGAATATGGTATTTGAGTTTCAAATACTAGTTTCAATATTTTTGGCCATTTTCCTTGATCTAAGTTGATCTAACTCCTTGATCTAATTTTGCTTGATCTAACTCTATTTGTGCTGATGTGTGTTCAGAATGCGCTGCTCCCGGCCGGAATGCGCCAGAAAGACCAGACGGTTAAAAAAGACACAGGACCTTTCAACAGGGAAAGCCTCATGAAGTATTTGGAGAAAGAGGCCATGGAGTACAAGGACCGGGACGACATTTTGCCCTTCACCGGAGAGAGGAAAGGTCAGTGACGCCTTCAAACATCTTTGGGTGTAACCAGTAGGGCTGAACGATATGGACAAAATTTCGTATCTCGATATTCATGCCAGATGTCTCGATACCGATACGATACGATATAACTATGGGTTAGGTGAAAACTAAGCATTTTTCAGAAAAATAAAATCATAATTCAAAAGAGTGCAGTTTTATTGATGAAAATCTGTCGTTTATATCTTGTTTTTTTCGATTTTTATATTTTGAATTTTCATATCTCTTATCAATACGATAACAATATATATATTTTTGCGATATTGATATCTTGAATGTTCATATCTCGATATCAATACGATAACGATATATCTTTCAGCCCTAGTAACCAGACACTTATCCAGCATCAGCGTCTAAACATATTTAATCTTAGCAGTTTTGTTCATCACTATTTTTGTGCTTGTGAAGGATTAACAAATGATTAGGAAGGCTTTGTAAATGTAAATTACAATTTAAGTAGGGATTACACCAAAGCATGATGGTTTTGTACTGTATGTAAAAGTGGCTTACTGTATAGAAAGGTTGGACTCCCCTGCTCTGAAATGTGTAGTTATTTGGAAGTGTCTGCATCGCTACACTATCCGACCTAATACCAGCAATTATGTCCCTTACTTTTGTTTACTTGAAGAGAAATTCACTTTTTGTCAGTAAACCTTTAGAGATTCAGTTCAGTCTTGCGTGTTCGGAGAATGTTCTCAGCTTCGCCTCGTTGCTTACATGTGTCAGTACAAAATAGCGAACCGCTCGAGCTTGTTCACAAAACCCAGGCCTTGTTTAGACAAAGGATCTCACAATAGCGTCGAAATGAGGTGTTGAATGTCCGTGTATTTCCCAGTAATGACCAGCTATTATTTATGGCTGTCCCTTCTCTTTATAACGCAGTGCAGTCAGTGGATGTGAATTTGCCCCATGGGAAGTGTCACTGGAGAATACGGGGTCACTGGAGATATCATAGTGCCATATGTGCAGTGCAGGCATAGATATAAGTGTCAGATTAGCAGTGGTAAACATGAACTGCACTTCAGGCAGGAAACTTCAGACCCAAATGTTACAGCTCATTTGAATGAAGGATGTCTCTCAACTGTCTTTGTATCAGTTTTCTTGGGGAAATTTGAGCCTTTTAATTTCCTTAGTAATGAAGTTAAGTGTTTATCAAGAAGGTTGAATGAAATAATCGTTAGCTAATTTAGTCATTGAAAGCTTGTTATCTAGAATGTATAAACGGATTTCAAAACAGGCTATGTTCTGTGAGAAGTTTTTTTTTTTTTTTCACAAATTATCGATTTTTATGAACTGTACGCTAATGAGATTCAAGTCGTGGCTTCGTGAAAACTGCCTTCAGTTGAATTCTAAAAAGACAGACTTTGATAATTGGTCCTGAGCAAAAATCCCCTCAATTGTAAACCACCTTGGTTCTCTGGGCTCCTCGGTTCAGTCGAGCATCAGAAATCTTGGTGTTGGGTTTGACCAGGCTCTGTCTCTTGACAGCCACTCGAGACACTTGGCCAAAAACTGTTTTTTTCCATTTGAGAAACATTGCCAAGTTGAGGCCAATTTTATCCAACTCTGATCTAGAATTGGTGATTCATGCTTTTATCTCGTCTTGTTTAGATTATTGTAACTCCCTTTTTACTTGTTTTAACAAATCTGCTTTGAATCGTCTTCAAATGGTTCAACATGCTGCAGCGTGGCTTTTAACAGGCTCTAGCAGACGGTCACACTTTACTCCCATTTTATCCTCTCTGCACTGGCTTCCCATCAAATTTGGAATTGAATTCAAAATTTTAGTTTTGACAAATTCGTGTCTGACCTGCTGTGCCCTTACTCCTCCGGTCGCACCCTTATGTCCTCGGGCCAGAACCTCCTCACTGTCCCAAGGACCCACTTTAAAACCAGAGGTGACTTGTCCTTTGAAGCTGTTGCTCCTAAACTGTGGAATGACCTTCCTCTGTCGCTACGTGTGACCGACACTGACAATTCCTTTAAAAAACAGCTGAAGACATGGCTGTTTGGACGAGTTTTTAGTTGAAAAGGCTGTGATTGTTTTCATTTTTTTCTTTTATTACATTTCTCTGTAACCTTTTATTGTTGTGCCCCTGTGAAGCACTTTGTGATTTTATCTGTGAAAGGTGCTATATAAATAAAGTTTCTTCTTCTTCATGTATAATGGTATGGTATATTTTACTCTATTGTCCCTCAATTGGGAAATGTGTCTTGTGCACATGATGCTGCTTCAGATTCATCCACACAAGACATTATAAAGACAAGATAACAATAAATAATTACAGGAATAATACAAATTGTGAAATGCTCCTTCGCATTTTTAATCACAAACTGTATGGAAGACATAATCAGTGAATTTTTAAAATCAGTTGTATTTGCACTTTGTCAACCCGAACCTACAGCCACAAGGAAGCATCTCAAACTTTGTTAAACCTGTTACCTGCCAGCTTAGGGTTGGCGATTATGCATATCCAAATCTCAAAGCGTATTGACTGGAGAGCTTACAGCCTATATGCCAATGTGATACCCCATTTGAAAGCAAAGACCTTTTAGTTTCTAAAACTATGTGTAAAATCTGTGTAAGTGAAACACAATTTACACCACATTTGCCGTTCCTAACCCTAATTACTACCCTAATCCCTGACCCTAAACCCCCTGATCCGGGGGACGGCAAGTAACAGGTTAACTATGGGTCAGATCATTTACAATTTACTGAAGAGTGATTAAAATTATTCCATATTAATCATTTGTCAGATTAAACCATTTGAAAAAAGAGAATTGTCAGTTGCAGACCTAGTTGAGTACCGTGAGTAAAAAAAATACCAAGAGAATTGTTAGAGTCCAGTAATTGGCTATTAGAATCCAAAATGTGAACATGTTCCCCTAACTTCCTCTGGCAGCTGCAGCCTTTCAGAAAAACGTCACTTTGAGAATTGACCTTGGTGGAGAATTGGCATTGCACATTTATTCCTCATACATTCTGCGTGGATTCATAGAGTTAAACAGTAAACCTTCCTACAGTTACACATCTATAGACTCAGAGCCCGGTGGGGTTATGTGGATACAGGTATGTGCGGTCTGTCTTTGTTAAAGTGACAGGAACAGCCATTCCTCGTAACTTTTAAGTGATTGAATAAGGCCTAAACCCAAGCTGCAAGTTCACAATAAACACAGCTTTATTTTTGATGCCGAAGCCAATTTTCCAGTGCTGACCTTAAACTGAGCGCGTAAGAGCAAATGCAATCTTTTAATTTTCAGAGCCAAAGCGGTGACGTAATCTCAAATGGAAAACAGCTGCAGCCAATAAACTGTTTAGCTTTGTTTTTGTCTGTGTAATTTGAGAAAACATGAGAATATAACAAGACGCATCATGCAACTTGTTGACAAAGGGGGGTTTATTCGGTTGGAACTTTGTATGTTCATGGACATACGAGATGGACAAAGTTACAGTGAACCCTTATTTCTTGACAATAAAATAAATTCTTTAGGTGTAGACATCGGTTACACCCAGTTTAGTCCATTTTAGGTCTATTTGGGACCCTCTTAAGACCTGGTTTAGTCCCAAGTTGGTTATAAAGCTCCAGATCTATCTAATAGCTTTACAAAATGCCCTGCGTGTGAGTCGGTGCCTGCTTATGTGCTCATTCTGACAGCATGGAAAACTCGCAGCACAGTGATGGATGTGAGGAATGCAGACGAGCCCCTTGTTATCCTCGACCCCCGCTGATTCATAACCCCAGTGTGAGTGTGCAACTGTAATGCAGACCATTTCAGCGCAGCTCCTTTAAATGCCGCCGCAATTTAGCCTCTTAAGCATCATTACAACGGGTTAGTCCTGTTTGTACATTTCAATCACATAGCACCAGTCTATAGCATACTACAATGATGACGTAACCTTCTGTTGCTCTGTATATGCAGTAAATTAAAATAACTGCCTTGAATAAAATTGCTCTCTCAAAATGGCTGTACTGAACGTCTTGAAATAGGCCTCTGTCTCTTTAAGAAGCTTTCCGACACGCCCCCTTCAGCACACTGCTGTGGCATCTAAACAACAACACTGTGAGGGGAGGGGGCTCTGCTGAGCTGAGGAGCAGTGGTTGGTGGCTTGGCTGGTGACAAAAGGTCCAGAGGCGTCTCCAGGAGGTGGGGGCGTTCCTAGGAGGACTGAGGCATAGCTACACCTAAAATGGCTGCCGTCTAAGTTTTTACTGATTACTCAAACATATGTGAATGAGTAGGGATGTAACGATTCATCGAAAATCGATTTAAAATCGATTTAATATTCATAAAATGTGAATCGATGTAAAAAATAAAAGAATCGATTTTAAAGCCACCCTCAGCTGCTCCATTTTGCGCGACCGAAATAGACCGGAACATAGCTCGTTGTTTCTAACGACGTTAACTTTTTCTCAAGACAAGCTCCACACCTCCCCCGCCTCACCCCCAACACACGCCACACCATGTAAACACATACACGTGTAGGCATCGAAGCAGCAGACGCAGCTAAAGTTAGCGGCTACGAGATTAGCGTTAGCGGCTAACGCAGAGTTTAGCATTTTGACAGAAGTTTACCAAAGATCGTAAACTGACAAACATCTGACCAACCCGCTCTGATTCTGCTGAAATCCTCATCAAATGTCCGCTTGTCAAATAATCCAATATCTACAGGAGCTGTCATGTCTTTTTCCTCCTTATGTTTACAAAGGCTGCACCGGGAGGCAGTGAGGCGTTCGAGGGTGAAAAAAACTGCACTGTAAAATCAGTTCTAAATGGTAGTATTATGTTCAAACTGCAAAATAAAAAAATAAAAAGTTTGGTAAAATAAATATAATCTCAAAATGTTTGCTTTGCTACACATTTTATTTATGCTGAAAACATGTAAATTTACAAGCACACATGTCAAAATGATTATAGTTCATTTTCATGTCTTGTAATTTTTTGTAATGTAAAGTTCTCTTACTGAGACAGTTGGAGTTTGTTACAAGGACAAAAATGCAGATGTTAAAACAAAAGAAACATTGGTATGAATGGGTCATATTCTTTTCTTAAAAAAGGTTAAAAAAATCGGAAAAAATCGGTATCGGGAACTTAAAATCGTAAACCGAATCGAATCGGGGCTTGAGTGAATCGTTACATCTCTATGAATGAGCCAAGGCAACACTCCAGGCATGTGTTTAATGAGGGAATGACATAATAACATGATATAAAGCTTGAAAAAGTCGATTTTACATAATACCCCCCTTTAAATAGAGATGACTGTGCGTTGTGATAAGGTAACGGAGGAGCAAGTGATCACAGGCCAAAAGTAAAGAGCAAATCCAAAACATACGCAATAGGCTAATCCTCCAGTTATTACTGACCAAACCTTGCTCTACAGGCGCGGCTCCTGACAGCTTGAAGAATGGGTCAAATGCAAAAGCCTCTTTGTAGCTTAAAACGTAATTGTTACACTTGGATTATGATATATATTTTTAAATCTAATATTGAGATCTTGTTTTCTAATTTTACCCAATGACAGATTTCTTGAAAATGTTACTGAAATCCAGGAAAAATGTGCTTATTTTAAGAAAATGTCATTTCTACATTACCTTTTGCATTGTGGCAAGTTTACTTTGTGTAAAATGCAGCTTGTGGCCATTGTCGAGTAGAAAGCTTGTCGTAAGAGATGCTGTTACGATCGCAATGTTAGGCTGATTTTTATATCGAGTCGACCACAGATGAAAAATGTGGCTCTGCGTATTGACAGAAATCTGCTTTGTCCTTGAAGTAAATAAATAGAATCAATGAATAAATAAATAAATACAAACAACAATAATTAAGAGAAATATAATGAAAGAATAAAGGCACGATATTTGCACATTTTACATGTAAAGCAAATGTTCTCACGAGATTAGGATTGCCAAGGAATCTACGATAAATGGTAAATTACTGATGTCCTCTATGCCCTATCATTTGTTTATAAAAACTCTGAAACAACAACCTTTTTAGATGTTAAAATTAGCTTGACTAGTTATAGTGCGTCGGTGGAAAATCCAGTTGGAGCCACAAACTCATTCCTCTCAAGTCTCTTCGTGATGAATGGCATTTTCCAGAGGGATCCTTGAAGTCAAAATCCCCAAATAAATCCTGCTAATCTGAAATAATCCCCTATAAATATACTCGGTGTGGATCATTGTTTCCTCGTCTGGCATCTCAATCATCGCGAGTCGAGTGTACATCACAACTATTTTACTGCATACAGTGCCTTGCGAAAGTACTAATACACCTTGAACTTTTGCACATTTTGTCATATTTACAACCCTAAACGTAAAGATTTTGTTTTGATTTTTTTACTGAAAGTTCACACACAAGTAACAGACAACTGAAGTGAAAGCAAAATGATAAATGATTCTGTTATTTTACAAAAAATAGACAAGTGAAAAGTGGGGCGTGCATACGTTTTCATACAGCATTTTCGGAGTGCATTAAATTGCCTTTATAACATTCCTAATGACTGCAGAATGTTCACACCTTGCCCTAACCATTAAATAGAGGCCACCTGTGTGTAATCTACTCTCAGTATAATTCCAGCTGTTCTGTGAGGGCCTCAGAGCTATGGTCAGAGTGTACTGGTCACTAAGAAACATCATGAAGGCCAAGGAGCACACCAGAGAGGTCAGGGATAAAGCTGTGGAGAAGTTTAAAGCAGCGTTAAGTTATGCAAAGATTTCCCAAGATTTGAACATCTCACGAAGCACTGTTCAATCCATCATTCGGAAATTGAAAGAGTATAGCACCACTGCGAACTTACCAAGACACGGCCGTTCACGTAAACTAACAGACCGAACAAGGAGAGCACTGGTCAGAAATGCAACCAAGTGCCCCAAGATAACTCTGGAGGAGCTGCAACGTACTGCCGCTGAGCTGGGGGAATCTGTACATGGGACAACTATAAGTCGTACTCTACACAAATCTGGCCTTCATGGACGAGTGGCAAGAAGAAAGCCATTATTGAAAGGAGGCCATAAGAAATCCCGTTTGAAGTTTGCTAGAAGTCATATGGAGGACACAGCTACCATGTGGAAGCAGGGGCTTTGGTCAGATGAGACAAAAATTTAACTTTTTGGCCCAAATGCAAAACGTTATGTATGGAGCAAACCTAACACTGCTCATCGTCCTGAGTGCACCATCCCCAGTGTCAAATATGGTGGGGGAGCATCATGCTATGGGGCTGCTTTTCCTCAGCGGGGACTGGGAAGATTGTAAGAATAGTTGGGAAGATGGATGGAGCCAAATACAGAGACATTTTGGAGGAAAACCTGCTGGAGTCAGCAAGAGAATTGAGGCTGGGGTGGAGATTCACCTTCCAGCAGGACAATGACCCTAAACGCAAAGCTAAATCTGCAATGTTTTTTTTTTTAAACATATTATTATTATATTATTGGGAGGAGGCCTCGTGGAAGGCCCAGGACACGCTGGTGGGACTATGTCTCCGAGCTGGCCTGGTGTCGCCTCGGGGTCCCCCAGAACAGCTGGAGGAGGTGTGCGTGGATCGGGAAGTCTGGGCATCTCTGCTGAGACTGCTGCCTCCGCGACCCGGCCCCGGATAAAGCGGAAGAAAATGGATGGATGGATGGATATTAATGTGTTAGAATGGCCCAGTCAAAGTTCTGACCTAAATCCTTTTGAAAATCTGTGGAAAGACCTGAAAACTGCTGTTCACAAATGCTCTCCTTCTAATTTGACAGAGCTTGAGTTGTTTTGTAAAGAGGAATGGGCTAAAATGTCAGTCTCTAGATGTGCAAATCTTGTAGAGTCATACCCCAGAAGACTTGCTGCTGTTATTGCAGCAAAAGGGGGTTCCACAAAGTATTAATTCATGCTGTATGAATACTTATGCACACACCACTTTTCTATTTTTTGAAAAATTACAGAATCATGTAAGGCAAGGCAAGTTTATTTGTGTGGCACATTTCATGTACATGTACAACTCAATGTGCCTCACAGCAACACCAGACACCCAAACACAATAAAATGCAATAAAAAGCATTAAAAACACAATGAAATTACATTAAAAATTACATTAAAAATATGTATATCTATATATTAAAATGTGTTAAAATACAATGAGTTGCCATAAGCAGCAGTAAATAGGTGTCCTTTCAGCCTGGACTTAAACATTGTCAAAGTTGAGGCCTGTCTCACATCTTCACGGAGACTGTTCCAGACTTTTTGGAACGCAACCTCACCGTGTTTGGTGGTGACTCTGGGAACCACCAGGAGACCCCTCGGGGCCCGAGGTGGTTTATACGGCTGTAAAATGTCTGGGATGTACTTCGGTGCCTGACCATGAAGAGACTTGTACACAAGCAGAGCTATGTATCATTTTGTTTTCACTTCACAGTTGTCTATTACTTCTGTGTGAACTTTTAGTAAAAATGTCAAAATAAAATCTTTACGTTTAGGGTTGTAAACATGACAAAATGTGCAAAAGTTCAAGGTGTATTAGTACTTTCGCAAGGCACTGTATTTCAGATGTCGGCAATAATTTACTCATCCATTAGGATATCTTCAGAGATCTCCAGTATCTTCAGAAGATTGAACAAGGCACACGAACTGAGTTAGGGATAATCTTAAAACCGATTGTTCAGAGGTTTTATGCACACCGTATGTACAAGATGCAGCTCATTTCCATGATTGTCTGCTTTGTCAAGTCAAAATTCAGTTCAAGACTTGAGCGATACCAGAGAAAACCTGACTTTGGAAAAGACTCGTCCAGCCATGTGCTCTCCATCGTTACACGCCCTCCTCTTGGGACCATCACTGCTCATGCCGGACCTTGTTTAACGTTTTAGCTTCAACATCTAATCTGTAGCTGATGACTGTATTTATGAGTCTACAGGAAGTGCCAGAGGCCCCCATTGGGACCAGTTGGGCCCGATGAGGAGGAGGAGGGGGTGGCAATGGGGCACTTCCCTTGGTTTAGTTAAAGTCTTTTGGCAAACAAAGGCGCCCACTGAATGCAGTTGCCCCAGCGGTGAACACAAGACTCCGACATTGATGCTGACTTCCTTCACGCCTTTTTTCTCAGACTGGTTGCCATGGCAGTTTCCATAGTTATTGGAAAGAAAGGCTTTGAAAAGTTTGGATAGTTGTGGATGTGAAGAATGCTTGTATGAAAAGTATGTAATTTCTGAGTGTCAAAGAGACGGATCAAAAATGTAATATAGCTTCATGTGGTCTCAGGAAGCCAATAGAATTAAAACCTGCTAACCCTGTAGTTGGACCTCTACAGGTTCTCAGATGCCTGTAATGCTTGTATTAGTTTAGCCTTTCATATTTCAGTTTCCTTCAAATATCAATGCTGTTCGAGAGGGAGGTATTATGCTTTTTGCAGGTATTTGGTGATATTCTCAAACACATCTTTATCACTATCTTACACTTTGTTAGAAAATGTAATTAATTATCAAGCAATCTTCCATAAGCCCCTCCTACTTCGCTCTCCTTTACTGCGCAGCCATTTCAGTAAAGAGAAAGAAATATAGTCTGTGCGGTCCGTGTGCCGTCTAGTATCTAGTGATACTAAGATACAGTTTATGTTTTTTAAATGTCTGAATGGGTTGGCTCCACCCTACCTTTCAGAGCTTTTGTTGTTCCGTGATCCAGGTCGATCATTGAGATCATCCAATCAAATGACTCTGGAGGTTCCAAAATCAAAACCAGAGGAGACCGGGTTTTTGCCGTAGCGGCTCCGAGACTCTGGAACAGCCTTCCACTGAATGTTAAATGGCCCAGTCTATTCATGTTTTTAAGTCATTATAGAAAACCCACCATTTTGCTCTGGCCTTCAACACAAGTTGAGCATGTCTCATGTATTATGTTTGTTGTACAGCACTTTGGGCAGATGTAGCTGTTTTTAAATGTGCTTTATCAATTAAGTTGACATTGACATAGTGAAGGACAAGTGTTTTCACTTCGCAATGAAAGCATTTCCTGGATAAGAAGGACCTTTTTTAGGAGCTGCCTCCGTGGTGTTAAGAATACACCTTTGAAGATTCAAGGATTACTCAAAGAATCATGAGTGGGTCGAGGCTCCAGTTGTGTTTTTGACGAGAACAACATTGTAATGTGATAAAAAGCTTAAATCATTTTCCTATTTCAAACAATATTAGGGCTGAATGATTTTGCCAAAAATGAATATTGCAATTTTTTTTTCAATCAATATTGCAATTTCAATTTTAATGCGATTTTCCGCTAATAACTTTTTGTTGCAATACAATTAAATATTTACAAGTGACTTAATAAAGTATTACTTACTCTTAAGTCCTTTATAATCATATGGAATATAATTCAACATAGTCCACATAGCCATTTACATAATTTACAATAAGCTTATACTGATTTTTTTTTTTTGTAAATAGCCCAAATCATTTCTTGCTATTTGCTCTTGTGTGTATTAGTCAGTGGTTGTGAGATAAGTTCTTTATCCAAAACATTCCCAAACATAAGACTCCAAAAGTGAGCCGCAAAGGACTCTTTACTCTTAACAAGCAGCACAGGCTCACCTTCATCTCTGTGGAGGCACAGACGTGTGAATCCGGAGGAGAGTTTCTGTGATCAGTGCATCAGATGGATTAGCGCTGCAGCTAATGCAATGCTAACGGAGGAAAAAGCAATAGTCTTTCGTGGTGGCTGCATTATAAACGCTGATATTTTCACAGTACATCCACGATCTACCGTGCACCTTAAGTAGACTTAGCCACCGACGTCCGCGGAGCCCACTTCTATGGGCCGCGGCATCAGCTGCATGGGCCGAAATTGCGTGCCTCTGCGATTTCGAAATCGCGTTGTGTAATATCGCGATAAAATTGCAAATGCGATTTATCGTTCAGCCCTACAATATAATAGAATTTTATTAGATGCTGATCATTTAATTGAATCTTAGCAAAATGTTGGCCACAGCAGAAAACACAGTCTTGTGACATTACCTCATGTTGTAGCCTCATCAAAATATGTTTAAATAGTTTTCAGATTGTTTAACAAGTATAAAACACAAGTGACTTCCAATTGCCCCTTAAGACATCAACTGCCTGGTGCATAATCCTTTTGAGTATGTTTAAATTATTTGTGAAATCTGTCTAAACTATAATTTCTTGATTACGTTCATAAAAGCCCTGGATTAGCATTTAAACGTGCAGCGCTGTTTAAAATGGCCCATTGTTGAAAAGTGTAACTAAATGCTTGAGTGTCTGTGCTGGAAATGTTTCCATCTTGGCAAAAGAAATCAGTCTCTCACATGGGCTCATTGTCTCAGGCCTTTGGCACAAGGCGACTTTCTGTTGTGGAAAAAACATATTCATGGAAAAGAGCAAGAATTTTTTTGTGTCATCTCTAGTTCTGAATTTTCATTTTTAGCAGTTGTGATTTACAGTACGATTTCAAATCAAGATTCGGCAAAATGCAAAGAACACACTGCTCCTACTGGTCGCCCCAGCTGCATTGAGGATGGGTCAAATGCATAGACCGTTAAAAAGAATAGACAACTCCTCCTCACTCCTCCCCGTTTACCATAATGACCACGTTCGAGGGGGAATTCATGGCGGATTTACAGACTCCTCCTCCCCAGCTCTGACGAAGCATGTTCCTAATAAGGGCATAAGGGCGGGATTTTCACTGTAGACTCGGCCCTTGCGTGACGTGTAGCTCGCGCTGCTCCAATGCTAACAGTCCGACCTCCGTTAAGTAGGAGATTTAAAAAAAAAACAGCCTGGTTTCTTTTTTTGTGAGTAACCCAGCGTTATCTCAGGAGGAATATGTAGCCATAGAAAGTGTTAAAAAAAAATTTTTAAACCAGGCATTGAAGTTGTATTTAACGTGTCTAAAGTCCAATGCTTTTCAATGGGGGCCTAGCGATGATATGGAGGTTACTACAGCAATGGCGGCCTCCAGTGTTGCGGTCATAAAGCAGGGCAGCTAGCGGCCATTGGTCAAATGCAGAGGACGAATTTCCCCATGGGGATTAATAAAAGTATTTAACTTACAAAGGAAGAAATCCAGGTCTTAATAGAATGAGGATGTTTTATAGAAATCGATCTTACAGAAGATTTCCCCTGAGTGACTTCCCTGTTCTCTGTGTCTCCGCAGGTAAAGCTTTTGTCCCGAAGCAGAAACCAATCGAAACGCGCCATGAAGATGTCACGACCCTTGACCCCGAAATAGAGGAGGCGTTGTCCTGCGCCTCGGACACAGAGCTGTGCGATCTGGCAGGTGAGATCACTATTACCAACACTGCTGCTCCTGTTCACTAGTGTCATCACTATGTCATTCATGTTACTGCAATAGGGGCATTGGAAAGCGTTAAAATCTGAATTGACTGAATTGTGATGGAGGCCTTAAATTTCATTGAAACTGGTATGAAATCTACATTTGTTTGGAAATAGTGACATTGCTCGACTTAATACACAAAGCATGGTTCAAAACATATTCAGTAGCAGTTTTTTTTCTGAATTTTCTGTCAGTTTTATACCAAATTTTGCTCAAAAGTTTCCCGTTGTGTCTAACATGCTCTAAATAATAATTTTCCTTTTAACTCTTTTTTTGGAAAGGATACAAATCTTTAGAAACGCTGCTGCCTGAATAAACTCTGAATAAATATTGTTCATTACAGTTAATACCTCAACTCAGTGATTATTTGGACATTGTTGTCCTACTTGTTAGAGGATAACATTAAATCGCTATTTATCATACTGGGTCAAGCTGTAATGTCGTACTACCCGTGGGTCAAGCTGTAATGTCGTACTATCTCTGTCATAGCCTTGACTGGGGTGCTCAGGCGCCCGCTATCAGCCACTGAATGTTTTGCGTGCGTATTAGTATGACGCTCTTAGATGGTATTTACCTCTCTTCTGTGGAAGCATAGACAGACTTGAATGTTAGGACTGGCGCAATGTCTTGAGTTCATGTCTCCGGGTCCCGTAACGATGGCAAATAAACTCCTCCTGCATAAGACATCCTGACTGCTGCCTATTCTTCATCAATCCTCTCGATCATCATTGTTATTTCCCTAACACTACTCCTCTCAAGTTCACTAAACAGCCCATTGTCAAACATGTTTCTGCACAAGCCACTGAGCTGAAGGCTGTGTATTTTGCTGAGAATCGCTGAAAGTGCCTGACCCTGCGCTCTGCTGGGACATCCCGACACAGACGGCTTTCTGCTCTGCCCTGTTTCCCATGACTCTGCTCACCTCTGCATTAGCCTGTGTGTCCGTTAATACGCCCCACAGTGTCTAAAGTCTTTATTAAATTACTTGTGTTAAATAGAAGTGCTGATTTTGGCTGTGACTTTGTTTGCAGCGATCCTCGGGGTTCACACACTGGTCACCAACAATCAGACGTATGACGGCACCTCGGGCAAAGGGGGATTTAACAGTAAGTCAAGTTCAACATCATTAAATCCTCAAGCTTTATACTGAAATATGTGATGTGCAAATTCACAAATGTCAAGAGACTGGGTGTGAACATAAGTGAAACTAGAGTGTACTTTCCTCAAATGCATACTTCATTGATCATAAAACACTTTATTTACGAGTGGTGACATACATACAAAAGCTCTTAGAAAATAAAGATCTTATAAACGGAAACTATGTCCCTATGTCCTGTTGTCAAATATTTTTTAATGTTTTGTGATCGCATTCACTGATCACTAACATATCTATATCAGAGGTTGACAAACTAAGGCCTATGGGGCTAAATGTGGCCTGTCTAGCCTTTCTATTCTGACTGCAAACGCTTTCTGTAACATAAAAAATGTGTGGCGATTAAAATCTATCTATCTACATTTACACTTGTTTTAAACGCCCCAAACCGTAACTGGCCCAGGCACCTGGCAAGTTCAAAACCCCAATGTGGACCTTGCATTAAAAGGTTTGCCTATAACTGATCTATTTTGTCAGGTTATACTCACATCCTATCTCTTGAGTGGCCCAGTCAATCTTCAATGACGTATAAAGTCAACAAAGCTTTTGTCTTTTTCCTGCTTCAGACGTGGTGAAAGGAGAGAAGATGACCCCTGTTTTTGATGAGCCTCCGAACCCCACGAACGTCGAGGAAACTCTGCAGAGGGTAAAGAGCAACGACGGCACTCTAACAGAAGTCAACCTCAACAACATCAAGGTGCTTTACTACTTTACAGCTACTTCTCTTATTTATGGTTACTTCCAATATATCGGGCCGTTATTTGGACATTTTTCGATATCGGCTATCGGCCGATCTAATGCTGATAAACGCTGATAATTTCTGAACCCGTTTGCTCTGGAAAGAGCTCAGTCAGAGCTTTAATATGAGCTAAACAACACCTTCTTAGGCCTCAAGGGAACTGAGAAACATCACGAAGAAAATCGGTCTGAAAAACGCCTGTGAAACACAAGTTTCACCAACTAAACCTCGGTGAATATGGACATTAGCAGTTTTGCTATAACACTAAAAACAATGTATCTGGTTTGTCCAATGCAGTTGTTATGTCCATATCAGATAAACAAATAATAATAATGCTGAAGCACATTTTGAGAATTCAACCGCTAAGTTAGTTTTAACCTCCGCAATTGTATTTTTGATCGACGCAAAAAATGCTGCGGTTAGCATCAGTATGCTAAAGCTAGCGGCAGGATGCTAATGCTAACATCAACTAAGCAAGACTGGGACAGAAACTATGATTGGATCATGTGAAGAAATAAACTAAAACCACTGCTGCAGTGGCCAAGTGTTTGTATTTTATTTTATGAAATAACTGATCTAACATAATATCATCAGATCACTTTATGTAAGTTGTGTAAGTGCAACCTAAAGCCTGTCATTTCTCCAAGGAAATAGTGTAGAATAGTCCAGTGATCATTGTTTAATGTTTTTACATTATTTTATCGATTGATATAATTGATACATGAGGACATCTATTTTGCAAGAAAAAATTGAGACTGTACTGATGTCACACTGGAGAAAAGAGGACCATTCACAAAGGACAAGAATGTTTTTAATAAATCAGCCTTATGCCCCCAATAAAACGCCCCCTGCTGTCACAGTTCAACACATTTTACAATTAAAATCCCAAAATATCGGCCTTACAAAAACCCATATCAGTCTGCCTCTAATTTGTATTATTGAATTCAATGGGCAGTAGAGTCTGTGAGAGCTAGAAACAGCGGAGAGATTTTACTCGACTACCTCCGACTTTCAAGGTTTGAATCAGGAAGTGCAGCTTTAATTAGCAGCACTACTTGAATCACAGTTTCAGACCATATTCGTATGGGTCTAAACTAAGGTAAAAAGGAAAAAGGATGGGTTATTTACTTTTCTACAGAGGACATATCCAGCCTTTGGAATTTCTAGGTTTGTGCTAAAGATTTTTTTCTTCTTCTCCAGAACGTTCCTATCCCAACGTTGAAAGACTTTGCCAAAGCCATGGAGACCAACACACACGTGAAAAAGTTCAGCCTGGCAGCGACGCGGAGTAACGACCCCATCGCTGTGGTGAGATATATTTATATTTCAGATGTAACTTGTGTCTGGTCTGTCATTTGAACGTGTTTGTAACTTCCGGTTTTCTCGCAGGCGTTCAGCGAGATGTTGAGGGAGAACAAGACGTTAAAGAGTTTGAATATGGAGTCGAATTTCATCACGGGAGTCGGCGTCAAAGCGCTGCTCGAGGGGCTACGTGACAACGACACACTCACGGAGATCAAAATAGACAACCAGGTACAAAAATGTATCTCTCATTAAGTAAAGGGAATGGTGTACTGTTCTATACTTACAGAATGTACATGTCTGTAGTGCTGGATGGAGGTTTGTTTTTACCAACAGGCTTGTTTTATCAGTCATTGTTTTCGATCTGTCCCTGATAATGGAGGACATTATTAAAAGCCAAAGTATCAGGAAGCACAGTGCATTTGCGAGGTCACACACTTCCT
This sequence comes from Neogobius melanostomus, assembly GCA_007210695.1. Lineage (NCBI taxonomy): Eukaryota > Metazoa > Chordata > Actinopteri > Gobiiformes > Gobiidae > Neogobius > Neogobius melanostomus. The sequence continues at coordinate 3,124,191 of VHKM01000277.1, read as the reverse complement.
GGATCAGAAGCATTTGTGCTGTTCAGCTGCAGGTCAACTCTCTGCAAAGGAACAAAACGGACAAGGTTTTAGCAAGTCCAGGGTAATACCAGGTTTCCACACGACAATAGAACGCATTAATTCTTGTTAAATGCTAAAATGAAGGCGCTAGAGGACATTAAAAGCATTCAATTAGAGTCCAACTTAAAGGAACAGGCTACCGTTTTTTCCATACCGAGATCTGAGATTAGACGAGTTAATGCGTACCTGTCTGATCTTTGTGTGTGCCCGTGGAAGAGCGTGGTTGCTTCTAACTTCACCCCGTTTGGAGCTATAGGAATACATTGGGAGAGGCCAAATGCTAACAACATCTTTGGTCGTTTTGCGTGACTGAGCACACACACAAAGACCAGACAGGTATGTATCAATTAACTCGTCTAAGCTCGGGTAAGAACATATCTCGGTATGTAAAAACGGTGGCCTGTTCCTTTAAATCTAAATTACTTGGAAAATAGTGATATTGCTATTTTACTGCATAAATGTGTAAAAAAAAAGTACTAAATATATGGTCAGCCGCAGTTTTTTTTTTTTTGCTCAAAAGCTTGTTGTATCCAATTTCTTTCGAATATCAAAATGTCCCCTCATTGTTCTGTTTGATGGAACAAATCTCAAGAATGAAAATACACATTTTTATTTTGCATTTGTGGTATTAACAATAAAAGACATGTGTGTTATTATCTTGTTAAAAGAATAAAGTGCCACACACAGATACAAAGGTATTTTAGCTTAACGGCAGCCTTTTTTTCTAAGGCTTCAACTCAAGACTTCATTAATGTTTATTTACAACACGTTACATCTGCAACAACACAATAGCTTTACTAAATGTATCGATTTAAGATTCACAATGTCATAAAGCGGTCACATTATCAAACAGAAAGCTGATTTTTTTTTGTATTTATTTACACTTTATTATATATAAATATATCGTCTTTCAGAGGCAACAGCTGGGCACAACTGTAGAGATGGAGATCGCAAAAATGTTGGAAGAAAACCATTCGATAATAAAGTTTGGATATCACTTCACTCAACAAGGACCAAGAGCTAGAGCCGGAGCTGCTATCACCAAGAACAACGACCTGGGTATGCATTTTTTAAAATACTTTTAATGCGCCAATCTGTCCAGTCAAAGCTTTTTCTCTATTGGTTCATCTTCTATATATTTTAGCATGTGGTTCAGCACAAACACGTGATGTTAATAATAATGTCCTATACTCCTTTTTACTCATGATTTAGATGTGGTTTAGACCGAGTGGTTCTTTCAAAGCTAAATCATCAGTAAAAGTAGATGCTTTGAAAGGGTCACGGCCTAAAAAGTTTAACCCCTGCCTTAGAAGTTGTCTCTCCTCTCCAAATTCCTCTAGTTTATTATTTACATGTATTTTTCCACACAATGATTTATTTCCCTTTGTTCAGAGTTGATTTGATGATCCTTAAACACTTGCTTTCTCTTGTAGCCTCGTCTCTGGTCAAAGCGCTCGTGGCCCAGGTCTGGAGCATGGAGTGTGATTTAAGACTAACTAACCCGGTCGTCTTTCAGAGTTTGTGCACACGTTTCTGTAACAATAGAGACAGACTCACGGTTTGAAGTTTTGAAGGGGATGACCGCTCTCGCTTCACGCTGTTTAAAAACCTTTTACCACATTCTTGAGTCACTAACGGCCCCCTAGAGGTCAAAGAGTGCAACGCATGTCGAAGGGATTTCCACTGTTTAATTTTACAAGCGACAGAAGAAACTATTTTTAGGCCTTTTCATTGCTTTCTGCTGCGTTTTATGACGCTATAATGTGTACTTTAAAGGGGAACGTCATGTTGTTTTTTTTAAACACTCAAGGACAGCATGGCGTGTTAAACTATTTTTTTGTCACTTTATTTTATTGGAAATTAAACTAAACATTTAGAACAAAACCAAACAATATGTTAAACAATTCTTAAAAACCTAGACAAAGGTCCTTGAGTCATGCTTTTAAAAACATTGAGGTTAGTAAGATCGAAATGTTTCAGCAGGAAAAGAACACAGGAGCACTGATTAAAAGATTACTCAGACATGCATGAATGGAAAAAAAAAATCCAGTAACTTTCTTTAGTGCTGTCCATAGACCCAACAACAGGCATCAAAAACCTTGTTTCTTGTTTGTTAATTTGGTCAGTATAGTGCATGTTAATGAACATACGTGGGACTCATGCATGTAAACACGCCACACCAGATTGTATCCATGGGCTAATTTCCATCCGTCGTCCCCAACTTGCACTCTCAAACACATGACTCTCAAACACACTCTCATACATCCTGGACTATTGTACATGTTTTTAGTGCAAACTCCACACAGAAAGGCCCTGTCAGGCCTGAGGAATGTGGGACCTTCTAGCTGTGAAGCACGAGCGCTAACCGCTGCCCTTGGCATCTAAAGAATAATATTGATTCCATACCATAGTGGTATCGTTTAACGGTACCCAGTCCAAGATGGTCCTCCATCCAAGTCCTTGTCCATGAGGGGTCTTTTCTACGAACTGTGAAGTGTGTGGGATGTTCTCCCTCCAGATGCTCCAGTCTCCCCCACTAACATGCACAATAAAGTCCCCTCTGTAGCCAGGACGTCTTTATTGATGGTTTTAGATATTTATGGAGGTCAAAACACTGTCAGGTGCCGTGGAAGGCTGGAAGGGTAATGTTCCTGCTCCTGCACTGTCTGAAGCACTGTTCCGAATCTTCAGCGAGTCTTTCCTTGTTAGATTAATGTGAAAATTGCTTCGAAAAAATAGCATTTTATTCCGAATAGAGTTTATAAATTGTAAGTAACGAGCGTTTCTAATTTTATTGCAGAAAAGTCACAAATGCATGGAGTGTCTTTTGCACCTACAGCACAGTTAAACCCAGGTCTAAACCGTGCAACAGTTTTCACGTATTGTAACACTTGTATTTCCTCTGTCTTTTCTCTCCAGTGCGCAGGAGGCGAGTGGAAGGCGACCTGTGAGGACGACCATCTCGTTTCATCTCATCTAATATTTCAGCCAATGCTCTCATCTCAACATCGGGGAATCTTGTGCCAAACTGTGGAGCAACGGCACATGGGTCGGAAAAGAAGGGAAAAACTGGAATCTCCTTCTACAAACTTCCTTATGTTTATACTTTATTATTATTATGTTGTCGCTGTCAAATGGTTTAGGTTTTTTATTTTTATTTGTTTGTCGTTTTCATTTCATTTGCCCCTTATCGAGCCTGTCCATTTTTTGTACATGTTTTGCTGTAATCATGGGAAACAAGAACCAATAACAGAAATATATCAACTTTATGAATTAACTAATAGAAAGTAAATATTACGACTGTCGTACACATTGAGGTTGTTTAAGATGCCTTGGGTTATGGTTTAGCGCTCGCCTGCCGCTGTATTCACAAATAAGCTCCCCCCATATCAAAATATACTGTACTGGATGTTTTTAGATTTGTTTTAATGTAACTATAGCTCTTTTCACTTGGTGCAAAATCCTTGGTTGCTAATAACCTGTATCTGGAAGAAGTCAAATAGTAGTGGTTTTGTTTGAGCCGTTTCAAAATATTCACAGCATCAGAGATTTAAAGGGAATGTGCAGTGTTTACATGAGGCAATAGGCTGACGATTTTAATGTAACAAAGTGCACAGGGATTTTAGATCCTGCACTTCAGAGATTCAAAAGAAATGGGCTAAAAGCAGCATTGTATCTTCCTTTAGGCAACGATTTTCTTTTAGCTCTCTTTATAACATATAAATAACAATGGATTATGTGGAAGTGCAGAGACAGACCGTTTTTTAAATATATTTTTGAAAAGGCACATTGAAAACATAACTGGTCTTAAACCGGGGTTAATTGGGTCTCAATAATCAATAGCGTGAGGTAGGGCTGATTGATGTATCGTTATTGTATCGATATCGAGATATGAACATTCAAAATATTAAAATTTAAAAAGCAAGATATAAACTATATAGATTTTCATCAATAAAACTGCACTCTTTTGAATTATGATTTTATTTTTCTGAAAAATGCTTGGTTTTCACCTAACCTTTATATCGTACACACTTCGTCCACTTGGTTACTTCACGTCAGTCTTCTTTGGTCTGGATGTGGTTCACAGGGCGTAGTAAGTGCTTTAGCCAGCAGGGGTCAGTGTGTCAGTGTTAGACAGGAACACAAAAGTGGACCTTACTATTACGGCCGACTTTCACAAATAATTAAGTTTAAAGTTTAGTGCAGTGATGGTGTTTAAACTTTGTTTTTGACGTCTCCAATACAGGCGTACATTGATTTTATATTTTAGGCTTTATATCTACTCGTTACTGGCCATAATTACTTGCATGTTCCTGCTAGATGCACATATGTTCTCCTCCGGAGTTTATATGCTCCTGTTGGTTTTTGATTTGTTGAAGCGCACAAACAAAGTGCATTGTCCCAGAAAGGGCACCGGGATTTACTTCATCAGTGGACCAAGTGTGAACACAGCCTTAGCCACAGAAATTATATAAATCATGAGCTTTGACAGTGAGAACATTTATTTGGTCCCAGAAATAAATGTCCCATTTAACTAGTTTTGCTACTTTGTAATCGTACAGCATTTGCCTAATTGGCCTTTTTCTGTCTGCTTACAAATGTACTTGACGATCCCCTGGCCATTTTCATCTCATGATAAAAGTTTAAACCTGCACCTTCCCTTTAATAAACAAGCTGTTATTTTCTGCAGATCTGAACCAAAGACATACTTTTGCAGTTTATCACTATGGGAACAAGCGGCTACAACATTCTCATACATAAACCACATAATACTGTATGTATTGTGACTTTTCTATTTTGTGAAAACTCACGTCAGACCAACCACGCTTAAGCAGGGGTTACTTGAAGCATGTACATATTTGTGTAATGGGAACATTGAGCTGGCATGAAATCATGACTTTTTTAAAGGTCCTATGGTTTACTTTTTCTTATAACGTTTAAACAACGTGGCTTTGGTGTATTAGACATTTTAATAATGTATGGAAAAGAAACAAAAAGTATTTATTACACGTTCACGTCAATTGTAGTTGACCAAAATCACAACCTGAGAAGCAAAACAGTCTAGATAACATATGAAAGCAATGTGTTTCTAATTTCTGAGCGTTTTTGAGGCGAAACATGAGAAGAACGTTGTAAAAAGTGAGTTTAGTATAGGACCTTTATACTGTAACTGTGTTATAACTTCACACTGCTTTTATTTTGTACTTTGTTTTTTGTACTTCCTTGCGCTTTCAGTGGTGGAGTCTCTTCTGAAATGGGCTTGTTGATACTATTTGCATTCCTTAAAAATGTATATTAATTGTAAAATGCACACACGTATGTATCCTCTAGGGGTCGCAGTTAAGATGCTTCGCAGCTAAGAAAGACAGGTGGAAGGTGGGCCCAGATTAAATATACTATTGTATGTAATGGTTAAAAAGCACTGCTGATATTCCCAATAATAAATGTTTTTACATAAATGTGGCTTTGGCTTCTTTAGCTCTTTTGTTTTAGGACAAGGTGAAAGTATGGGACGGGATGTTCCATTTGGTGATATTCAAATATTGTGTTATTGGTATTTCAACCAGAGCTACTTGAAATTGCTTTGTATACTATCATTGGATGAAGAAAATGTATAGATGGATGGTTGGTTGCTTCACTTGTGATTTCTTATGAGAGGATGACTGTTGATATACTGTCTCCAGAAGTACTTTGGGACAAAATATGTTTTGGGAAAAAGTTCTAATCACCTTTTTTTTTAAACATGGTGATTCAATTTCTTTATTCAGCTTGGTTAATTCACAGTAGTTCAACATGTCCATGACCATTAACATTTCATATATGTCTACGTTAATTACTTAAGATGATTTAGAAGGCTGTGTTAGTTTGGTTCTGTATAAGACGAGGTGTGGAGGCTATGTTGTTCCTTGCAGAGGACATTACAATATAAACCCCAGTTACCTACGTAACTACGGTTCTATGAATATGTTGCTTCAGCCCTTTAGGCTTTCGCTGATGCATAATTTCTTGGAAGCTCCGCTTCCCACCTGAGAAGATCTAACCGCTCCAGTCACCCTATGAGCCTGGCACACTCCAGGCCCTATAAAAGGGGGCCTAGCCTGACACTCTGTTCCTTTGAACTCAGCCGTCGGAGGAGAGGACTTGCCTGCTGGGCCTGAAGCTAAAGGGCTTTGCAACATATTCATAGAACCGTAGTTACATTAGGTAACATAGGTTTCTATTTCATATGTTGCTTCAGCCCTTTAGGCTTTAGCTGATGCATAAGCCATCGCGAAGTCGGGGAGACCAATGTACTCCCAGCAGGCATGGACTCAAGTGATTGGAGCGAGCCCGGGGCCAACATGCACCCTGACAACCACCAAAGCATCAGCAATAAGGCAGAGGCCCACAGGCTGGGTGAGGAGTACAGCCACCATCCAAGGCGCCATAATCCCTCACCCCAATAGAAAAGACGGGAACGCCCCCAGCCGCCAACCAAAAGGGGCTGGGCGCCTGGTCAAAAATACAAGGGTGCAAGGCCGCCTCTCCCAAGAGCCCCTGAAGGATCACACTAAGTAGAAAACACAGGCACGTGCACAGATAGAGCCCAGGTGGTGCTCAAGCACCTGCCCCTTTTCCTTGTGCCCTTTAA